>JAUCMS010000062.1:19975253-20007787 GCA_032357445.1 Enteromius radiatus
TGGGATGGCACTTCAGTTCATAGAATGAGTAAAGGCAGGTGAGCGAAAACTTTTGGTAATATAGTGTATATATATATATATATATATATATATATAATATAATGTATAGTTATAACGCATTATAAATCTAATTTCTTGCCATTTTACTTGCATTATTTTACTTAAACCTGTCTAATAAAGGTTTAATAATAAGATGAGATATCGAATTAATGCAACACAGTCTCACTACCAATTCATACGTATGTATGTGTATTCGTATGAGGTGCCAAATTCATGCTAATTTGTACAAATTCGTACAACCTCACTCGTAAAATATGTACAATTTAGCAAAAATCGTATGAATTTGTATGAGTGAGGTTGTACAAATTTGTACGAATTAGCCACCTCGTAAAATAAGTACGAATTACTGTGAGATCGGGTTGAATCAATATCAGATGAATGTGTAATATGAAGCATCTGCTCTGAATTTTATTCTGTTGATAAGTAACTCTGCAGCTACATTTCATTTTCCAGTACAAAGTATTATCTAGCTGACATTAGCCTCAATATTAGCCTCACCAACACGACCCATTTGTACGTATTCATACGAGGTGCCAAATTCGTGTTCATTCGTACACATTCGTACAACCTCACTTGTACGATTTTGTACGATTTGTTTAAACCCCAAGTGATGGGTAGGTTTAGGGGTGGGGTTAGGTGTAGATTATTCATACGAATTGGCAACTCATAAATTACGTACAATTTAGCAAACATGTTATGAATTTGTATGAGTGAGGTTGTACAAATTAGCCACCTCATAAAATATGTACAAATTGCTGTGAGACTGGACTGGCTTCACAGGAAACACTCAAAAAACACTCAGCACCTAGCCACTCACGAGATGTCGTCTCGTGTATTGTACAGATCGTAAATAAACAATGTCTAGATATGATATAGTCCATTATGAATTAAGTAGAATGAATTAGCATTTTCACTCAGACTAAGGCGAAAAGACCAACTAGTGGGTGGGCAATATGCTAATGTTTCATGTAGACATCAATATGACCAATTTCAAAAATGACTCATTTCAGTGATTCAGAGTTTACTCTTTTGAGACACAATAACTTTACACTTTTACATTTAAAACTGTGCAGTGAAATCAAAAACTGCCTATACATCCACAGAAAAACATATAACATATAAACAATTACCTCATAGCAGGTTTAGACAGGTGGAGCTGGGGAAGGTGAAGTGTTCCTGAAGCGCACTTCAACTGCTGTAGCAAACACTTTCAATTTTTCAAAATTGAAATTGAATTTCAAAGTTGCTCATTGGCTGGCGAAACGAAGAGTTGCACCATGTCAAACTGAGTTTGACCTATCGACCTCCGCCTTCTATAATTTCAAGACATATCTTTGTATTTAGTATAATGTTTAAAGTGGGTGTTTCTTGACCATGATATGCAGAATTTTGGATTTTTGGAACAGTATGATTATACAAGACTGACATGTAAATATCTGCTTGATTTAGTTTTGTCATTCTGTTGCCAAGAAATAGAAACACTCATCAATCTTCTAGCTGAGTGTCAAACCGGCTCACTGTCAAATCATTTGTGAGCGCATGCAACTGACATGCAGTGAACAATTATGTCCCATCAATGCGGCAGGAGACAAAATAAGAGAGAGAAGAAGAAAAAACAAAATAATAGCGTCTAACCCCACAGTGATGAAACACAGTATCCATTCAGGATGCCTAGGAAGAACACAGAGAGAAGCTAAAAACACATTCATCTGCAAAGCATAAGGGAAAATATATTATGAAAAGACAAAGGAGAGAGTGCTGCTCATGCGTGACCACAAGGGATGAAGATTGCCTTTAATTAGTCGATTCAAGGTTATTTTTCATTTCAGTTGGTATTTGAGCATCTAGTTAGTGCGGTGACCCTCGAGTGACCGAATCCATGCTGCTCTGGGAAGGCAGGGATGATCCTGGTCCTCAGGCCCAGGGAAGTTTTAATTGGGGTTTTCCTCCATGATGAAGTAATGTAATTAATTCCTGTAAATGTGACAGTAATGAATTCGGGGTGTAGGTTAGTACATGACAAACGATATGAACTTCTTATAGCGATTGTAAGGAGTTTTGCACTCATGTTCCTCAAACAATCCAACCTTAAGCTCTTTCCGATACAATACAGAGGGCTACTGAGCAAACTGAAATACAAAGAATTCGTTCCTAATATTATTGCTCACTGCTTCGCTTTCACAAGACTGCAAACACCTATTTCCCCAGACAGCACCAGCAAGACTACAAATCATTGCACATTATTATTTAACACATTGAGGCTCTTTGATTGTTTGGTTATATTAACGCACTGCGAAAACTGGGAATGGATCAACTAATAGATTACACTGCTACACACAGCTCAGTGAACAAACGCAGCTCTAATGGGAGGAGAACAGATAGCTTAATCCACTCGGCTAATTAGCCATGCAGAAGAATAACCAGGTCCAGATGGAATCTGCAGTCATTTTCTGCATAGGTTTTGTGAGAGAAGACTGCGGAATTCAGCCGAATGGGTTCAGAAAGAACTACACCCTTATTGGGAGCTGAACAAATAAATAATTATCCAGGAAGATATGCAAAGGGCAGGAGATGAGAGGAACTTTGTTTGATTATGAATATGAATGACGGGCATCTCAATTCTGTGGAGTTTTGTGAATACAGATGACATGTGAGCTCCTGAATAAGAAATGTTCCGTTGCACCACATCCTTTGATTAGATTAAATCCTGGAATCACCCCTTGAGTGCTTAATACTGAACGCGAGCTTGTAGTGTACTTAAAATCTTAAAAATGTACTTTTAAAAACCTGTACTTCCAGATAATCTATTTTAAATAATAAAGAGCACTTTAGTGTACTTGCAGTGATTATGTTTCAAACTCAAGTACATTTTTTAAAAGTGCACTTTGTAATGATGTCAAATTAAAAGTTTTACTTTAAAGTCTTTTGTCTTTTTTAAAAGTAGTGCTTGTTTTGATGCACTGACTAATGTTTTAAAGCACATATAAAGCACATTATTATAAATTTGACTGTAGTGTATTATTTGATATTACATTTAAAGTGAATATATTGAAATACACTAAATTGCAACTTCATCATTACTTCAAATATATATACATAATATATTTGTGTATACTGTGAATATATATTATGTATATATAAATACAAACAAATGCATGTATATAGGTAATAAAAATATGTTTTTATATATTAAATATATTTGTATATAATATCAAATATAAAAAATACAGTAAACATACATGCATTAACATGAAAATACATTTAAATATATATATATATATATCAATCTTATATATAAATATACACATACACTGTATGTGTGTGTTTTAATATATACATAATAAATATATATATATATGTATATGCTTTCAAATGATTGTTATTTTTTATTATAAATGATAAATGATGATAATGATGCGTGTGTGTGTATACACACACACACACACACACACACACGCACACACACTCTCAATATTTATTTAAATGTATTCATTTCATATATATATATATAATTTCTGTAATAAGCACTATTTTTCAAAAGTTTGCTACAGTGACCTTCTTTTTCAGAAGGGCAGATTTAGAGGGAGATCATGTTATCAAAAAGTTTTCTGATTAAGAACCTTTGGACAAAGTGACAGATAATGAAAAAGCTCACATGTGGCAGTGGACCTGCAATGGAGCATAACTTATAAGTACCAGGGAAAACTCAAAAACTCTGCTGAGGCAGCCAAGAAATACACATCTCTCATTTATCAGCACTGTGCACTAACCTTTCATAACCCTCGGCTCTTTAGAGGCCCTCAGTTGAAACCTGCTGTATGACAAAGTGTCACAATACAACTTCAGAAGATACCGCCGTCTTTTCCTAATGCACGTTAAGGTGAGAGGCAGCATGTGAAATTACAGTCATTGATCTCTGTCGTTACTCTGTGTGTTTCTGCCGTTAAGGGGGATGCATTATTTAGTGGTCGACCACAACCTGAGTAAGTCTTGAAGCTCTGGAGTAATAATGCATGTGTACGTGTGAGAGAGTAAACTAGAACAATTTCTGTGTTGTAGACCTTAATGAGAAAGAGAGCTTGGATAACTCATTCTGGGAGCAGTAAATTGTACATTAGATTTGCTCTTCCAGTAAGGTACTGTCTAGGGTTTCTGAATGAGCAGAGTAAACCCAGCCACATTAGCGCCCATACTTTATGGCTTTTTTGTAAGCTAGTATCTAATAATTATGATGAAACACACTCAGTGCAGATCCCTACAGAGATAATAATTTTGCTTTTTCAATATGAACGGTGTACAGTCTGGACTAACAAATCAAGAAGACAATGTACTAGGGGTATCAGTTTCCAAAAAGCATTGCTAGCCTGGTACCAACATAGTACAACAATTTGGTGTTTCAAAGGACATTCACAAGTAGCCTTCCCAGGGTGTGTGTTTGCAACTACAGCTCTGATACCAGTGGTTAAAATAATAGTTTATTTTTAATATCAGTAGTTCTAGCACCATGGGAGAACCATAAGGCAGGGATGGCCAAACTCTACCCTAAACTCACAACTGAACCAGCGAATCAAGTTTCCAGGTACGTGTCTTGGAGCTGGCTGAAGGCAAACTTTGCAGGACAGCGGCCCTCTAAAACAGAGTTTGTACACCTCTGCAAGAAGAACCTTCATAATAACGGAGAATAAGAAAAGCGAAGCAGTCCTCAAGTGCCATGTCTGTTGTTTACAGCGATAACCTGACATTCCAACCCAAACTGGCTCCGCAAAACATATCACAGACAATATCCTTGATATTTTAAATCAAAATGATATTGTGCTGTAATAATGAAAGCTGTTTGCGTGACCTATGGCTCTGTGTAATAAAAAAAAAACCTAGATGCTACATGCATTTCCTGTGTATTAAGAGGTTCTGCTTCGAGAGCGCCTTCTGAAGATTTACTGCTGATCACAGGACTGAAAGATACAAATGGATATTTTGTGGCTTGTGCCTCATCGCGAGTGCGATATTATCACGATATATCGCCCAGCCCTAGCACAATGCATCTTTGAAGAAATCACGATTGTTTCCCAAAATAATATTGGTGCAAATCTGTTGATGATGACTTGCAAGCAGTATTAACTTCTTTTAACTAATCCGTTTAAGGATGAATTAATGCCAGATTTTTCGTATAACTTATGGACACTTAATGGCAAATTTGTTCCTATTTTTTCAGTTATTTTGCCTTATTTCCAAATTCAATCCTTGGGCGCTCTTAAAAAACTTACTTAAGGATTTATAAAGTCCACAAATTGTACAAACAAGAAACTATGCTTGTAATCAGTTGTCGAGAGCTGTCGTTCTAACCATACAAATTTCAATGCTGTTTGTAAATCTTCAGAACTACGATTTCAGGAAAAACTGACTCGTTGAACTATGCTGATAACGACAGGACTAGGTTGGCTAACAATGCTATCCCTGATTAATTAGCAGAAGTTTTTACACAACCACTTTCATGACATCATTAACGACAGTTCTAACCAAGGGCGCGTTTCCCAAAAGCATTGGTAGCTAACTATGGTCGCAAGTTCCATTGAACTCTATTGGTAACAACAGAGCTCAACAGGGCATCATATTAAGCTGCGAGTTAGGAAGTTATTCAAGATACACAACCCTGGCATGAGTTCCAGTAGCGCGATATCCATCTTAAACCTAAAAATCCCAGCTAAGAACATATTTGACCTTTAAATGTACTGCTAAAGTGCCCTTATTATGAATTTTTGAAAATTACCTTTCATGCAGTATGTAGTGACTGAAAATCTCCAAGTTTTACATCTGAAAGTGCATTGTGTATAAGTTATTGTACATCTCTCAAAAGAAAGAGTTGACTCTTAATCACTGAAACGAGTTGTTTTTAAAACAAATCCCAAGCTTTTTCCTGTTGATGTCAACATGAAATATTAGCATATTTTCTGCCCACTATTATTCTATACTATATACTATACTACACTATACTATACTATACTATACTATACTATATTAATATTTTCATGTTGGTCTGAATGAAAACGCAAATACATTTTGCCACTAGGCGCTCCTTTTAGAGCAGTAAAATATCTTGTTTCCCTGGTAACGCTGTACACAAAGCAGCACTGAGCTCAGAAACACTGCTTTATCCAACCTGATCTCACGGCAATTCGTACATGTTTTACGAGGTGGCTAATTTGCACAAATTTGTACGAACTCACTCAATTCATATAATCTAATGCTAGATCGTACGTATTTTAAGAGTTGCCAATTCGTATGAATTTGTACGAATGACCTACACCTAACCCCGCCCCTAAACTTCCCCGTCACTGGGATTTAGACAAATCATACAAAATCGTATGCGTGAGGTCATACGAATTTGAATAAATTGGCACACATTTGGCCACCTATGGCCATGAGCTTTGGGTTCTGACTGAAAGAACGAGATCCCGGATACAGGCGGCCGAAATGAGTTTCCTCCGCAGGGTGGCTGGGCGCTCCCTTAGAGACAGGGTGAGGAGCTCGGTCACTCGGGAGGAGCTTGGAGTAGATCCGCTGCTCCTGCACATCGAGAGAGGCCAGCTGAGGTGGCTCGAGCATCTGTTCCGGATGCCTCCCTGGGGAGGTGTTCCGGGCATGTCCCACCGGGAAGAGACCCCGGGGAAGACCTAGGACACGCTGGAGGGACTATGTCTCTCGGCTTGCCTGGGAACGCCTCGGTGTTCCCCCGGAAGAGCTGGAGGAAGTGTCTGGGGAGAGGGAAGCCTGGGCGTTCCTGCTTAGACTGCTGCCCCCGCGACTCGGTCCCGGATAAGCAGAAGATGGATGGATGGATGGATGGATGGATGGCACACATTTTCCACCTCGTACAATATGCACAAATTGCCGTGAGATCAGGTTGGATAAAGCAGTGTTGGTCAATTTGGTCGTGAGACTGTTGGCTTTATCAGCCATTACAAGTATAATGAAATGAAAATGAGACCAATCACCACCGTTTATCGTAACGCAAAGAAGGGGTATGGAAAAAATCAGGGAGTTGATGAGCAAGTAATGTAAAAATAAATGCATATTATAATATAATGAAAGTGTTTGAAACTGTTGTTGGGGACTCCCAAAACCTAAATATGAATCTTTTACAATCCACAATAAGGGCAGGATTGTGGACGAATAAGATACGGATGTCTATTCAGCATCATTTCACCAAAGTGTAACCTTTGTAGAGTCAATAATATGCCAAGGATGTGTTTTAAATGAAAGTGTCAATTGTGTGGGAAGATTCATTTAACTTCTGGAAATAACACTGAACTGACTACAGCAGTTATCTCCTGGGCTGATTATTTTGCTGTTCAAGGGTGTTTTGTTTAGACTGCTATTACCTGCATTGTGCAAAAGGACAAATTCAAAAAGGACAGCTCAGAGAATGACGAAAAGAATGAAATGTTTTGAATTTCCAATAACCATTCTGGCACTTATATGTGATTCTGTTTATGTAGCTGTGTAGGAAAAAGCTTGGCTGTCACAGGTTGCCAAAATATAATCATTAGACTGATAGAGGTGGATTCGCCCACAGTGCTGCTATTACACAACATGGAGGTGGATAAATTGTAAAAAAAAAAAAAATCTATAGTGTTATGAATGATTTGAAAAGCCTTCAAATCCGCTTTCTGATTAAGAAGGAGATTAAAAAAAAACAAAAAAAAACAATGTCTTGTGTATATATAGCAGATAACTGAAAAGTGAGGTGTGATGTAAGTCGCACAAAGCCCACAGATCTCTCCTCCTCACAGCTAATGTCAACAGATAATTGAATCACTTGTTTTAATGTGTTCTAAGACAAGCCCTTATCTCCGCAGGTCAGCGGTAATGATGGTCAATAAGTGCTTTTTGAGTAATGGAAAAGCATACTTGTTTTACATAAAGGACTTAAACTGTGGCTGCCACTTCCTGTTTACTATGCAATGCTTATTCAGCCCATAAAAGAAAACTCAGAACTTTAATATATATATATATATATATATATATATTTTTTTTTTTACAATTACTTAAACCCTAGACAGCACTCACTGGAAGATCGTTCATAAAAATAAATAAATAAATAAATAAAATAAAAATAAAAAAAACAGCAGAGCTAAACTGACATTCAACTCAAAATGCTGGTTTTACTGAACTGTTGAATATGTAGATCTTTCATCTGCATCTACCAAATGTGTAGTAAATCCCATTCTGTGGGAGATATTTTACAGATGTTAATGGAAAAACAAAAAGTTGAAACTAAACCTATTTCTTTTTTTTTATGCATGTGGAAGATCTTCTAGTGCATGATTTTTCCATGCACTTTTGACTTTATAATTTTTAATCAATAATATGATAACTTGCCTTTTTGCCATATTACTCACATGACGTCTAAGACGTAAGTCTGTAATGCATTTCAGCTAGTCCCATGTATATCTGCCTCCATTACGCTATTCAGTTAACTTTTTATGATCCAATCAGCAATTAATTTTTTATTCTCTGCTTATTTTTACTTGGAAATATGTCACATTATAGTAAAATCTAATAGAAAATAATAAAGAAAAATAGAAATAGAAAATATTTAATTTGTTCATCTGCATATCATGTGACCATTAACCACTCAGAGAACAAAAAAAAAAAACCTGCAATTTTTTAATATTATTATTATGTTTTATATTAAATTTGTTGTTTCATTTTTTTTGCTATGCACGTCAATACCCTTGCATCTTTCTAACAACATGCACTAGTTATATGAGTTTATTAGTTCTGATTCAAGGAACGGCTAGCCCTGACTCACTTTGAAGTCCACCATAATGCACTTTGGTGTTCACACCGTGTGATGTCACGAGAGATGTGCAATGTCACCCAAGCACGGCCATTATCAAAGTAGTCTATAGCTGTTGCAAATAGATTTTACACCCATCTGCCGCAGCACATCCTCCAACTACTCAATGCCAGAACTGCTGGAACTGATGTGTGCTGCGGTAGAGGATCAATAATCATTCTGATACTGCAATTATACTTCATCACTAATTAAACCGTTGTCTTCATGAATCTTTTCAGACACCCATTTAGTAAAGTGGACAAAGGAGACAGGAAATGGTAGCAAAATGTTCCTAAATCAATACAGAAACATTATACAGCCTGTTAATTCAATACCGTATAAGCACATGTTATTGCAAAGTGTTACACGGTGTTAAACAGAGATGTTTTAATTTATATTCAGTATAAAGCAACAATGTTTATATCTTTGATAAAAGTAAAAATAAAAAAAAAGTTAACTGATTTTATTGTTTTTTTTACACAAAGGCAATCTATCGGTATTGCAAGAGACTGTTTTCCAGCTAATGCAACACTGATAAATAATAAATAAGCTTTCTGTGGGAGAATAACAGTGCTTATTATGATAAGCAATTATTCAGCTTTGTTTCTTTTCAGATTTTTCTTTACCTAAGAGAACATGGGGTGGTTTAAGAAAATAGTACAGTCTAACTCGTTGGTTTGATTGAATACAGTATGACTGCTCAAGCAGGAATTTCTGGGAATGCCCCTCTTTCCCATTAATTATATTCATACAGTAGCCTCCTTGATACTAATAATAAACAGAATTTCTCTATACAATAGTTCAACATTTTCAATCCGTCCGCTGGGGTCAAAACTAGTTTTACTGACTCGCTGGATGGTTTTTTCTCTGCTTTAATATCCATGGGCGGGAGATCATGATCAGGCGCGTGATGCAGCTCACCGCAGCAGACGCGCTTGCTATATAAAGCCCAAACGCGCCACAACCAGATTACAACCAGCACAAGCTGTCAGACCGAGCTGCTGAAATCACTTCTCCAGAAGACACTTCGGAAACAAACACGCCATGGAGGCTGGGGCGAGAGGGATGCACTGGAAACTTTTGATACTTTTTTGTCTTTTGGCGGACGGGATGAGCCAGGACTTCGGACAGACCCAGTTCATTTGCACGTCCGTGCCCAAGGATATGGACATATGCGCCGCTACACTGCAGAACAGCGTGCCTGGGGAGGATCTCAAGAGCACGGTCATGCAACTGCGAGAGACGGTGCTGCAACAGAAGGAAACAATCATGAACCAGAAGGAAACCATCAGGGAACTGACTTCCAAGCTGACGAGGTGCGAAAGTCAGAGCGCGTCCGAGCCCGGAGACGCGAGGGTCGGCGGGCGACGGAAGGAAATGGGCACCAAGAACACAATGGGAGATGTGTCGAGGGGTCCGACGGACACACTGGCTCAACTCTCACGGACTTTACAGTCACTCAAGCAGAGGCTGGAGAACCTGGAGGTATGTTTGTTCTCCTGGAGCGCTTTCTTCCATGTCGAGCACGGTGGATTTATTCGAGAACGCATTCAGATTAAACAGTGTCGCGATTCTCGTAACTTTAGGCTATTTTCTTGCATTAGTACATTGTATTTTAAGTAAAGCGGTGCTAAATGTTTGCGCACAATCCTCTTTTAAAGACGCATTAGCTTAACTGAGACTGTACGTAGATTAAAACAAAATAAATAAATAAAATAACTATTGAGAATCTTCCACACTATTAGTTTGTCTGCTCTTAGACATCGAACGTTTGGCGTATTTTTAAAGTAAACTATTTTCTGTAAACTGAACATCATCATAACGCGATTGATTCGTATTTAATTCTTAATAATATTGTAACAAATAAACAATAATCTTAAACATGATTATAAAAAAAAAAAAACAACAACTCTTGGACCTTTTGAATTTTAATTTAGTTAGGTAAGACATAATCGTGGACTTAAATAATGATATGCAACGTACATTATTTGGATATGGAATGCGTTTTACTCCTGGCCAGCAATGTCTGTAGCAGTTTTTATTCTAAACTTAAATCAAGCTTTTCTCTCACATATAGATGTCCACATTTCTTTTCCGTAGCAATTTAGCCGGAATAACAACTCCGTCCAGGCGAACAGCTTGAAGGATCTTCTGCAGACCAAAATCGACGACCTGGAGAAGCAGGTCCTGTCCCGTGTGAACGGTTTAGAGGATGGAAAGCCCGGGCTGCGCAACGAGAGCGAGCAGCGCGGACGCGTCGAGTCCACTCTCACCTCACTGCACCAGAGAATAACCGACCTAGAGAAAGGTAACTATTCGCATTTCTGCTCCACCTATCATGTACGTGTCGTGTAGATGTATCGGGCGCTTTCCTGACCTGTTTTTTCGACGTGGAAAATATACTTGGAGGTGCCAGCGTGGATAATAAATTGCCGTCGTATTGTCGCGCTGGCGTGTCGCAGGAGAGGAGGGGGTCCACAGAGCTGCATTGCTTTGCATATCCAATTCCACCCATCCAGCTTTATAGCATGATTTACAGATGGGAACCAGAGAGTTTTTGCAAGCTCATGAGTTTTGTGAATTTTCATCCACGTGAATCACGTTTTTCTCAGTCATTAAAATGCATAATATCCCACAGCCTTGTACAGTCTAATAGGCGTTTTCAGCATAACTTCATCACAAAGAAGTACAATTTAGTACAGAGATGCATTGCAGTATGTCTGTGCCAAGCTTTTTTTCCATCAGAATGGATATGCATGGCAAATTTACATCCCCAAGCTTCAAAAAATGTACAAACATTATCTGATTCATTTGAAGCCACGTTATAAATGTGTGATGAAGGCATCAAACTTTAAGATATTATCCCAAAAAAAAAAAGCTCACAAAAACTGATGTGCTTTCAATGATTTATTGATCCAAGCAATATAAAATGGTTAATGAAAATATACAACTGATATGGAACATAATGCATTTAAAATGAGATAAGGTCAGATCGACCTGCACAAGAGGAGTGCATGACCCACGTTGTCAAAAGCATGAGAGCACTTTAGATTAAGTGCTTCCAAGTTAATGAGCATATAGTTCCATGGGGCCGAGCTGCTATGTCAGCTTATGTCAAATTGCTTGCGCTATTTAGTGCTATTTAGAAAGGGTTTGCCCTAGTACATGCAGTAAATGTTTATATAGGTTTAATATTGCAACATATCATGCAAATATCTCCCATGGAAGAGAGAATATTGTGTGGGTTTGGACTAACTTGAGAGTTAGTAAACTAGAAGACAGAATTGAATTTTAGTTTGAACTATTTCTCTACCTCAGTAATGATACCCATTGATTTCGACTTTTACTCCTTATTACTTGTTTCGAGCATCAAACACAAGGGTAGAAATAAATGAGAGGAGGGAGGCTCCCAGGTGGGATGGGATGAGAGTGCTTGTCTTTCCCCAGGCAAAAAGAACTAAATAAATCAATAAATGCTTTTTTATTCCCTAGAAATATGCTTTAAACACACACAATGGCTTATTTTTTTTGCTTTCATTGGATATATTTATGGACAGCAATAAAAAGCGATGTTGACAAAATTATGTTTTTTTTTTTTTAATAACAGGCCAAAAGGAAAACAGACCATTGGATAAATTCCAACTGACGTTCCCTCTAAGGACCAACTACATGTATGCTAAAGTCAAGAAAAGCCTTCCGGAGATGTACGCCTTCACCGTGTGCATGTGGCTCAAATCCAACGCCTCTCCAGGAGTGGGGACACCTTTCTCTTATGCAGTCCCGGGACAGGCCAATGAACTGGTTCTTATTGAGTGGGGAAACAACCCAATGGAAATGCTCATCAATGATAAGGTACACTAACGCTTTACCAGAACAATACTGAGAAAGATATTGTCATTTGGGAGTTTTAGAAATGTCTGGTCTTTCTAATTTAAATTCATAATCTAATTTGTATTCCTTACAGACATACGGATCTTTAGGTTTCTTCTGTTTTTTTTTTTTTGCCCTCTTTTGATGTAGGTTGCTAAGCTGCCTTTCCTGATCAATGATGGGAAATGGCATCACATTTGTATCACATGGACAACTCGAGATGGAGTGTGGGAAGCTTACCAGGATGGTGTAATGAGGGGAAATGGGGACAGTCTGGCCCCTTACCATCCAATCAAACCACAAGGGGTATTGATTCTGGGACAAGAGCAGGTAGGCATCTTCTGCTTCACCTTAATTCACTCATCAATTCAAGCAAATTGTGGCGAGGTGGTTCTAGATGTTACACAACGATGATTTAATGATGAGTGAAGAATACACAATGGCTCTGTTCCAAAACATCGTGAGCTGCCCACATAGCTGTATTTTAAGACGTTGTAGGCTTTCTCTCTGGCAAAAGCTGGTATAAAAGTTAGGAAGTTTAACTCCTGCTTTGTAAAACACCTACTTTTGGCTTGAAATTGAAAGGGTGCATATCCGACACAGTCTCTCGACCAATTCATATGTATTCGCACAAGTTGGAAAATCTGTGCTAATTCATACAAATTCGTATGACCTCACTCATGATTTTGTTCGATTTGTCTAAACTCCAGTGACAGGTAGGTAGGTTTAGGGGCGGGGTTACACGGAGGTCGTTCATACAAAAATTCATACGAATTGGCAAGTCGTAATGCGCACAATGTTTTGCAAAAATCGTATGAATTTGTACGAGTGAGGTCGTACAAATTAGTACGAATAAGCGACCTCGTAAAATACGTACGAATTGCCGTGAGATTTGGCTGGCATATGTTTTTCAGATAAAGCTTTGCCGTTATGTATTAAAGCTAGGCATTGCGCGGTATTGCCAAATAATTGTATTTTGATAATTTCATTATCAACATTGTGCTGGTATCTCAGCTGGTTTGAATATGGAACTAAAACCACCAGTAGGTGGCGGCAAAGTCTCTGTCTGAATGAGTGATTTACTGAATCATTCATTCAAACGATTCATTCAAAACTGCTGATTCATTTAACAACTGAATTATTGAATCATTGACTCAAACATTCAAAAACAGATTAATTAAGGAATGAATGAAGGTCCTTCTGTAACTTTGGAGCAGTTTTCATTACAAAAACAGAAACAATAATCGATATTGTATCAAAAATGAAAATCACTTAGTAGTGATACTCATAGGTTTCCTCACACGATAAATGCTTTTGGACTCTAAAGATGTGTTTTTGATGCTTGCACATGATCAAAACAACAATTACGACAATAAATATCTTGACGCTAACTGCAGCTGATATTTTATTTGTTGTCTTTAAAGGCACAATATGTACATTTTCGCCACTAGAGGTCATATTTTCAAAACAATAGCCGGGGCGAAGTTCTATGACGCAATGACGGAGCGTTGAACACTGGGTTTACACAAATCATGTTCACGGATGAAAAGCTCATTTATATCTGTTTAATCACCTAACCACCTGTACGTGACTATTACTTACACAATGAATCATATGTATTTGCTTACCCTTCTATTAAAAAACACGCAAGAATGGAATCTCTGTCCAGGTCTGTCCGCGAAGCTCTCTCTATTTCGGAAACTATATGGTTCTCGTTTATTTGTTTTAATTTCTTCTTGCCTCAGTTTGTATACATCTACGTTTTTAATCACGATTCATATCGAAATGCACAATAAATAACTACCACTTAAATAACTACAAACTGCGTTTGTCCATGCATGTTAGGTGGATAGCACGGATATTGCGTCATTGATAGGCGACAATGAACAGGGACGGTTTATTATTTAAATATGGATTTTTAAAAAAATGTATAAATCCTACAGAACTTTTGAGATAAAGTAAATACACAACTGCACGAAATATATAACACTTGTGCCTTTAATGCTTATTAGTGGGGGCAAATTATTTCAACTTTTAGGACTAAAACTTTATATAAATCAGGTTCTACATTCCCATATTTTCACTTTTGAGGTTGCCTTTTAGTTTGGATGTTGTGCAATGTGCACAGCACCTTTAGAAGTCAACTAAAGGTTTATTAACAGAGTCAATTAGAAGATATCACTAAAAAGAGTCCATTCTAAAACACTCTATAAAGCAAGGAGCAGACAAGATTTTGGCCCATTCGAAATGCAGAGACCTTCAAAGATGCCTGTAGGGATAAAAAAGCACATATGAATAATTTATAGGCGGATTAGCTTCAAAGGTTAACAGGGACCAATCATATGTCTTTGAAGGCATTCAGCATTTATTTTATCAGCTATCTCAAATAAATGTTATCCACCTGCAGGATACTCTCGGCGGAGGGTTTGATGCCACTCAAGCGTTTGTCGGCGACATGGCCAATTTCAACATCTGGGACCGAAAGCTGTCCGTGGGAGAGATTTATAACCTGGCCACATGCAGCAGCAAAGCACAAGTGGGGAACGTCTTCTCATGGTTGGAAACCAGCATTGAGATCTACGGAGGAGCTTCGAAATGGACATTTGAGGCCTGTCGCCAACTGAACTAAAAGAGCACAGAAATCTCCCAGCCGATGCGAGATATGAGTTTCCAGGTGTCTGTTACCAAATCATTCATCCTTAAATTTTCAAATCAAGAAAAAGCATAGACATCAAAGTCAACTGGAATTTTCTAGATATTTCGATATTTTGTGTGTCTCTTAACACTTAAAACAATCACGTTTTTGTCATTTATTTCTGGATCTTGAGAGCATATGCTGATGTTGGTCTTAGCTTGAAGGCACCGTGGTTCTGCTCTTCTCTGGTTGTCTGTTGGGCAAAGCAACGCCTTACCGGAAAACTACTTAACATGATACGGCTCCCATCTTTACAGCCTGGATCATTTGACCTCTTCCTTCGAACAGGAAGCCATGTAGTCTCGCAGTAGATTTCTGAACCACTTAGGTTACTGTTCCCCATCAGGATTAATAGATAGATCTACCCACTGCCTGGGATACTCACTGTGAACTTCGGATGTAGAATGTAAAACAAGCAAAGCTGAGTGTGGTGTTTTTTTTTTTTTTTCAATCATGCTTTTGTTCTGTCTTATCACCTCTTGCTTCAAGCATTTTTATTTATTTTTTTGGTGTGTCTGTGTATGTGCGTGTGTGGGTTTGTAAAAATAACTTGATAATTGCCAACACATTTCAAGCCTGGGTGCCTTGGGCTGTTGAAAAGATCAGATCTCGACACATTTGTCATTATTTGCAGTGTACTTCTATTTATCTCTTTCTTTCCTTGTGTAACTACTGATACGTTATGTTGATTACACCTCGTGACAGTTCAAACGGTTTGCGAGAATAGGCTGATAATTCAAAGTTGTTTTAATTGTGGCGTGTTCGGCAGGTGTTTGTATTTTTCAAGGAATGTTACGTGTACAGAAAACAGCATGAACATCTAAATGCTGCAACAGCATCAAAGAAAAACTGCTTTTATTAGCTCATTTTGGGTTGAGATTTTATACTGTATTGTTATATGCTAAAAGCATGGCAGCACTGAAAGATGAAAGGTCTAAATTTTGTAATAAAATTGTTATATCAAACATAGCAAGTGTCACAGTGCCTTGAAATGATTAATTGGCAGTGAACAAATGCATGTTTTGTACAAATGTGTGCAGGCAATACATTCTGGGGGGAAAACACACTACTTGGGTTCAATAATATATATATATATATATATATACATACATACATACATATAATTTTTTTATTTAGCAAATACATTAAATGTATCAAAAGTAACTGTATTTAACCAAATTTATATTTTAATGATAATTTTATACTCAACAAAGCATTAAAATTTATCATGGCTGTTTTCAACATTGATAATAATAATAAATGTTTGCTCTGAAGCAAGTCAGCAGGTTGAAATGATTTCTGAAGGATCATCTAACACTGAAGACTGGAGTAATGATGCTAAAAATTCAGCTTTGCCACCACAAAATAAATTACATTTTATATTATATTAAGATACAAAATAGTAATTTAAATTGTAAAAAATATTTTACAGTATTACTGTTTTTTTAATTGTATTTTTGATGAAAAACAGTAGAGTTCAAAATAAGAGAACAACCTGCAATTTCCTAAAAATTGAGGTCACTGCTTAGTCTTATTTAAAGCTATCCTCACAGGAGTAAAAGCACAGTTTTCACCGATTTTTCAAAATGGTGAGCCCTTCTAAAGTGACCGAAACCCTCCGACAGGACGTTGTCCAGATGATAGGTAATAGCAGCCATTGCAAGAGAAGTTCCAAATCTGTGATTGGCTGCATCTTTACAGTTCTCACTAACTCATTTAAGTCCCCCCAAAAGGCAAGTCATCCACAAAAGCCAAATTAGCGAGAGTACATGTTAGGCGCATAATGTCAATGGGCAATTGGTTAAACACTGCAGCTAGAATTGCTTACCAGTTCAGCACTGAGCATAGTAAACCTCTCATAGGGAGAAAGAATCAATGAGTATTTTGTGTGGAGAACTGGTCTGAAGTTCACTTCTGAGATGAAAGCAAGTTTAATCTATTTGGGTCCAACAGGAACCATTATGTTCAGTGTCAAGCTGGAAAAAGACTGAACCCAAAGTGTGTAAAGAAGTCAGCGTAAGGTGGAGGAGGAAGTGCATGGTTGACAGTCTTATTAGAACAAGTTTTCTTGGTTTCGTGCTAAATATGCGTCAGGCAGAAAGTAAACAATCTGTGTGCAGTCTGTAGGAGTATATTCTCCGAGGCTAGGAGACTATTTTACTGGTAGCATTTGATTTCCCAGAATTTTTGCTACATTTGTCCAGCAATCTATGACTCAATGCAAGCGCTCCTGGCTACGCAAACTTGATTTCATTCATTGGTGCATTCTGAAATATGCCAGAACACAATTCAGAATGCCATGCAAGTGGCACTGCTGCTTCTTACAATTCAATTTAAACCAGATATTGTGTTCTGGTTTCTCATAAAGTTTCCAGCCAACATGGGGAAAACAAACTTTTAAACACACTTAGTTACATTACATCTAGCCGAATGCCTAAGAATTTAAGAATTCAACTCCACAGCAACCCAATAGTAACGAGAACACTGTTGATCTCATCATTCAGTGGTTTAGTTCCAGAACACACATATACTAGCAGTACGTAATATATGCAAGTTACAAATAAATATTATTGTTTTTCACAGAAACCAATACTTTTATACACCAAGACTGCATTACATATATTGAAATACTGTTTCATTTAGTTATATGTACGATACTTGCATCGCCTCGTTGGTGAGGATCCGATGCAGTTTCAAAGTCCTGATGGTTTCACGGATTTGGGTTGGCAATCATATTTTTTCTAGTTTGAAGAGTGATGAATTCCAAGACATTTCCTGGCTCTGATGATTGATGAAAGAAGAGCTGGGAGAAAGACATGTCGCGATCCGTGGATCTTGGGTAAAAAAAAAAAAAATCAAGACTGCAAAGGTCTAACTCAAAACTTAGGTGTTGCCATGGAGCTAAATTTTCATTTTAGTGTCTCAAATGACCACAGACTGTGCTGCATATAGGCCCACCTGATGTGGTTGCATCGGTCCCGAGGGCTTAGCCAGGATATGAGAGAGATGATAGGGGTCTAAGCATCCAGAAAAAGTAAAAAAGCGAGGTTGGTCACCGCCGTGGGGCCTTTTGAAGCATGTTGAGGTCACACCTCTTGTGGGTCAAAGAGCCAGTAGAGTGTTGATCCTTTGGAGGGAACTTTTATGGCTCTTTGATTCTAAGCATGGTAATTTGCATATACACTGGATTGGAGGATCATATATACAAATTAGAAGAGATTCTTAAAGCACCGAATGTTGCAAAGATATCAACATATAACATACACTCTCAATTAGATCGTCTGAAGACGAGTCCTTAGATACCAAACACAGCATGTTTTTGGGGGAAGGGTTCACTGACCCTCATAGTTGCAATTTGAGTTACCCCTTGGGCTGGTAAAGTGGTATTGAAGATTATTTGTTAAATGTAACAAATAATTTGCGTCTGATTGGTTCAAATGCTACAGAAAAGATAAATGAGCAAAATAACAAAAACTGGATGGTGGGTTACTGACAATAGTACCCTGTGCAAATGAGTTTGAGGGGTTTAAATCAATGTAGAGTGCCACACAGAACAAATGAAAGGATGCTTGATGCTTTCTGTCAAGCATGAATGAAGTGTAATTGTATGGGGCTGCTTTGGCGCTGGTGAGCTGGGAGATTGATACAGAGTCCAAGGAACAAGAAAGGTTACCGTTCTATTTCACAACGTCATACCATCCCCTGTGGTCAGCACTTGATTGGTTCAAATTTCATCATGCAGCACTGCGGAGATCCAAAGCTTACTTCTGAACTATGCAAAACCTATTTGGGGAAGAAACAGGGAGCCAAAGTACTGTCTTTGATGGACTAGCCTGCACTATCGCCTGATTTAAACCACACTGCGCTCCTGTGGGATGCGCTTAAGTGTAAGGTCAGAGAAAAATGCCCTACAAGCCGGTTGCACCTCTGGGAAGTGCTACAGAAGGCGTGGGTTGAAATTTTCCATCAAAAGCTTCCAGCTAGAACCTTTTCTGAAAGCTGTAATAACTGCAAATGGAAAATTCAAAGAATAGAATCACTGTAGAATTTACCCATCTGTCTATCAACGGGCCGGTTTCCATCTAAATATGAACATGTTTAGGTAATTCAAAGCTTCTGAATGATTATCCATACCATGATGCTCTAAATAACATACAGCAGGGCCATTACTGGACATATTGTGTTTCCTCCACATCATCCAGAAATATACACCCTTCCCCCAACATTCACATCTTCTAGCTTCCCTCCTATTGCTTGGTTAGATGCATCTCCACCTTGAGACGACCTTAAACCAGACCATTACTGCCCTTTGTGCTTCCCTCTAAGATCTTGTGCTGAAATCTATTAATAGCAAACTGACCAGTGTTCCTGCTGCACATCCAACCCAGTCTCATGAAAAAAACACCACTATAGTCCAGCAATTATGTATGAATGTGAAACACACCTTTAACAAACCTATGTGCTTGAGGTAACCAGATTGGTCAAAATGAGATACAAATTACAAGAGATAGTTAAGATAAGAGAGTTCTGTTGACCTATATTGACATTTATATAGCACATCCCTGATTTTCAACACATTCTTACTCTCAACTCACCACATATTGATGCTTGGTCAGTCGCATTTTGACACTCAAGGTACAGCTTTAGCGTAATTTTTCCATATGCAGGGTCCTACGTTGTTTGCAGTTGTCTTAATGTATTGGTTTGCATGTAAAATATAGAAATAATTGTATATAAATCTAGATTGCGATTCAGTGTAATGAGCCTTATAACATCAACTCTGCGCTGGATATTTAAATCCAGATTATAGCGTAAACACTATTAATAAGCACAGTAACAAGATCGGCATTAACTTGTAAACACAAAACACAAGATACTTCTCTTTTCAATTATATATATGGCTTTATTGGGTAAACCTAAGACACATAAACTAAACTAACACATAAAAAAGTGAGGAAAGAGTGAGTTTAAGAAAATGAAAATATGAAACCCCAATTTTACAGCAATAGATGCTATTGCATCGAGTTGAACAACCATCAATCAAAAGATTAACTCTCGCATTGAGATCGTCAATAAGGTTAAAACTGTATCAGTTTCAGCAGTTCAGCTTGAATCTGGAGGTTTGTACTTGCGTTGCCTTTGTCCTTCTGTGGTCCTCGCTGCAGAAAGGGGATTCCTGAGGTTGCTGATTGGCTGGAAGTCAGTTGTCGTTGAAGTTTTGGGAGGCCGATGATTGGGCGGTGGCTGAAGGAGAAGCGAGTTGTGGCTCCCGCGATACAGCTGCGGGAATGCAGACCACTAATCCCAATTAGCAATTGCCATTAGTCTAAAAAACTAAATATAATACAGAAAACATTCGACATGTCCACAAAACATAAACTGAACATCTTCCCAAACATATATCAAGCTTATTTATAAACCTCAAAAGCGTAAACATTCAAAGTATCTGGAAAACGGAGATGTAAATAATCATAACAACCATAAATTCCCGCCTCCTCTACACGAGCTGACCGATAAATCTAACACATCAAGAGAGGCAAGACTTAAGGCAGCCAATCATCAGCCGGTGTCATGTTTGAGAGGGAGGAGAGAGGAGAGCTGAAGCAAGTGTAGACACAGAGCTGCCTGAGAAACGGAGGAGCGAATGCGAAGGCGTTTGTTCAAAACTACGGGAAAACTGTAAAAAAAAGTGTGGGTGTTGAACCCTCTCACCAGGAATAGTGTGGGTGTTAAAACACCCACATCTCCCACGGGTGCGACGCCCCTGACAATATTCAATAGTTATTCAAAATACATATACAATGAGTGATTAACACATGATAGTTCAGTGATTTAAGTCCGGTTTTATTGTATTTTAAGCCTGGATAGGCAAGAAAAAGCAGTTTTGTGTCAGTTCTGTGAACGTGAGGATAGTTTCTGTGAAGACCAGAGGTTAAAGGTCTCATCAGGAATTTCAGTCTGGTCCTTAGCTGGGGGATGGAGATCCATCCAACAAAATCTTTAATTATTTTACCCATGTAATGATAATGATGTCCTTTGTAACCATTATCTTGATTATTTGCCCAATATTGACCATCTCCTTCCTGAGTTGGGATTCTCAATAAGTGTTCTTTTGTGCTAATGTTGCAAGCTGTCCAGTGACAATGTCTGTTGGATCAGCTTGCATCAGGCAGGCAACAGGGAATCATGGGCCGATTTATGACTTCCTGTTGTCTTGAAGCCTCAATGTGGAATTTGGCTCCTCATGTTTTAATGTTCAGATCAAATCTTAAGTGTCTGTTTTACTCTGATGCACTACATAGGTTTATGGACAGAGGTTGGGCTTGTGCTCATAAATGTGTAAAAACTGTAATGGTAATAAAACTGTTGTGACTGATCACACTCCAACATATATACAATAATAGCAATGTTCTTACCCAATACATAATTTAATCATGACAATAAATTGCTTTTACATATTGACACCAAAAGTTCTTATTTAAAGCATTGGATGATCTTGCACATCCAAAAATTAAGCTAAAAGGGTAACATGTTTGTCAAAAAGGGTCCTGACCAAGTGTTAATTTATGACGAGTTGGAAATGAGAATGTGTTGTAGTTTTTAGTTTTGGATACAGACTACTGCCACCTGCTGGTATGGAGAGTTATTTTTTCTCACACAGACACAGAATGTATGTTCTACTTGGCTATTGACTGTAGTCTTTGTGGTGTTTCAGGCATTACTTTTTAGTCTAGACACCTACATCACAACTAACAGTACTACTAGATCTTTGTTCTTGGTTTGGTGTATTACGGCCTTAAGATGTCTTACTTTGATCAAATTCTAAATATATCCCATAAAGTAAAATTTAATGTAATCCAATTTTCTATTTTATACTGTGTGGATGTTAAAGTACCACTTTTTCACAAGCTTCAAATACACTGCATGAAACTACACTATTTTGAGTTGCTGTCTGATAAAGTGTTCAAAATTGGTAACTTATGGGGTTTCATGCTGCTTAAGATGGTCTCTTTGAAAATGCTGCCTGCTAGGTTATGGAACAAAGATTGTATTTTCTCCAAACCTTTACATCTCGCGGTCGATTTCTCCTCTGCGGGTGGACCGCAATGAATCTGCAGCGGATGCTACAAGCTGGAGGCAACGTGCACACAAAAAAATGTGTGAAATTCTAGAATAGCATATTTTTTGAGGAAAACCTCAAGTTTCAACAGCAGGTAAACCATGCAGCCACGCTGCAACAAACTCACATGCCCCGTGCCAGCTTGCCAGATCAACAGCTGCTTGTTTAGGCATGTATGCAAAACCCTTTTCCAACTTCCTGCAGGGATGAAAGTCTGGGTACCATCTTGCATATTAATGAGGCCTTTTCTAGAAAAGCATGCCCATTTTTTCCGGCTGACCCAGGGGCCTGTGCAGGCAGTCCAAAGACTGGTTGAACTATGATGGGATGTAAATTTCTTTCTCCTTTTGCAACAACTGCACCTGATTAGAATTCCTAATGGTCAGCGTATCCCCCGGCTGCACTCCCAATGGTGACCCATGAAAAATGCATGATCAGTATAAGTAAACAACAACATCTTCAAGTGGGTCAGTACAAAGGGAGAAATGAGAAGATGCAGCCATGGTTTTATTGACAATGAGCCTGATCCATATAGACGTATACCCACAGGTGACCTTTCTGGGTCAAGAGTGACGATAATGAAGGGGACGGATGGTATTTCAGTCAATGAAAGAAAATTTCAAACATGTGGGAGGACAATACATCTATATTTATTAGGAGACTGAAGGTTTATCAATGCGTCACGATGAATCATTTGTTCCTAGATGAACCTTTTCATTCACAGCTTTATCAGTGTCCCGATTGCCCATGAGAACAGCTTGAAGGAAGCAGTGAATTTCCCAGAGGGGCTTCCAAAAGGTTATTCGAAATCGTTTCTACTCCCCACAAATCATTAGATGATTTAGTCATATAATCTGAAACCAGTTCAGTTTATTGACTGTGGAAACTGCATGAAAGCTGATTTACACTGATTTCGGCAAATTCTTTTAGATTTAGAAGTACTGCATGAAGATTATTCTTTCAGAAGATGGTATTGGTCTTTCAGTGGTTTATGAGATTTCTGATCTACTGAATCTCATCACATTTTCATGGGTTTTAAGGTTTGGACGGGGTTGAGTTTCAATGTCTAAAGTGAAAAAGACTGACATAAAATCAATTTCAGTTGATGGAAGTCTTAGAAAGAGGGATTGTTTTATAATTTTCAAATGTGTTTCCCATGTGAAAAAAAGAAGTGTGGTTGTTCAATATTACATACAATATTATAATATATAATAATCTACAATACTGCAACATTTTAAACTTCATTAAAATTTACATTAAAGTATATTTTAGTATACTTTTTATATTTTACTTTTTAGTAAATCTGTCAGTATACTTTTACCATATTTCAGTTAATATAATTATGAAATTGTATGTAAAGACATAATTAAGTTCTACTTAATTGGATTAAAAAAAGCACAAAAAGCTAAGCTTAGCTTAGCTGAGCAATAATATAAAATAACATATACTATTTTAATTTAACTGACATGCAATTAAGTGTCTGATAACTTTACATCGAATTCAGACTTAACTATATAGTTTTTAAATATATATATATATATATATATATATATATATTATTTTTTTATTATATGTACTCATTTTAAAGTATGCTATACTTCTTTTTCACAAGTATGTATTTGGGAAACAACATGCAAGCCATGAAATTAACCTTATCACTTCTCCTCATCTTTTTAAGTCAATTGAGTCATTATTCTCCAAACATATTGATGTGCCATTTCTCGAAAATATTGTTAATAAACACAATTTGAGAATGAAAACATAATATTTTGGTAACACTTTAAAACAGGGAACACTTATTCATAAAATACAACTTTTCCTTCAATAAATTAAACTAAATAAGTCTCTTAGGAATTCGTACAAATTTGATGAGGTCGCTAATTCGTACAAATTTGTACAACCTCACAGAGACGAATTCATAAAATTTTTGGTAAATTGTACGTATTTTACCAGTTGCCCATTTGTATGAATTTGTACGAATGACCTACACCTAACCTGAATTAGCACAGATTTGACATCTCGCACGAATATGTACAAATTGGTTGCGATGCTTATTAATAGATAGTAAGTTGTTTAGGTTTAGTTTAGGTATTGGACCGGATTAGTGATGTAGAATAATGTAGAATAAGGCATATGTGCTTAATTACTACTAATACATGGCTGATATTCTAGTAATATGCAAGCAATTAGTTAAGAGACCCTAAAATAAAGTGTCAACATTTTTTTTTTCTTTTTTAGAAAAATGGCAGAATTTAATACAAACTAGTGGTTGAAAGGTCTACAAGGTCTGCAAGTTCAATATGCCCATAGCAGAAGAAGCACTCATACACTGTATGCTTAAGCACTGTTGTTCTGTCAGCAAGGAATCCAGTCAGTGCTGGCACACACAAAAAACTATCAATCAACACAATCCATAAACCCATTTCCTCTCCTCTCATCTCGCCTTTACTTCTGCGCTCATTCTCAATGCTCCATGCAAACTTCATGAATAATTGATTTGACTCCAACAGGGGAAATTTGTTTCTGATGCAGGGCATCACGCCAGCTCTTGACAATCCACTCCATGTTCTGGGCAGAAGACAAAAGGCCTTCAGGAAAACTTCAAACAAGGACACTTTAAGGACCTTTTCCTCAGCTTAACTATGCAGAGTAGATATTCAACAGAAAAATCCCATTACCTTTGCATATACTGCTGACACTCTTGCACATTTGGTCTCCACGGGTGAACTGTAATGCTGACACTTTAGAGATCTGTTCCAGCGCAGCGTCCTAACTGAAAAATGACCCCATAATTGACAAAATCTGGACATAAGTGAAACTTGAAAGATGAGTTAGCTAGCAACATGCCACTTCAAATAAGCATTAAAATTAATTAAAATAGACATGCACAAATATTGAATAAAATAAGAGTATGAGTATTCCAAAAGTTCTTTCATTAAACTCTAGAAAATGCAGGCCAATAGCTCTCAATCTGACGGCTGAAGGTCTGGAATTCATAGCTGCTTTCTTTGGCCAATGCCTGCCCATAAGGCCGTTTGACCGACATGTCAAACAACCAATCACAGTTCGTTTCATTCAGTGTCACGTTTCGGGGCATGGAAATGTCCCCACAACAACAGAAACCAAGTGAAACAAGTCAGTCAGCATAGAAAATCCTGATGAGACGCTCGCGGTAAACATTCGTTTGAAGCATACCTCTCCACTTTTTAACAAACACAAGCAATTCTGGAGAACTGAACACTATACTGAATCGGCCAGCTGTGATGTCAGCGTCTATTGTTTCATGTTTGCCCGCGAACGTGGCTGATATCCCCTTCTCAGTTAGGTACTTCACTTGATCTTCCATAATAGAAAACTCCGAGACATCCCTTAAAGAGTCTATGCCTTGAACCTCGCATACTTTTGAGAATCCAACGTTTAGTTGATTTTGATAAATGCTCATTGTAACTCAAGTAAACACAACAGTTTTTAGAGTTTGCACATGTCTGCGCTTTGTTTCCTGGCAGACCGAAAATAAACGCAACACTCGCATCCCCCAAAAATTCAACCAATCAGATGATGACTTCGACATTCCTGAAGTGTTTCCAGTTAAGTGTACCATATGCATCAGACGTTTAGCCAAAGTTCCGTGGGCGTGACGTCTGAGGCTGAGACTACAATCTAATATGATCTCATCATTATTCACATAGCCCACCTGACTGGTTTTTGTTGCATTAGAAGCCAATAAGCTGATGCTCAACATTGAAATACTTGGTATATGTTCGCCATAGCAGTTCTTTCTGAGACCTCGCTTGTCCTCATACATAAAACACACATCAAAATCAATTCATACTGTGTAGCCTAAAGGCTCATCTAAGTATTAGTAAAGCATCAACAAAGTTAGCATTTTGATTTTGTTTTGAAAGCATATTGTATTTTTATTTGAGAGCTTCATGTGATCAGGGTTTAGATTAGCCAGGATATTCTCAGCTGCCTCTCCTGATATTTGCCAGTAATATGATTTGCACACTGTAAGTTGTTCTCTCTTCAGAGGCACTGCAGGTGTTGGACAGATTGTTATAAAGACAAGAAGAATCTGTTCTCTTACTTAGTGAGCTTCAGGGCAGATGGAGATAGAAAAGTTATAGGGCGTAAGATGCTGAAGCATCCTGAGAACATCAGAGACTTTAGTTCACATTGGACTTTTACCTGGAGGGCTGGTCTGGCAGGAGGTCTCAAAAATACGGCATAATTCTGCTCGAGACTGTCACAAATGAATATGCTTCTTTTGTACATAATATGCCTACATTATTTAGAGATTAACACAGGCAATGTTAAGAAAGAACAAAATGGAAAATGCATGACTTGTTATACCACATAATTGTTATTACAAATTATTCTTCCCATTTGCTCTATACAGTAAGACGACTAGTAACAGTAACATTTTGATTTCAGGGGCGTATTATTGATGTAATATATACTTGTTTCCACACTTTTTCTTCCATAAATATGACCTTAAACACTTTTACCATAGTACATGATTTGTGATCTATGGCTTTTCTGATATTGTAAACCTGCTCACCCGGTACAGCCCTGCACAAAAAACGTACCTCCATGTTGTAAAAGCTTTGTTTGTCGTAGGAACACAATTTAAGATGTTTTGGATGAAAACTGAGGAGGCTTGTGACTACCCTACAATTTTTATTTTCAAAGTGCTGAAAAGTATGTAGAATATTGTCTGAATACTCCATCTGTCATCAGTGGTTTAATCATAACATTATGAAGTTAAAAGAATACTTGGATGCTGTCCAAAATGGTGCTACAGTGATGTTATGTGCTGATTCGCTGAATAAAGTCATTATTTTTGTTTTGTTTTTTTCATACAAAAAGTATTCTCATAGCTTCATAACATTATGATTGAACCATTGATGGCAGATGGAGCATTTAGATGACATATTTCATATTATTCTGCACCTTGACAGTGGCAATTCTTTGGCAGTGAATAGGACATTCACAAGCCTCCTGGTTTCCATCCAAAACATCTTAAATTGTGTATAAAAAAGCTTTTACAGGTTTGGGAAGACATCAACGTAATTTACGAATGACATTTTTATTTTGGGGTGGAGTAACCCTTTAAACTTTTTGCGACGCTCAAATTCACTCACATTTCTGAACTGCCATGGTACATACAACCAATACAATTTTGCCTTAAACTGAAATCCCTTTTAGTGCCACTCGATGGACATTTCCATTTGAGTGTCACACTGTCACGCTCGCTCTCAGGTAGCACACAAGGCACAGATCTTGAAGTTGACAATGATTTAATGAAGAAAGCAAACGGGAACAGCTCAAACATGGGGTTGACACTTGAGGACCGACACAGGAGATACAAACACTCACACTTAAATACAGACACTAACGAGGACAGAACTCAAAACACATGGGGAACATGGCTGGGAACTAATTAACATAATGAACAAGACAAAAGGACAGGAAAAATCAAATAAGGGCAAAGACAGACATATGGGGATAAAAACATAGGGAAAAAGTCTGACACACACATTTTCCAAGCACAAATGTCACCACTGACATGTTTTCCAATGAACATGGGTTGCTTTGTGCGTAGTTTATTGAATTATTTATATGATTTCTGGTATGCTTCTCATATGTAATCACAAGGAATAAATATTTGATACTTGTCCTGCTGCACAACAGATCCCAGCTCCCATTTTTATTATTTTTGCATCTACAATGATGATTCATTTTTGCTGCTTTGCTTAGTTAAACACTGTGTGTTTTGCGTTGTTGTCAGCATTTTTACAGCTATATGTATTTATCAAGCGACGCCAAATGCCTGATGATGCAAATATATTAAGGCAAGTCACGAGGCATCAGCTGGCACCACAGGGAAGATCCTACACAGGTCTTACACAATTTTCCCATGATCTGGGAGTCATGCCAACAGCGCTACTCCATATTCAGGTCAGGCAGGAGCACAGGCAGCCATTTCTCAACAGTTAGTCATGCCCAGGAGAGAAACCTGCACGCAGATTTCCTAAGATTACCGGTGAGGCACGATAGGTCAATCGATCTTGTCAGTTCTGTTTACATCACTGTGGGTAAGCTTTTGTTCAATCATAATTGAAGCTACATAACATTAACACAGCATTACCTTTAATACTAACAGCTCATTCATATGATAAGTCTTTTTGCTTCGCAGTTTATCTTACATTAATGTTCTGCAGCAGATCAAAGCAGAGCAGAGCCTCTGAGACTTAAAACTAGCCTTCGAAACACACAGTCAGCATGGATGTGTCCTCCAGGAACAAAAAAGGAAACATAGCTCACTACAGGCAAACCAAGAGTGGTTTTGTCCTGCTTAAAATTCCATATAATTCATCCATATTTCCATAGCTGAAATTCCCCCAAAGCCTTTTTGCAGAGGTCGAGGACACCAAAGCACACCCGACTGTAAAACCAAGCAATTGTGATAAACACAATATTTGGTAAATGTGGAAGGTTTGTAGATTTATCACACTCAGGAAAGCATCGCAACTCCTTGCCAGATGATAAATGACTGCAGGAAAGCTAAATCTGGACAGATTAATCTACACAGGCCCATAGAAAACTCAGTAACTCTCAGAAGAGCTTCATTTGTTGGAGGTGTCGTCATCACTCATCAAAGCTCACATTTAAAGCTGCTCTCTCAAATTTTTTCCTCATTAAAAAAGATTTACACCCAAAAAAATTAATAGTACTTTTGATAAGTCTTTTTAAAATTATGTGCAGTCTCGTGAGATTAAAACTCCAAGCATATGAGTGGACTCGAAGCAGCTTTTTCAACCTGATCTCACGGCAATTCGTACATATTTTACGAGGTGGCTAATTCATATGAATTTGTACGACCTCACTCGTACGAATTCATATGATTTACTCTAAATCGTACGTATTTTACAAGATGCCAATTCGTATGAATTTGTACGAATGACCTAAACATAACCCCCCGCCCCTAAACCTACCCATCACATGGTTTTAGACAAATGACGAGTGAGTGAGGTCAATTACGAATTGGCACCTCGTACGAATATGTACGAATTGCACGTGAGACTGTGTTGGCTTTTACTGTTAAATAGCTTTTTGCTAATAATTTTGAGATCACACGGCCTACAGTGTCTTGCATTTCGATTAATCGACAAAGACGAAGGAGAAGAAGACCAGCAAGTTAAATCATTTATATAGTATAAACATTAAATACATCTAAACAAACACACCAAGTAATATACTAACACACAAATATAGAAACTGTCCTGCGTTATTTGAAATTACATTTAAAGTTATAGTTATAGCCACCATCCTGCAAATTTAGAGAAGGCTTGTGCTATAGCAAAGCACCAGGAATATGTGAAAATCTGTTGGGACTGAATCCAAGACTGTTCATTTTATTAAGAAATAAGCAAAACAAAAGATAAACAAAGACGGCTGCTGTTAATGACAACATTTTTCATTATGAAACAGTGCTAAAACCGTCTCTCCGTTGCCACAGGTTTTTACATATTTTAAATAATTACTGTTTTAGACGAGTGCGCAAAATTTTATCTGATGATCCTTGCTATTCATTTGGGTGTGCAGTGAAGCCATTATCTGTGTTTGTTAGGATGGCATCACTCATTTTTCATTTAAGAAGCTGGCCAAAGCTAAACAAAATGCCTTTATGCAAATCGTTAATAGTGCCATTAAACTAAATGTAGTATATTCATATTTTATATTAATTCTAGTATTTCAAATTATGGTTACACTTTATTTCGATAGTCCATTTTAGACATTCTACTAACTATAAGTAGCTTTGTAACTACATGTCAACTACATTTCAACTAATTCTTATTAATTCACAACTACATGTCTACTGACTCTCAGAGTATAGACTGTTAGATAAGTTTAGCGTTAGTAGAATAGGTTGACATATACTCGACAATTCTGATTGAGTCAGTATGTTGTGGACCCATCAAAATAAAGTATTAGAAGATATTATGCAGCCAGTCTACGAATACTCTAACGACTGCTAGTTGACACGTAGTGGCAAAGTTACTTACTGTTAGTAGAATGACTATCGAAATAAAGTGTCACTGGGTTTTAATTAAAGAAACATCGGATTACAGAAGTTAAATAGATTGCAAATGTATTGAAATCCACATTGTATGTTGCAGTTAGCATATATATGATGATAAGTCTGTGAATAGTATTAGTACAGTATGATTCAATGAACCACAAGTTCTTCACTTATAGCCACTTTAGGTTTCGTAAACTCCCTTAATTACATTTTTCACACTCACTTTAATACTTGTCCACTTACAATTCGTTTTTTAGCTTTAGTTTCTTTACAGACAGTGATTACAGCGTTTCTGTACAGTCAGCATGTTAAACTCTCGCAGAAAAGTTGTTTCATCTCCTTTAAAGCAGCAGCACAACATCAATAAAAGTGGTGCTTTTGTAACAAGTTTAACATCTTTAACAATAAATTTCAAGTCAATTACTGTCAGACTGCAATTGATCGCCATATTTTATGAGGATTATGGGAGTTCAGCTCAAGTTTTGTTTATGTTTTTGGATTCAATCTGGACTTCTTTTTAAGTGCTGGTCTATGTACAATTTCTGTTACATCCAGCTTTTGGTTATTACATGTACACCCAAATATACTGAGAATTTGACTGAATAATATGTCGTTTTATATATACCTAAAACATCACTATCTGACTAGTTTCAGAAAGATTTAAATTCATTATTCATTTAATTTAAAATAGCATATTCAGTTATGGGCATGCAAGCACTTGCAAATCTACAAGTATTCATTATGCTTTAGTCAGAGCGGAATTGTTTATATGTACAATGTAATGTCATGCATGACAAATGAAATCTTCAGAAACAAGCGACGTGTTACTAGAGTCTGTGTAAATATGCAAAAAGAATATTCTTGCATTTGTCATATTTAAAGCTAATCCATCTGCTAACGGCTAACAGTTTGAGCTATAATCCACAGACGACAGGAAAATGCCAAGAGGCTTACAGGCTCTCGCTGTATGATTTTTAATATGCATAAAAAAAAAAAACCCAAGTGATCATTCACTGCTGTGAGCCGCGGGCTAGATTTATGTTTCTCAGACCTTTGACGTAATCTCCATGATGTACATGAGCCACACAAAAACGTCACCATGTTCACGGTGTCATTGATAAAACAGCATTTCCTGGAAGGCTTTAAATCTGTGTGGCTGTTTATCTGAGGGGTTTTTTTAAAAAAGAAGATTGCCCAACAAGAGTTTATTCCATCCATCTTTGATCACTGATACGGTCAGAACTAATGAAATGTAATGACATGTCTGACCTGGATTGAGCGGGAACAGCTCTGCAACAAATGTCTCCATCCAATACGGGTCTGATGGGGGAAAGGTCTCATTTGATTACAAGGGAGCGATCGATATCAAAGCAAGTGGAAGTGGTTTTGTCTTGTAGAGAGGCACAGGATGTAAAGTACATCAGGGAACCACTTATACAGACAGTGCTGAGGAAGACATGTTTTCCCACAGCACTCCGGTACCTCACAGAAACACTGATGACTGGTGCGTCTGCACTGCGTAATGATTGCAGCAGGATAATTGCAGCAGCATTGAGCTTTCATGCTGACAGCGTTTCTGTTGCGTGACAGAACTACGCCTCAGATTTCATTGAGCATTTCTTTTTACGGTGGTCATAAAATAGTTATCAAAAGAGAGTTGCTGAGAAATAGTACACTGCTGAGAAAAAGCTTGATCGCCCTGACATATATTCACATGAGAGATGCCAGTGCATCAGTGAATTCAGATTCACTGAATAGAAAATATGGTTACGTTAGGGTATCTTAACTAGTTACTTATTACCATGCATATTACTATAATATTAGCCATTTATTAGTAGTAATTAAGCACATATTGATTAGCCTG
>JAUCMS010000062.1:20008674-20022152 GCA_032357445.1 Enteromius radiatus
CTTCCTAGTTACATAATTAAAATCATTTGTGTTCTTTGAAAATGAAAATATTGAGTTGAAACAAAACAAAACTGTTTAACACAATGCAGTTGTTTAAATAGGGAACCGAACATAATTGTGTCAAATGAAAATATATATTTTAAATCAACTGAACAGTGTTGGGGAATCATTTTTTTGAGTGTAAAATGATCCGAACTTCCCATCACTAGTGCACATAAAAATACAGTTGCCGTACTGTATTAAAAGTTAACGTATCTAAAAATATGAGACAACACCAGCAAACAAAAAAACATACCAATTAGAGCCATCCATGCTTGCACAGGTTCTGGACTCTCCACTTTACTAATATCCTAATATATAAAGTGGAATACACTTAAATGTGTAATTTGAAGGCTTTCTTTCAACTACTCTGAAATAACACAAGTTTAAAAAAAAAGCAAAGTAACCCAAAATCTCAAAACCTTGAGTACCTTGCCTTAACTTAGCCTTTTACCAATTTTTTTTTCATTCCAATATTTTAAGCTTCTGCTATAGTGTACTGCTCTGCTCGTGTGCTCAGCGTGAATGATGTAACCTGTTAATATGGGCTCAAAAATAAATGCTGTGTGCTGTTTACATATTGCGGGTGTGGGATGTGTGAAACAGGCTTAAAGCAATTTAATTACTTGATGTCGACAAGTCCCATCAATGTTGTTTTTTAGAAGGCATTTCCACTCAACGGTGTTATCTTACTATCAGAAGGTGGATCATTAGAGCTCTGCTGTCTTCTCTCCCATTTGTAGCTGCTGCATTGCGCCACTGTTTTTTTGTTCATCATCTTCATGTTCTTAACAATCGCTGCTGCCAAAGACCCTCGACAGGCACGTTAGTTCACTCTAATAAGTTAAATAATCATCTAATTTAGCAGCTGTCTAGTTGAATGGTGAAATATTGTCTTCAATAGAGTTTGCTTTGCAATTATGTATTCCAAATAAGCTACACAATAAAAAAAAAAAATCATAAATTCAGCCTGTTTACCTTAAAAACTCTTGTTGTTTACATTAAAACCCAGACAATGCAAATTTTAATGGTGCTCTTTGAATGTCAATGCAGGACTTCCATTGCTTCAGCTGCAGCATTGAGCTTTCTGTCAAACTGTCAACTCTCATTGAAAATTAATGACTTCTGGTCAGTTTGTTGCTACAAATTACTAGGTGCATCCCATTCGACCATAAGTACCATGTGAAGTAGACTATTCTTCCATCTTAAGCGAGATCGCTAAAATCAGTCTTCAATTCAGTTTGAAGGGCACTGCGGATGGCACAATTATAAGGTAACTTTGATACATCTATTTACAAACCAATTATTGAGCATATCTTAGTAGAAAAGCGGTTTGATAAATTGCAGCCATCTTAGATAACCATATTAGATGTACTTCCATACTGAACATCCCAACAGACATTTATCACTTTAGGGTACAGTAGGTTTCCTAAAAACAACTATGTATGCAAGTTCTGTCATTACCAATAAAGTTCAATGGAACTTGCGGCCATATTGCTTTTGGGAAACACCCCAGTTTAGTACTCTCAAACATAGCACCCTAATTAATATTAAATGTACATTTATTATGTAATGTGTTCTGAATGAATGCAAGTGAAGTGAATTTCAACAGATATCTATGCTAATGCTAATGCCCTTGAAAAAAAGTGTTAAAATTACAGCACAATTCTATTTAATCAATTATAACTATGGCACAACGGTAGCTATAGTTAACATCATGGTGGTCTCAAAGCCCCTAATTGAATCATTTAGACACACAGAATGCAATTTCACGTTAAGACCTTCTCACCCGTGGCTTTTCTTTGGTTGACAGCTTTTTCCTGTGCTGGTAATTAGTCAGTAATCAATACTGACTCACTAGGCTAGGAGGTGAAGCCTGCTTCATTAACCCACAAACTGCTTTATCTTCTCAAACATAGGGTAGCAATCATCTTGCTGACCCAATGGCTTTAAATCTATTTAGAATATTATTCTTTTAAAAGAATATTCAGGGTTAAATACAAGTTAATATTAGTGGAAAGCATCTGTTTGGCATGCTGTTGGATATTACAGTTCTTAAAGAAAATAAAAATGTGTTAGTCTTCAGCAATACTGCATTTATTATTGGAAGTAATGCATCACATTACTTTTTGTCACCTGAGCTGGACTTGCAAATTTATTTATTTATTTTTTGCAAATGTAAAGGCTCTATTACACCAAAAGTTAAATTAATAATACTCAGCCTAAAGCAAATCCCTCGGAGCTTTACTCCAAATTTTCTCTTACTACAACCCAGGCACACTTAAAATACGTGCCTCTACATTTCTACATCCTCGTAATTGCGTACCTTACTGGACGTTTCAAAGTGAAATGTCCAGAAAGTGGCGCTAAAAAACATGTAACTGTATAAAAAAAAGGCCTTTATTAACCAAAAATGTACCTGTAAATCATATTTTTGTGTGAAAAGGAATACAAATTGTGGGAGATTTACTGCCTCTAGTGTTCATTTCGACTGGAAACTGCAGCGATTCGTATCTATAGGTATGTATGTATGGTTTTTTTCAGTTTTGCCGAATTGTATGAAGAGAGACATATTTCCAATGAGCCTAGGTTGGTTATACTTACACTATTAAAAGTAAAGGTGCTTCTCAATGCCATAGAAAAACCTTTTTTGTCTAAAGAACGTTTAACATTTAAAGAACCTTTATGTTTCCCAAAAGGTTCTTTGTGGTGAAAGGTTCTTTAGATTACAAAAAGTTTAATGTGGTTCTTTAAAGCAACTTTGACTGAATGGTTCTTTGTGGAACCAAAAATGGTTCTTCTATGGCATTGCTATGAAAATTCTTAAAAATTGTTAAAAATTCTTGTCGAAATTCATGCAGAAAAGGCATCTTGCTCCAACCAAAGTTATATGAATGCACCTGACATCATAATTATGACTTCCCAACTCACAAGTATGAACTTCCCAGGAGGTAAAATGTTCATAACTCACATATTTGAACATAGCAGTCTCATAGTAGCATGACCTCCACAGAAGAGGGCAAAACTTGGAGGCGGAAGTCTGTTGACAGTGGGCTTGTCTAGAACCAGACCTGAGGCTCTGCCACATTGTTAAAAGCTAGCTGAAAAGTGTCACACATATAGCCCTCATTATTGTGTTGCCGGAGAGGAAGAATGCATTAACACTGACACACTGTCACATTCTCTATACAGGACCAGAAAGAAACATCACAATGTTCACTGCAGGGCAACGCTGCATCGACAAGAAGGTGGTGCTTCTCCTGGACGAGCCAAGCCTAATGAGACACAAACAGACACACACCTTCAGTCTTTCCTTCATTCTACTCCCTCCGTGTATCTTTCCATCCTTCACATTTCATGGACTCACGATAGCAGCTGGCTATTGCAAAGTGCATGAGTTATTGTCAGTGCCTAGGCAGCATCGGAATATTTTAGGGTATTTTAAGCCTACATGGGAGTCCAATGCATGTTTTATAGATCCTAAACTTCAGTCTGTGAAATAATAATCATATATATGTAGCAATACAAACTGTTTTTGTAAATACGCTAAACTGTATAAATGTATAATAACTGTATAATAACTACTATGTAATAACAATTACGCTTAAATTCGACAATGCCTAAATTTAAGATTTATTACATTTACAGCAATCAATTTAGGTTACAACATTTCTAAGAAGGTGCATATATATTCATTAAATAACCATATTTTTCAAATAGTAAAATAATTAATGTATTTCAAAATATATGCATGTATTCAGGTTAGAATCTACATAAATTAGTTAATTGTGAAAAATATTCAGTTTTGACTATGAACATAGTTAAAATATGGCTATAGCTGTGAATCAAGCAATAAGTAGTTACAATGCATGAGACTGAATCACACTGGAATTACTGATTATAAGTATATAAGTCTGGTTTTAGTTTATTGACACTATTACAAAAATCATGCCTGTTTCATTCAAGTATAATCGGAAATATGCTTCACGATAAGTTTATTAATGTCAAAATGTAATCTGAATTAAAGGAAATTTTCTATTTAACCTTCCTGTGTTAATGTAATGTCTCTTATATCTATCTACACATTCTTTCCTTTTACATGACACAATAAATTCAGCTCATATCAAAAACGTCCTTTTATTAACAGACACATTGATATTATGCAATGGCTCTGCTTCATGCTGGGTTTCTCACTATTTTGCAATTATGACTGGTTGACTAAATTTGATCTCTTACTTAATGCCATCATCCTTCTCACTCTAATATCCATCAGGGAACATTTCTGCAGAATATGGCAGAAGCAGCAAATGTATTAATACTGTATATATAGCAGATGTGAGCAAAGCGTTGCATCAAAACTAAACTGCCCCCATTATAATCAATGCAGCTTTCTACGCTGTGCTTGCTGCAGTATGTACTTTACTTTTGTACAACGTACTCCAGCGACTGTATTTTCCCAGTCCTTGTGAAATAAAACGGTTTTATTAGCAAATGTCATTTTTGCTATAAAATAGCAGTGACAACAGCTATGTGGTATCTGCAGGCGCTTGTACTGTATGAATACTAACACTACCTGTACAATTACTTACAGTAAATGATGAGCAAATGATTAAAAATAACACATCCATAATCAGCTTTACACCAATGGATTTAAATAAAGTAAGATTTTATTTCAACAGATTATATCTGCACTTTACCGTAGCCATGAGCTCCCAGCTGATTGCTGTACATTATTGAGCATTATGAGATGACATGCAGCTTTGACACTTCCAAGGGATTGCAGCACACGTCATTGGTCTTTCCATGACATCTTCCAGATAAAAATGCACACCAGACACCCTAGTTAGGGACAGCTATTAAGTTCCAGTGATTCATCTCCTGATTTTCATTGAGCGATTGCAGGCAGTGATCCATTTAAGAGCAAATTGACTCGTCTGCAGAAAAGATACTTGAGATGTTGAGTATGATCGTTTAGCGATGCAGGCAGTCTGTTCGTGTGTCACTGATGTAATGGGCATGCAGTTAAGTGCTTTAATGAAGTGTGAATGACACGGCTCAGAGTGACCCGGAGGTCAGACAATTAGGGAAAGATATGACTGAAATCTTGACATTAAATGCCTGACTGTTCAACCAGTCTTTGCAAATTAATTCTCCTCCTTCAATTGGTTTAGTTTGTATTCTGAACAACTAAATACTTGTAATATAGACCCACCAGGCACTGGATGTCTATATAACGTAAGGTGGGCATTGGATGTGACGTCAAACAGACATTGCATTTTGATTGAAAATGAAATCGAGTTGACGTCAGTATTCGACAATGTTGGATGCAACCTAAAAACAACAAAATATCAAGATCAGTTGACGTCAATATTGGAAATCAATTTAACACCGAGATCAGATTTTGACTTTCCGTAGAAAAGCAAAAATGAACCAAAATATCAAAAACCTATAAAGTTACGTGCCTGCTGGGAGAGTCTAGTGTTACCAACTCAATCTCGAAATGCATGGTCAGACTGGATACCAAGATTTTTTTTTGTTTGTTTGTTCTGGCATTTTGAGAAAATCAAAGAAAAATCTGTACGCATTATAAGCACCAGTGTGAACGATTAAACATATAATTCACCTTGCTACCAATAACAACAAAACTCTCATTTAAACATAATGCAACAATTAGGATGAAACAGTCACTCGTAAATTCCATCAGTTGTTGAGGTTTCATTGGCTTAACTTCAGTAATTTGCAGATAAAAAGAAAGGAGATGAAACGGCGTACAGAATGGTGACTAGCATGAAAAGTGCTCAAATTAGCATGCAGCGGCCACACATGCTTCAAAGGCTATTGTTTCTGATTAAGGCTGTTTGTTTGAGTCAAATGGGTGATTAATTATGAAGTTTAATTACAGCAGATAAAGACATACCAGCACAGGGCTATGAAAGATGAATTATGTCACAGCTACTTAAGTGATAATGTATGTCTGAAGTGCACATTGGGTTTGCTATTATGCTGAGCTGGATGAGATGGATAATAAGGGTAATGTCAGGACACAATGGGGGCATTATTGAATCACTTTGAATTATCACATCAAATGAACACGAATTAAGCTGTTCGAGAAGCAGTATCCCATGTTAATCTTTGACCATGTAGTAAAGTTGTGTTAAGAAAAAAAGTAAGATTAAAAGGTTAGTTCACCCAAAAAGTCATGTCATTTAAAACCTTTAACCATTGGTTCATCCTTGAATTTTTCTTCAAAGGCTTCTCTCGCTCTTCTGAGGAGATATTTTATGTAATGCATTCACATATAAACACTTAAGAGTGATACATATATCCAAAGTCATATAGATACATTTTATAATGACTTTAAAAAAAAAAAAAATAGCTTTAAATTGTCGGTTATCTAGACTTTTACTGCAGGGTCAGAAAGCTTTTAGGTTAAATGATCTTATCTTGTGTTTCAAAGATTAATCTTACTCTTACAGGTTAAACTCTAACAGGTTTGAAAGAGAAATCATGGTGAGCGAAATACATAATTGATTTTTTGGGGGATAAACGATCCCTTTAAAGAAATAGTTCACCCAAAAATGAAAATTACAGCATGTGCCTTGAAGCCATCCAAGGTGTATATGACTTTCTTCTTTTAGACGAACAAAAAAACAAAACAAAAACAAAACAATATCCTGGCTCTTCCAAGCTTGATAATGCTTGTAGATAGCATGGAGTTCCGGCTTCTTCTGCCGTACGATGTAAGCTGCGTCATACATTGCTGGAAAACAACGCTCTTACTCATGCGTACACGGCTATTGACGGAAGTCAGTGATTTAGGTTATTGTTTTAAAACTAGAAATATTTTTGTTACAAAAACCCATCAATCTGCTTCAGAGGACATATGATAACCCCCTCGAGGAGTGTAGGTTAGTTTTCTAAAGCAATACTTGTGGATGTATCCGATTTAAGGAGCTTCAAAATTATGGCCATTATAAACCAGCATTACCAAGCTTGGAAAAGCCAGGATAATAAAACATCTGAAAGAAGAAAGTCATATACACCTAGGATGGCTTTGGGGTGAGTAGATTATGACGTAATTTTCATTTTTGGGTGAACTATTCCTTTAAGAATTTAAAAAAATTTTGATTTACATTAATTATTCAAATATTTAGTTTTCATTTATTAATTTAAAATCCTGTTCAAAGTCTGATCCAAACTCTAACAAACACTAACCTTGCATGGACAGTATTTTATAAAGTCTACAACTCATTCTTAACAATAATTGCCTTAAAAATCATTGATGGTATTAACACGGAAAATGTTGTAAAATCTAGTGATTATTGTTTCATTGTAGTACCGAAAAAAAAAAAAAAATCCCCACTATGCTCTATCGCCCCTGTGGTTTTTAAACAACACAGTTTGCTCCATGCTAGCCATTGGGGATTGTCTCTGAAATGGTTCTAAACAAAAATAGATGAAATCTGGGAGAGTCCGAGTGCTTTCCGCTCAGTCTGCTTTTTTGAAAGAGCAAACTGCAGCTGTGGACTGTTACCTGGATTTACCCAAATCTCTCCTGTGGCCTTTTCTTTGGGCACTGAATAATCCTAGCTGTCACTTCAAAGACTGGCATCTACTGTTTTTCTTCTCACTGATCCTGGGATAGCTTTGGTGGAGCTACCTAAATCTCCGCCTTAGATATGAAATCTAGACCAATCTAAAAGCTGATGGCAGTGCCTGAATTTGGACCAAATAAAAGAAAATGATTAAGAGGAGGGCACTGCAGGGGCTCTGCACAGTGCAAATTATTTGGTTATGCATTATTCAATATCTGAATAACCTTCTAACACAGCCACGTGATGCAGTACTTTGTCAGTAGAAAAGCAAGTATTTTTTCAATTGAAATCATATACTATAGCCAGAAGAGTTACAAAGAAGAATAAAAAAACAGATCTGAATTTACAATTTGCCACAGATAAGTGACGTGCAGCTGTCATGTCGTGGAGCAGCTGTCGTGCAGCTGCTCCATGTGGCATTCTTGATATTGTTGGCTGTTATACATTGCACCTGTACTGTAGCTCCTTCAAAGAGACTGTGCTTCTCTCAAAAAAACTCAAAGTTCTCACAGAAAGTTTAAAGGATGATGTTTCCCCCAGGGTCGGGGGGTTTGATGCTGATTCCAGATCAACAGTGCTCAATGAAACATCAAAACATTTGGTTAATGGTTTGTACCTCCAAATTTATGCATTTATTCCATTTAAAATTTTCTTTAGAATTCATCTTCAAAGCTGTTCCTGAACAACGATCCATCAATTCTGGGTGTTGATAACTAATTTACAATTTACTAATTTACATCAAGAGATGTCTGCACTAGGGCAAATGTAGACCTGTAACAAAAAAAAAAAAAACTACTTTGGAATTAAAACTGGAGCTAGAAACACATCTAACTCCTCAGCAAAATCAGGAAGTGCGTTCCTATGCTAACAAACCGATATGCAATCGATTTAAGAACTTAATGCAAGTTTACTGCAACAATGGTGCTGTGAACTTCACATACTTTTGGAAATCCAGCATTTAGTTGATCCTGATAAGCAATCATTGTCACAGATGTAAACATGATGGCTTTATCCTTACATAAGGCAGTTTGGTGTGTTGAGAAATCCCTTTGAGTGCAACCAATCAGATGATGACTTCAGAACTCTCAACGCATTTCTCTTTTGTGTGTGTGTGGCATATCATACATTTAGCCAAAAGTCAGTTTATGAAGCTTAGATTAGCAAAACCCTATCATCATCATAGTAACCACAAAGAACACACTAGAAACTGTCTTGAATAGTAAAGTCCTAGCAAACACCTAGAGCTCCTTAGAAAAACCCCATTAAGAAAAAAAACAGCACTTTATTGTACAGTTCCTCATGTACATCTATCTACATACTGTAGTAATTGCAACAACTAGGAAGTAACTAGTACTAACCTTGACTCTACCCCTACACCTAACCCTACACTATGTAGTTACCTTATATTAGCAGTGCCTTCTTAGGCAAGTACACTGTAAGTATATCATAAGTACATGTAAGTACATGTACTGTAAAATAAAGTAATAAAATAAAATAAAATTTCACCCAACATCACTGTTTGTCTTTATAAACTTTATTTTTCTAGTTTTAATTGGATTTTCATATAACTCAAAGATCTTTGCATTTGTGTCTTTCAATAGTTAATCATGATAGATCTACAGTAAATCAAGTTTCAAAGGTTCACCTCAGTTTCACCTCTGCCACATCTCAGCCAGAAGACTTTTTGGCAAGTATTGCATCTGACAATTTTATAACTTTCCTCCTTCTTCTCTGTGCTCGAAGCCTTTAATTGCAGCCCAAACCCATCTATTAGCATGTATACCTCACACTCATTATAAGAGCATCATGAGATGCTGACTCTGTTCAAACCCTATATTGAGCTCTGAAAGTCTATTACACCTGGGAAAAAGCTCAACATTTTAGCATTTTGAAAAGTTCAATATTTCATACCACTAAATTCTGAACTATTTCTAGGCTTGTGGCACTGCATGTGAACGGAGATTATATAACAAGATGCTCAAAAGATAATTCTCAAATAATTCAAGTTCAGAAAATTAAAGCTGGTTTTCAATGCAATGACTTTTATGTGTCCAAATATTTTCAGGGCCATTCTTTACGGGTTTTTGCTTCAAGGAAAAGCTTTTCAGACCTCATTGATATATAACAGATTTCATAATTGCATCACGCCAATACTCTCACATGAATGAGTGGATGGTTATATAGGCCCTATTAGGATTTAATATTTAAAACAATCCATCATTGACTGATGTGTAGCGTAATGGGAATTCTGAAGATAAATGATCTCTAACAAACAACACAACATATCTGCTTCAGATGCACTGAAAAATTCCTGAGTGTTGAAGGCAATATACGTATGTTGGAATCTCATATCAGACAATCCTCTCATGTGGCCGCAGGTTTTTAATCCAGAGTTTACATAGTCTAATGCTTCCTGTGACCTTGAGCTTATATAACTTATAGAAAAACCTCAAGATCATGGTCATTGAGGATGTGACTCATAAAGAAATTGATTTTTTTTTTTTTTACTTAAATACTATGCATAAGATACATTGTATCTTATATGTGCTGTCACATGACCTCTCACATTGCGTGGCACCCATACTGAAAAAAAAAATGGACACTTTGTCAAAACAGAGTTCTATTTACTTCCAGTTCATTTGAAATTGTGGAATACATTCTCATATACTTTTTCAATGCAGCAGATCAGAACACGCAGGTTTTCTGTGCACAGTAGATCTTCTGTTTCCTGCAGCATCATGCTATTCAAAGACGTCATCAAAGGCTGCAAAAATTAGCACATATTTGCTGCACATAACAGCAAAATATTACTAAACACAAAGGCTAATCATTGTTGCAGTAGCAACGGGCCTGTAATTACATTTTTAGCTTGTTTTACAGTAGCTGCCACATACTAGGCTATGTTATAAATTCTGAATTACTGCTGTGCTTAGTGTAAGCAATGACTAACCCGAAACCTCCATCTGGCATTACTGCTAAGAAAAAGGTAGGGATTACTGGTGGTAGAGGATAATAATAACATCCAGCTGTGTGCAACAGCAAAAACAAAAACAGAATGAAAACACAAAACCTGGCCCAGATTTAGTTTGTCTAATGCTAGTCTGATGACACCAGCATCCTGGCTTATAAATGTTTTCCAATGCAGGAACTGCAATTAGAATGCCAGTGTTTTTGTTTTTTTGAAGGCAACATCAGTTATTTTACAAACTTTTCTTAGAGCATTGAACAAACATAGGCACAGATTTACTGGGCAAATTAGAGTTAGAGTGCAGTTTTGTAAAAGTGACAATGCGAGATAAAAATTCAGCTAATTCAATTCACGCATTAACGATGCAGCCAGATCATTTCAATAATGACCAGCGCAGCATAAATTACCGCCTGCTTTAAAGGGTTAGTTCACCCAAAAAATGAAAATTTTGTCATTAGTTACTCACCCTTGTGTCGTTCCAAATCCGTAAGACCCTTGTTCATCTTCTGAACTCAAATTCAAATATTTTTGATGCAGTCAGTTATCTGACCCTCCATAGACAGCAATACAATTGAATTATCCCAGGTCCAGAAACGTGGTAAAAAAAAAAACACTGGTAAAAAAGTCCATGTGACATCAGTGAATCAACTTCAGTTTCGTGACGCTACGATAATACTTTTTTTGCACAAAAATAACATAATTTACTCAACCTTAGAGAATATTACTGCGTAAGCGTACGTTTTCCTCTAGGTGTAAACAGCTGCAGATTACGCACATGCACGTGCTTTCACCCGGATGTAAACAAGGCTGATTGCGTCAAATAAGTTAAAGCGTGTATATGTGGTGCGTTGTGATACTCTCTAAACTGGCGGAAGATGTAAGTCACGGGAGAACAGTAAAGTATCTTACAAAAAAAAAGTATTCTCCTAGCATCGCAAAAGTTTATCAACTGATGGACTGTTTTACCGATGTTTTTGCTACGTTTCTGGATCTGGATCATTGCAGTTGCTGTCAGTGGAGGGTCAGATGGCTCTCTGACATAAATATCTTAATTTGTGTTCTGAAGATGAGCGAAGGTCTTACGGGTTTGGAAACACATGCCAACTATTTGCATGTAATGTCTGCAACACTAAAGCTCAAAAAAAAATATTATTACGTTTTTAAAAAGGCTTTCGCATGGTAATTTGATGAGCACAAATGTTAATAAGTTGCGTTGCGTGAATCATTTTAATACTCTCCTTTGATAAATTTTGCATCTGAAACTCTTACAAATACATATTTAATAAGATCAGGAGCAAAAATAACTGTATCCACACTTTTCTTCAGTACTAATTTTTCACCATGCATCTTTAGCAAATCCTGACAGTAGCCATATTTTATAACTGTAACTCATGAAGTGCAAAATATGAATCAATAAAATAAATGTATGACAAAATGCTTCAAACTGATTCTATATATTATTACCTCAGACAAACTTTAACAGGATGGAGTGTATCTGTAATGAGTGAGGTGGAGGCGTTTTCTCTGTTTTGGCGGTTTTGGTCAAGGAAAACTGAGCTTTTTGAAAATACTGCCCAAAGTGGATAAACGTAAGAGTTTTCAGTCATTTCAGTGTGGATGATCAACGATAGTTTTAGATAGGTGTGGACATTTCAAATGTAGCCTGAGTCTGGCTTATATGCGTGTGCATGTAATCAGTGTGTGGGTGTGGTGATGAGGTGCAGGTGTGTGTGATCAGTCCAGGAGTGAGGCATGATGGGTGATGGAGTTCCTGTGACAAATGAGTTCTCCTGGAGGGAGTGCCCTCTGGAGGGGCTTGTGGGCACTCCAACGAGAGATCATGATGGTATCAAATTCCAGTGGACAAATGTGACATGGAGCTAGGTTTCGTCTACCTTTTGCAGCTTTTCTTTAAGTGAAACTTTGTATAATGATGACTTGATTTTCTAATCTTGTTATAATTCCTAATAAATTGAATTTGTCAAACTTGTCATTAGTCAAACCATTAAATTTGAGGTCTTCATTCTGGCTGTATGGAGACAATGTGAACATAATGTATTTTCACAGGGCGTATCCTCACCCGAACCATTCTAATCCGTCATCCCTTAATCCATTATTAATCAAAGCTTCCAAATACATTTATAGCGAATGGATGGAAAGACTCAGCTCACCAATCCCATTGAAAATAAATAAATAAAAAAGGTCATTCCCTTCTCGTGCACTAGCGACCTTTGCTCAGCTGGTTTGCTAGCATGGTTTTTAGCTTGCATAAAAATTGAGGATCTAAAAGTCCTTCCCTGTCTCCAAGAGTACACAAAGATGTGATGTATTAAAGCTCCTTTTCAAGCAGTAAATATCATTACTCTTCCCAGCTTCAATAAGCACAGAGCTGAAAATGCCAAGTACCTCTATAAACAGTCAGACCTGCAGAAACTCCCCTGAGAGAAGCACAATCCACAATCAACTTTTAAGATGTTTTCAGAAATAAATGCTGTACTGATTTAAATGTCTCTTTGAGACACATTATATAATGCTCTTTGATTTATAGAATAGCCTCAAACCTGCTCCTATGACCTGCTGTCATAAGGAAAATGAGGTTGAGTTTTGTTGCCATTTAATCACGCTTAATGTGACATTGGTATTAGAATAATATCTGTGACAAGAGTTCTTTTCAGTCTGCAGTGTTCTGTTTCTCCTGCTTGTTCTCTTTGTATTCCTCTGTAACAATATGGAAAATGCAGATACTCCACTCCTGCGGTCTACTCTACTAATTTAATAAACAATATCTCATGAATAATTCTGTCACGCCATTGAGCTGTGTTGAGGCAGACACAGCCAATCAGGAAGACACAGACACTTACCCACGTTCACAATCA
>JAUCMS010000062.1:20056313-20066717 GCA_032357445.1 Enteromius radiatus
AAGATTCGTTCATTTTGCTGAACGAGACTCAAAGGTCCGAGTCGGTAAAATGATCCGAACTTCCCATCACTACATCCTTGCATATTCATTTCTTTCCAATTCATTCTGGAAATTACACTCACCTTGCCTTTGTGTGTTTCCTGCAGCCACTGTCGAAGGTGAATGAGAACACTCTCTTGGAAAGGGGTCAGTTTTCCCAGATAACGGGAGATATAGTCTGCATCTAATTTGTCTTTAAAAAACACACAACCAACAAACAGCAGAGAAACGTGTCAGGGATCATTGGCTATGATCGAAAACAGAGCTTATTTGTTTTGCTTAGGTGTATCATGGAATTAGCATAGCAACATGCTAACACAAAGATATTTGGAAAGCAATAGTGATCTGATTACCCTGTGTGGTTTGTGTGAGGATTACTGTGTAGAGCTGCAAATAAGTCACAGTAACCTAAGAGATTTATTTCAGGGTACAACTAGGATACTACTTTTGAAAGTACTTTGAAAGGCAGTAGACAGCAAAGATAGCTCACTAGATTTTGTTGACGTGCAATATCTTTTCATTCCTCCTCCACATTATTATATTTATGAGCACTATGATTCATCTCACCATCCGGAGAGCCTGGCAGGATGTCTGTGGAGCCAGGGTGAGCTCTGCTGCTGCATGCTGGGATAGCTCTGGCTGAACTGACAGGCAGGGCGTGAGACGGGGCCGGGGCAGGAGGAGGTGCCCAGCGGGGCATGTGGGTAATCCCCTCCTCCTCCAGTTGTTTGAGGTGAAATTCGATGATCTCTTTTCCCTATAGAGAGAGAGAGAGAGAGACAAACAGAGAGTGATACAAGAGTTTACACAAGTGAAACACGCAAACATTGTCTTTAGGTACACAGACACATGAAAACATACTCTTGCACGCAAGTCAGTGTAACAACAAAACAGGCTTGGCGGGCCAGTCACTGAATGTCTGGATAGAGTAAACATTTATTCAGTCAAATAATAATAAAATGAATGGTTCAGATGTTTTAGTGAGAATGTTTACTTGTTCTTGAAAAAACTGTTCAAGTGAACCAGATCTTGCAAAGAGGAAAGGAGAACCAAAAAATAAAAAGAGTAAATAAATAAGAAAACAAGTAGTTAGTCTAAAGTCTAAAAGGCACAAGTTTTGCATTCCTCAGAGAATATTTTGCACTCTATTGCAAAATGTTTTGCAAGCAAGCACAGAACTGGTGAGGGAAACACTATAAGATACACACAAGTATGTCATTCCACTTACTCAGTTTCTCAAAGAAATGTAATACTTTTGAGAACACAGACGTTTTGTGAGAAAACACTAAACATTACAGACCGGGAGAAAGTTGAGTCAGCTAACGTAAAGTTTCTCTGCATGTGAACTCAAATTTCAGGTGTTAAAGGCACTGTCATGTTTCTCCATTACCATAGTAGGAGTTCCATATACTTTTTGGTTGAAATAAATAATTTAGCACTGGAAGAAAATGAAGAATATTGTGTTTAGTCACTACTATTGTGACAACTGCAAAACATTTTTGTGAACAAAACTTGTCTTCATTTGTCAAAAAAAACAAAAAAAGGTCACACACACACACCTTTTTAATACTGGTGGCATACTGCTTCATTGCAATCTTCTCTGCTGTGCTCTCAAACCCAAAAAAGGATTTGATGTCCATGCTGGCGGACTGCTCGAAACAGGTCCAGTCTTCATTCTCTGGGTGAACCTGAAGAGGAAATGCATAAACATCAGGATCCCTCGTAAACTAACACATAAACTTGTCCATAAGTGAGAGAGAAATGTCCGGATATGGCTTCAGACCGTGTAGCAGCAGTGCTCATAGACGTTGACTCTGCTGGAGAAGGACTCATTATAGGCCTCGATGTGCAGAGTTCTCTCTCTTCGGTTCAAAGAGTTCTTCTGGATGAAATACACGTACTCCACTCCTGCTATCTGAACACAGAGTCATGACATAATCACCACACCATACCTAATACTGGTACTTATTGCTTTCACAGCAAGCAAAAATTATCATTCTGCCACCATTTACTCCATCTCATGTTGTCCCAAACCCATAAAACTTATGTTTATCCTTCAGAACAAAAATAAAGACCATTTAAAAATCCTCTCATCATTCTTGTCCATCCATTTTCAAGAGTTTGCGCTTCCCTCATATAAAGTAAGCAGGTTTGGCGTGCTGTCCTGGGAGCGAGCCGGGGAAACGGCAGGTTCCGAACCCTAGCACTTGTAACCCTAGCGAGGGTTAGGAGACCGGCTCGATCTTCGGCTGCCCCCTAGAGGAAAGTGCAAATCTTAAAAAGGGAAAAGGGAGGTAGGCGGGGAAAGGGAGGTTTTTGCAAAAGCGAGATGAGGAAGGAAGCGGGGAGCGGATATTTATAGTGCTTTGGAGGAATTTGATTGGAAGTTTGGAATGAGGAGATTGATTAGCTAATGTGAGCCAGCTGTGGTTAATTCGTCCAGCCTTCCCCTCGAAACTGCGTTATTATCAAAATGCTCGCTAAATTCTAAATAATTAATGTTCACAAGTACAGTAAATGACGGAATTTTGGCTCCACCCTAAAACTTTGTCATTTATCACTTACCCCCATGTCGTTCCAAACCCATAAAAGCTTTGGTCGTCTTCAGAGCACAATTTAAGATATTTTGGATGATAACCGGGAGGCTTGTGACTGTCCCATAACTGCCAAAAGCACTGTCAAGGTACAGAAAAGTATGAAAGACGTCGACAGAATGCTGCATCTTCCATCACTAGTTCAATCTGAATTGTATGAAGTGACGAGAATACTTTTTGCATGGAAATAAAACAAAAATAATGACTTTATTCAACAAAGTTAGCGCTGTAGTGCTGCGACACAAGGATGCATCTTCTATGTGTATTTACGCTTCAATTTGAAAGGAACCTCCTGGTTTTCATCCAAAAAATCTTAAAAGAAGCTTTAACGGGTTTGGAACAGCATGAGGGTAAGTGATTAATGACATTTTTTTTTTTGGTGGAGTAACCCTTTGATATGGCATTTTGGACTGTATGGTAATACCCTCTTTAGAAGCCGAGGGGCCTCAACGTCCACGGTACATCTGCGCTCTATCACTTGGGACGCCCCGTCTTCACTATGACACTCACTGATGATCACACTGTTCACAAACATGGGTATCAGTGGACAGTTTGGAAATCTTCTCTCATAGGCCTATGGAAAAAAGATGAAAAAAATGTCAGTGTGAGTTTAGGGAAATTATTGATAAAAAGATAAAATGCTGAACTGTTTACAAGACAGAAATGTAACTGTACGCATGTTTTTTTTTATTTAACTTGTACAGATGACCCTCATATAGTTTATGTGTGTTCTTTAAAAGCACAGGTCTTGTGATTTGTCTTTGTTTTAGTTGACTTAGCAGGTCATGTGACCGGATTACCAAGTAAAATAATCTCACGTGACATCTTAAGTCAAATATACAAATTAACCACAGGCATTCCTGCCAAATATTTACTCCATTCTCTAACTTTTAAGGTTTTCGCTGTGAGTAGTCATAGGACATATGCTAAAACATATACAAATGATCTATATTGAAAGGTTTGATTATTGTTAAATTTGGAAATATTCATCCTTGCAGAACCTATTTCATATTGTGCTCTGTTTAGCTTAGTGTCACATTACAAACACACACACACACACACTTTGAATTGCATCTACGTCAGTGCATTAGCCGAATATGCTGTGCAGTGAGCAAGCTCTTTCTAGTATATTTGTTTTAGGATGTGTTCTCCGCTCTTTCAGAGAGAGAGAGAGAGTCACGTAGATTAAATAGCAACAAGATCCTGCCAAAAGTCAAACAACATCATACACACACACACACACACGTAAATGATCTATGGAATGTCTATGTGAATAAATAGAGCGCTTTAATGGCCTGAACACAGAATATATTATAAAATAGTAATATGCAACATTTTTGTTTGAAATGCTTTTTGGCACAAAGAGTTGTCACTTCTGATACACTCTTCTATGCAGTGTTGTTTACTGAACATATACAGAAAACCTGCAAACGCAGTATGGTACGCAAATATGTGCTTTATGCTAAAAATATGGTAGCCTCTATAAAATGCCAGCAGTCTCTCAAACTTTGTGTAAAATCAATAAAGTGATGATGTCCACAGACGTCATCCATTAAAGCGATCGATCACTGAAGTGTTTTCTCTGGACTATACACAATAACAGAGTTTATGTAAGGGATGAAGCATTATATCTTACTCTCTGCTTTCAGAAAGAAAACAAGAACAAAAAGGCTACAGCAGTCTCAGTCATTTGTGAGAAGCAGTATTGAAAAAAAAAAAAAAAAACTTTAATATTCTTTTAAAAAATTTCAATAGAATTTCACCTGAATTTAATTATAATATAAAATCTGCACAATTTACAAAATTATAACGATTTTAATTTTAGAAATAATTAGAATAATATAATTAAAATTAGAATAAAATTTAAATAAATATATACAATTGCTTTCAGATTTTAAATACAATTTCTATTTAATTAATGAAAATAAATAAATATGTATTCTGTTTTTGCATTTGTATGTATTTATGTATTTTTGTGCTGCCAAATGATTAATCACAATTAATCAGATTTAAGAAATGTATAAATTATATATATATATATATATATATATATATAAATTATGTTTGTGTGTACTGTATGCATTTATCCAATGCAAATCCAATTAGTATATTCATCTTCATGTGATCAAAGAAATCTTCTTTTTCTCAAAACGTGTGATGAATTCCATTTAAATTCTAATTAAACTGAATGCCAATATTTAAATAGTCAATTTTAACACAGTCTTCCAATCATGAAGATCTACAACAATCCCTGAATCCCTTACTTGTTAAAATGGGTCTTATATAGTGTGCAAAAAGCCTTTAATAAAACCCAAGCTTCTTCCACAGCTGTTTCATAAACCCAATAATACTGTAAGCCTGTGTGACATAAACCTCAGGGGAGCTGTGACTGACAGCAGAGGCTTGTGAAGTGTGAGCGCTGGCCCATGCTGACTACACTGACGTCAAACTGTGCACTCAGCAAATCTCAAAAAAACCAATACAAAATAATAATGTTGATAACGGCGAGTGATTAGCACTTTTGCCAGGGGAAATGATGTCATTGAGGGGGGGGAGTGGATCGATGCATGTGAACTGTAACCTAATTGCCCAGCTGATCAATCAGGCCTTGAGATTTCATCATGCTTAGGTCTACCTGAATCAATACTGCAACAGATTCACCCCAGACATAAAATACAGGGACATCCAGAGCATGATTGTTATATGATCCAGATAGCTATTTTTAGCAACAATCTATCATAGCCATTGTCTTATCATTGACACTTGCTTTGATATTTAATTACCTAATTCTGTGACAGACTGCACAGTTCAAATGCTAATTACAATTATGGCTATAGCCCTAATAATACATATAGTTAATGTGCACTTGTACTTCAAATATAATGAAAATAACAGACCACTTAGCTTTAAATACAATTTATACTATAGTGTCAAAATAAAGCGTATTTTAAAATTAGCTCATGTCATGCTTTAAAGAAGTAGCCTACACTTATTTTGATGTACTGACTAACAGGCACATCTAATGTTAATATACTTTAAATAAGCTAAACTGCAACATCAATACTAAAGTGTAACGACTAATATATTTAAACACATGACATGTATTTTTAAAAGAAATCACAGTTTGCTGTAAAAGATTGTCAGCACATCATGACATGCATTTATGTCAAACTTAAGTGCATCGTAAAGCACACTTATTTAACAAATTGCCTTCATTTAATGCAACTAACAGTCAGTAAAGTGTCTGAAACATTCCCACTTAAGTTTATTCTTGTAAAGTATATTATACTCTTTTGTATGCTAATGTATTTTCAGATGTGTTCTATGATAGTACAGTAAGGTTAATGATTGTGTAAAGGGTGTGATAACATTAACACGTCACAAGAGGATTTAAGTGTGTATTGAAGCACTGATGTAATGTAAAGTGCTCTTATCAGCTTTATCGGGTCAGCTGCTGATGTGGAGATGGGCATTGAGATACTCCAAAGATATATATATTCTTATTACTATTAAAATAAGCACATCTGTGAAATAAAGCCATTTCATTGCAAAACAAATTAACTTCACTGTGCAAAAATTCACTCAAAACAGTGATTGTAACTTACTGTATAGGGAAACTACTAACACATATAAACAATGGACAATTTGAATAAACTGTTCTATAAGCAATGCAAAAAACTTAATTTTCAATTGCAATTTTGCAAATTTAGTCACGTGTGTGTTTATCTGCATTTTGTCACAGCTTAATCAGAATTTATAAGCATCTAAATCTTATCAGTTTTCAACGAGATATAAAAGGTAAGACAAAACCTAATGTTAACTGGTTTTATTGATTATACCTATATTATTTTTGGACACATTTGAAACTATACATTTTTTAAAAATCATTATTATTATTTTTTTTCTTTACCATGAACTGCATAGGCAATATGCAAAATAAAATTAAATGCAATTAAATTAAATAGCAGTTTGCCTGTAAATGTTTCATGAATTTTGATGGTCCTGTGCTCTTGCAGACAATAATCCACTATTAATGCATATGTGTATACTGTAGTACTGACCAGTGACAAATCAGGATGTTAACAATCCATTTTATAATGCTGAGCACATGAAACGCCAGTTCAGTTCAAACCATAAATGTTACTAATGCAATAAAGCAATAGACCTCTGTGAGGTTAAAGATTTACCCATATTTGAGCTGCAACCCATCTGACAGTTTAGTGAACTAGAGAGTACAGCAGACTGGACAAACTTTTGAGAACATAATGAAACAAAAATAATTCTACATTAATTCTTAAATTGCTTCATTTATGCAACAAGTGTCATTTAAAAAGACAAAACTGGAAAAAAATATATATATATATCTATATATATCTATATATATATATATATATATATATATAAAGAGATACTTTTAAAGAATATGATTTGGCATACATGCTCTCTAATGTGCATACAATTTTTAAAAACTCACCGCCATTATGAGCTCAAATGGGCACTTGTAAACCCTCACAGGGGACTGATATTTCTGCACCATCTCTGCGCCTCAAATGAAAAGCCTTAAATCAAATTAATGAACAGCATTATGATCAGAGAAACAGAATCCATCCAGCAGCATAAAGGTTGCGATATTAAAACATCATCATACATTATATATTATTATATATTCAGGCTGGCTGCACATTTGTCATTATAGGTACAAAACATTTTATTTTATTAAGGCACCATCTAAGATACAAGGCCTCTGTATGAATGTTTAAAAGAGTTTGATCAGCATGTACAGCCAGTGAAAGAGTCGTAGTCTGTATTCATTCTTCATATTCTCTGTTGTTCACCGGCATTGGTAATTTAAATGAAACACAAGCGAAGCTACCTGTAAACTCCAAAGCAATCATAAGGTAAATGTTTAGGACGGCTGTGAAATGAACTCTTACCCCTTATCTTTGAAGTAAAAGGAGCAGAGAATGTAGTTGAAGGGAAGTCTTGATAAACCCTGATGTGAAATACTAAGAGTCCAGTCTGGGTTGCTTTAGTTATTCTGCTCCATTCTGCCGGGGAAGTGAAAGCCGTGGTTGTGTCAGATGAGGTTACATAACCCATGTCACTCACACAAACTCCTCCTCTAAACTCCAGGCCAGTCCAGGCCGGTTTAGTAAGAAGTAACAAAGCATTTCATAGTTTTTAGTTGCATTTATATTTAGCATCAATTGATTTTTAAGTATCCGAGAGTGCCTGTACAGAAAATATCTAATAATTAACTAGAAAAGGAAGTTGGGCAATGTTCTTAAATGTTCAAAGTCCAGCTTTAATAACTACTTGACAAAAATTTGTCTAAAAGGATTTATGAGTGATTGCTGCAGTGTTAAACTAGATTATCGTAAAATCACATTTATCCTAATCGCATTTAAAGTTGAACAGTTTGTAAGTACATCTGTGTTTGTTTAGCTCATTTACAATATCGTTTTTATATTTCAATTTTGAGTAACAATCACGATTACCCAGAAGATGGTGCTGTTGTCTTTCAAAAAAAAAAAAAAAAAAAAAGACAGAGCTAGACTGCCTGCAACACTCCACTGTACTGTCCTCCACTTCATGAGTCTATCTAACCACATTTAGCACCTAAGCAATCACTCATAAAACCTTTTAGATGAATCTTTGTCAAGCAGTCATCAAAGCTGGACTTTATAGGGTAAAAGATGTAAGAGAAGTTGTTACTTAGATGGTTATGTTCAGTATTTTGGACATGTGGAGGATGATGACTGTGGTATTGTGGGAGCTGCAGCAGTGAATCCATGTCTGAACATGAGTGTGGGTGGGAAGAAGAGGAGGTGACTGATTGAAGTGAATGTGGGAATAAGAGGAAGAGGTGGACAGACACATGGGACAGGGGCATTCCAGGGACGTTGTTTTGTAAAGACATTTTGGAGGAGGTTTTGATGTAGACTTGATGTGCAGGTAGACTTCACTGAAGATGTCATTTTTTACCATGCACTGTTATAGAGCAATTACTGGCTAATCTAAATGCCAGTTCACACAAACACCAGCAACTGACTGATTACATTATAGCACTTCTTAGGCATTCCACAACCCAACAAATTTTGATTCTATATGTTGTTGAAAACAAGCACTGACCAACAGATCAGCAACAGATACTGATGGGGTAATATACTGATCAGACAAAATCTGATGAATGTGTCTGCTGCCGTTTGTCTAAATCTGTTGTTGCAGTATGAGCTATAGTTCCAACCAATTTATTTTACATTATATCTAATAAAAATTCAATAAAACATCTGTGCATCGTTAATTAATTGAGCAAAGTTGAACAGTGAAACATCTGAAGCATCATCTGAAGGATCTGTTCAACTTACGAACATCTGCAAGCCTAAAAAATGTTTTGCATTTGCATACTAAAAGTTGCCATCAAACATGTGTTTACAGGTGTTTTAGGGGTATGCTGATCCAGAATAAATGGATGGACGGATGGATGCACAGAAAGATGGATGAATGTAGTCAGTTGTCTAAGTAATTATACAGCTACAACCCGGATTCTGGAAATGTCTGGACTTTAATTTTAATAAAATGAAGTTTTCAATTCACATGAGCCAATATTTTACTCACAGCAGAGAACATAACATGTTCAAATGGAGGAATGTTACACTTTTATCCACTAAATGAGCTCATTTCAAATGTGATGCCTGCTACAGGTCTCAAAAAAGTTTGCACAGGAGCATTAGGTCTGTACCATAATTAGTTATTAAAGGCATACGAGGCACTGTCTCTCAGAAATAAAGATGGGCAGAGGTTCTCTAATCTGTGAAAGAGTGCATAAAAAAGATTTTGGAATAGTTTAATAACAATGTTTTTAAAGATTCAGAGAAACTGGAGAAATCTCTGTGCATAAGGGACAAGGCTGAAGACCTTTGTTGGATGAACATGGTCTTCAGACACCTCAGATGACACTCTGCTACTCAACAGCATGATTCTGTCATGGACAATACTAAATGGGCCCAGGAATACTTCCAGAAACCACTGTCGGTAAACACAATTTGGAAAATTCTGTAAAATAGTCTCACTTTAAACATTTGATGGGGGTTTGCCTCAGAAATGAACGGCCTTACTGAACGGCAGATATACTTTTAATATAACAACCGGGAGTGTCTTATATCATATTTACATATGATTTTACAATATCTGCACTTGTTGCGGTGTTAATATACGGTTATTAAAACATTTACATACATTTGTTATCTAATTTTTCGTGGTTAAACTGATAGGAAATGGTGCTATTTATTAAAGACTAGCATAATTATTTTGAGGCTGATGAAGTGATAATTGTTATAAGTAATGTTTTGCATGTAATATTTCAGACTTGTTGAGCTCTAGTCTTAATGCCCGTGCCGGGAGATCATGACACAGAGGCTGGCTGCGTGTCTGAGGACGGAGGAGATTCTCTTAGCTTCTTCAGAAGAGAGGCAAGTAAACGTCATACTTCCATTACCATGTAGTTGTTGTTAATATTACTTTTAGTAAGAGTAAAATAATATTTGTAAGTTTTTCTCCTGCTTTTCTACTTCACATTTTGATGCAACAACAGTATGATTACGTGTTCATATTCTATGTAAACCATTGATGTTATTTTTTTTCATTGCAGAACTCAAACTATCTTTGGAGTTAAAGGAGAAGTTCACTTTAAAAAAAAACTTTTGCTGATAATCTACTCACCCCCATGTCATCCCAGATGTCCATGTCTTTCTTTCTTCAGTCGAAAAGA
>JAUCMS010000062.1:20066817-20082507 GCA_032357445.1 Enteromius radiatus
CTTGACTCGGGACTTGAGGGCAATGAATTGAGACTTACTTGTGACTTGCCAAACAATGACTTTGTCCCACCTCTGCTCTTATATTATCAAAAATATCTTAATTTGTGTTTTGAAAATGAACAAAGGTCTTATAAGGTTTGGATAAGACCGTCTTTGTATTTAATAAATAGGTAACACTTTAGAATAACTACACGCTATGAATCATTAGTTAAGCATTAGTAAATAGTCAGTTAATCCTTTATAAAGCATTGTTCCAACATTAGTAGTTATTAGTAAGCAGTTTATAAATAGAGCTATAAATGCCTTTTTCTTGCTTTATAAGCATATCTAAATGTACAAAGGAGATTTAAAGACTCAGTTATCTTTCAAACAAAAAAAAAGAAAATTCTTCTTTTCTTTATATTTAGGACATTAACTGTAGTGTTAGCTACTTTGAAGCACATATAGACTATATTTAGTAGCCACATGTTCAAATCTGAAATAAATTTCAGTCCTATGTTCGAATGATTTATGGTTTAAATCATCATGGCATATTTTAAGTAAATGGATAATTGTGTAGCTGCAGCATATGATTAGGCTATACTGAACAACAACAACAAAAAAGTTAAATTTACTGATACTTTTCTGCCAGGATATTATCCATTAATTTTGTATTTATTTATGTAATATGGAGTGTAGAGAAAATCCTTACAAACGCCATTATATAAAATTGCATTGTTAAAGTAAAAAGTAAATATTGAAAAAAATTTAGAAAAAAATAATAATCCTGTGTGTGTTAAAACTGCTTAAGAATCAAAACAGAACAGAGAACGTGTTGTCTAGAGATGTTCAAACCACAGATGGTCAGTGCACCTTGACCAGTGCCCAGCATAAATCGCGTTACATCTCATCAAAGCTCTTTGCCATTGCACGTTACATCTGCTCACTTTACCATCTTTCAACAACTCACCGAAATAGCTCATCTAACACTGCTGAAATTAACTCTGCTTGAGGAAGAACTTCAAGAACAGCCCGACCAGTATCCAACAGTTCTCATCGGCAAGGCAACAAACATTCACTGGCGGGGAAATCCCAAGACTACAGCTTGGATGACTCCAGCCAACCAGAAGTGCCAGGATTCCTTCTGACGAAACAATCGGAAGCGCCGCCCTCTCAGCTTGGAGCGGTAAAACACAAACACTTCTGTGCAACTGAAAGGTTAATGATAAGCTAAATCTGTAGAACTGTAGCAAGTACTTTGGACTGATATTGTAGTTATTATCAAAAGACCAGAGTTTTGAGAACGCAGCGGACGTGGAGGACTATAATGTGATAAGAGCTCACTCAAGTACTGAGAAGCTAAGCCATTCAGGGCTTTATAAGTGATTAACAAGATATATTGCACTTGTGATTGTGATATGATACGTCCTCATTCACTGCTACAAACTGATAGCGGTCAGATAAGTTTGATTTGAACCATGCTAAGGCACTTCCACTAATGCCAATAGAGTTTTCTAGTTTATTCATGAGAATGTTGTGGTCAATAGTGTTGAAAGCAGCACTGAGATCCAACAGCACTAATAATGAGATACAACCACGATCAGATGATAGAAGCAGGTCATTTGTAACTCTAATTAGAGCAGTCTCATTACTATGATACAGTCTAAATGCAATATGATACGGTCAAAATAACAGAACTGGCAAGATACACTAAATTGTGCTAAACAATGGATAGATTGGTCAATAGAGTGTATTCGTTGTTTTAAATCAGAGTAATCATATTGATTAGAATCCTTGAGATTAATTTCCCTAAATAAAACAAAAGAGCTAATGAAATAAATAAATATTACTGCAAGGTAGGGCTGGGGGATTTAACCGTCGATTAATGCATGCGCATCTCGTCAGTAAAGCCGGTTCTTTGATAGCGGTAACTGACAAGCTACGCAATTTTCTGCTCAAAATCGGAAATTAATCGCTTCCGATTCTGAAGACAAAATTTCGTAGCTCGTCAGTGATCTACGGTTCTGTGTATCAACTGCCACGCATTTTAAAAACAGCTGATTGAGATTTACCGCTAATCAAAGAATCGGCTCTACTGGCGAGATGCGCATGCATTAATCGACGATTAAATCCCCCAGCCCTACTGCAAGGTAAATACCCTAAAACCCTACAAAGGATAATAAGAAAACGCAATTTAAATTGCACAGTTAGATGCTTCACTGAATATTCCTCTCTATGACAAGGAGACTGAAACCAGCGTGCTAAACACTGCTGGGCAGGGCATAGCTTTTTCTTTTTTGGCAGAAATTGAATGTATGGAAAATGTATGCAATTTGCTGTTTTAAATGCATCATGATAGCACAAAAATAACAGAAAAGTAAACATAATAAATGCTGACACTACGTAGAATGCATTGTAGTACAGGTAATGAATTTGCTAAATGGCATATCATCTAGAAATATAGTAGCGACTAGAAACACGTTTAATCCACTGAAAATAGCTACGATAGAGTCTCCCATTCATGGCAATATGAATTCATGCTTCTTTATCCATGAACCTGATTCCACAATGCTTAGAATTCAAACTCCGCTTAAGTAATGATACAGTCCCATAACATCTGATAAGCATTGATGATAATAAGCAAACAACCACAACAGTATGTTTCCAATAAGAAACAGAAGCTTGTTCAATAGCACTTTTGCTAAAACACAGTTAGCCTTAACAATGAGAGTGTTTCCAATAATAACTGTAAAATCCTGATAAACAGTAGGTTCCAAATAATGACTAAATAGCTTATAACCACTAGCAGTTTCCAAAAATCTATGGCCAATGGGTTCAGATGACCATAGTGAGAGCTTGTACCGAGCAATTAAGTTTAGCAGCATGTTGCCAACACCTGATAACTTCAAGTATAAGTATGAAAAACCCTTGGCTTAACTTTATGAATACATGTTGAATGGAGAGTGAAGTATATCCACATTTGTTGAGGATGCCTGATCTTCTTAATGTACAATTCCTTCAAATGGGGAAGGCAGATTTTGACAAAATTGTTTTTAAGTCACTTCGAAGTCAAGCTGCTTATAACTGTCAATGCAGTAAATCATGCGTTCAAAACATGACTGGAATTTGAAGCAAAGTCTGTATGGTTTACATACTTTAAAATCCACTTTAAAGTGGTCCTGAGTGGGTGTTTATGACAAACTAGAAGACTGTTAAGTGAGTATTTTTGCAATGGATTAGTGTTTTGAAGCTGTCTTGAACTGAACAACAAGCGTCTGTGCAACAGAACTGAGAATGAACTCAACATCTGTCTGTGTAACAGACTAAAACATTTTTAGCATGTGTCTGTGCAACAGAACTGAGAATGAACTCAACATCTGTCTGTGTGACAGACTAAAACATTTTTAGCATGTGTCTGTGCAACAGAACTCAAGGCTGATTGAGCGCATGTCTGTGCAACAGAGTGTGGCAAGTGTGATTGTGGATGAATTTAAATCTTTTATTAAATTGCAGAGGGAGGAGTTATGTTCAGCCAAGCATCTGCTGCAGGCATGTCATGATATGCCTAAACGACATTAAAGGTCCATTCATTGCTCAAACTAGATTTTAGTCCGGACTACTCTTTTTGATTAAGATTATTGTAGAGATCCTAAACTTTATATTTGGCAGCAGGCTTTGCACCTGCCCTTGGAGAGCTACCATCCTGTAGATTTCAGCCAAGTGTGACAGAAGACAGGTGTGTTGGAGCAAGATTGGAACTGAAGTCTGCAGTATAGTAGCTCTCCAGGTGCACAAATGGAGTCCCTGGTCTACAAGTATTGCTTTAACAACAGTTTATATTTTTATTACAATATTTCACAGCAGAGATTAAGATTAGCTTTTCATTTTTGAAATGTAACTGTTGAGCTCCATGACTAATACAAACCAACCTTAGCACTTCATAACCCAGGAACTCAAAGAGTCGACACATACTGTCTCCAATAATCGTGGACCGAAGGTGACCCACATGCATCTCTTTGGCAATATTAGGTGAAGAGAAGTCTACAACAACCTAAAAAATACAAATGAGAGTAAAACAAACAAACAAAAAAAACAATGGATAAAACGGCATTGTAGTTTATACCACTATGTTGTGATGCATTTCAACACTACAGCAGAACTCATACCTTCTTTTTCTTCTTCAAAGATGGAGGCTTCACTCCATTCACAAGCAGGTTTGAGAGGAGTTTAGAGACAAAAATCCTTTTGAGATAAATGTTGATAAACCCTACAATTTAATAAATACTTCATTATTTATCAGGTTGTAGAGAAAACGGTCTTGGTATTTATGATATTCTGAACAAACCTGGCCCTGCGATTTCAGTTCTCTCAATTAATTCATTGTTGGGAATGTTTTGGACAATCTTCTCTGCTATCTCCCTGGGGCTGACCTTCTGTCCTTTAGCTTTCATCATCTTAAAACAAGTACATTGAAGTAAGCTTAAAGTGACAAAAAGAAAAGGGAAAAACAGAAGAGTTTACCCAAAAATTAAACTGACCTGAGCCATTGCCATGGCACTGTTACACTGGTAATCACCAAATTTGGCCTGCTGGTTAGGGGCGACCGTAAGTGGTGGGTTCTCTAGGCCAGGGTAAGTGGTATTGATGGCCTCACCAAAGATCTGTTGCAAATGCTGGTTGATGTTCAACATCGCCTTGTCGGTTTGGCTCATCTCCTCCTGTAAACTCTGAGGAAACGCAGCGAAACAACACAGGTTTAATGACTGAATTTAAATTTTTATTTCAGCATTATTTATAATACATACTTTTTATTATCCACAATAGTTCGAATTAGCTTTTATTTTTACTTCAGTTCCCTGCTCGTGCAAACTATTCATTTTTGTCAGTCGTGTCAGTATTGAATGCCTGTTATAAGAGGATTCATTCACTTGACTTGAGACATGGCATTGGATCATATGTTAGTTATTGTTTCATTATTTTATTTATTCATTAATGATTTTGACTTATGTAATTTAAATGTATTGTTTACAGACAAAATCTTTTTCAGATTTATGAATAGACTTTTTAAACCTTTCATGAAATTTCATGATAAATCATTCAAGTAAACAGTTGTACAGTTTGATATTTATTTGCATATTGAAATGAATAGTTCTGTATCCCTCTGTATTAGGGTTGCACGATTTGGTAAAAATGTGCGATTGTGATTATTAAGGTCAAAATTGCGATAGCGATACGATATATAAGTGGTTTGACTCAACTTGCTTGTTATAAAGGAAAATGCACACACAGATTACTAATAATGCTGAAATCAGTATTTCTCAACTGAGATACAGTATACAGTGCAATCTAGCAACAACAAACTAAAGCTAAATTGTACAAATTAAATAACAGTAACATCTTTACATTACTGAATTAAATTACATTTAATTAGCATTAAAATAAAATTAAAAAGTCAAAAGTACAGATAAATAAAACAAATACCCATTTTTATATTTGTACATATTGTCCCAAAACATTTTAGCAGGATGTATCATATACTTGATATATTTCTTTTGGTATCTTTGTCCAGTGTGCCAATCATTTTTCTAATCTCTCTTTGCTAAAAGTGCAAGTCACACCTGAGGTGACTTGGGCGAATATATCTCGCTATTCGCGTGTAGTTGGACGCTTGAACATGTAGAGTTTATGCCGGTTTCACACTGCATGCGTCAGCTGGGCGTAAGCAACGCATATTTTTTTCGGCGCCCATGTTAACGGAGGAGAGCACACGGGAGCGGTGCAGAAGCACATAGCAGGTGCAGAGAGATGACACGCAGTGTTTGGAGAAGAACGCTGGAAAATACGACAGAAAGATGCTTGTCTACAGCATGCAGTATGAAAGCACAATTGGCGCGCGCTCTCCTGCTCTGCGTATGCGCCGCTTCCGCGCTGTTTATGCGCGCAGTAAAGGCGGCGTGTTTAACGCACCGCTTAATTCGCATGAATCTCGCTGCAGGAGGATGTCTAATTGCTACTTTGCATTGACTTAACATGTAAATCACTCGCGCTTAATGCTTCATTCGCGTCTGGTTTGAACGCAAGAATGAATGTCTTGTTACACCCACGAATGCATTTGTTTATTTAATATAATCGCAACATTTGCTGTAATGTAATCGCATAGGCTGACATCGCGATTGCGATATGATTAATCGTGCAGCCCTACTCTGTATTGTTTTTATTTGTTCTGTTTGGAAGATAACTGAGCCTGATCTCCTTTGTAATAGATATGATTGTAAATCAAGAACAAGTCATTCACATCTGTATTTATAAACTGCTTACTAATGACTATTAATGTTGGAACAATGCTTTATAAAGGATTAACCGACTCTGTACTAATGCTTAACTAATGATTCATAGTGTGCAGTTATTATAAAGTTTTACCATTTTTATATTTTAAGTATTGATTCAGGCACCGTTTAGGCACTGGAACCGTTTTAAAAGTACCGATTTGGCACCAGTATAGAAAAAACACTAAACGATACCCAGCCCTATTCAAGTACGAAACCACCGTCATACTGTCCATCCTGACTAGCACATGTGAGGCCATCAGGACCCGGGAGAACTGCAGGAGGACTAGAAAAACCGCCAACAGCTCTAGCCCAGTAGTCTGAGGCATAAACTCACCAATACCAGATGATTTTGTCTGAACAGGTGCAGACACAAGAGAATTGCCTGAATTCGAGGGGCAAACAATTTTGCAGAAAAGAGTGCAAGAGTCCAGGAATACCCCTAGGAACTGTATTTGCTGACCCGGAAATATCTGCCCTTGTTGCGGTGTTAATAGACGGTTATTAAAACATTTACATATAAATTTGTTATCTCATTTATCGCGGTTAAACTGATAGGAAACGGCGCTATGTAATAAAGACTAGCATAATTATTTTGAGGCTGATGAAGTGATAATTGTTAAAAGTAATGTTTTGCATGTAATATTTCAGACTTGTTGAGCTCTAGTCTTAATGCCCACGCCGGGAGTTCAGGACACAGAGGCCGGCAGCGCGTGAGGACAGAGGAGATTCTCTCAGCTTCTTCAGAAGAGAGGGAAAGACAGTTAAGGCAAGTAAACGTCATAATTCCATCATCATGTTGTTGTTATTATTACTTTTAGTAAGAGCAAAATAATATTTGTTATTGTTTTTCTCCTGCCTTTTTACTTCACATTTTGATGCAACAACAGTATGATTCGTGTTCATATTTTATGTAAACCATTGATGTTATTTATTTTCATTGCAGAACTCAAACTATCTTTGGAGTGAAGGACAAAGAAGCCTTGTGTGAAAGACAGTTCAAGGCAAGTAAACTTCATAATTCCATGTCATATATATTCCATGCCATATATATATATGATATAGGAATATTTGTTTGTTTTTGTAGATGTTGAAAGCCATAGATATGACCGAGCATTATTATTTTGAGATTGATGCAAATTATTTTTTAGAAAATAAATGTGTCTTTTGTCTCCTGCCCATTTACTTAACATTTTTGATGCTACAAAACACTGTGATTACGTGTTCATATTTTATGTAAACCAATTTTCTCTGTGTTCTTTTATTGCAGAACTTAAACCAACTTTGGACCTGTTTGATTTGGACAGTCATCATTCTTGGTCTTCCTTTCTTAAAGGAATAGTTCACAAAAAATAATGTACGCGCCCTCATGTCATTCCAATCCTATAAGACTTTTGTCTGTCTTTAGAACACATAGATTTTTATGTTTCTCTTAAATTTTTGTTAATCCATTGATCCATATTTTCTAGATATTTCATATTTATTGTAGAAGTATACTATATAAATACTTAATGTAAATAATTATAAATGAATATATAAATAATTTTAAATTATATCATAGCAAACATGTCAAGAAAATATTTGTCTCCCAGACTTGCAGCGGAGGACAAAAATTAAGAGAATATTAAAAGTATTTATTGTGTTCCAAAACTTTGCAGAATTTGTATGGGCTTGGAACAACATGGGGGAGTAGAAATGATGGCCATTTCCATTTTTTGGTGAACTTATCATGTGAAAGAGCAGCGCTCAACGTACATGGAAATTTGTAAGGTATGTGATTGTTATGTCTGTTTCAATAAAAAAGTAGCTTTATGAAACAGTGTTCATTTTGGCAGACATTTTTTATTTAATTTTTTAAAATTAATCGATTTTTTATTTATTTATTTATTTTTTTTAAATGTTTTTCTCTTTTTAGGCCACTGATGAAGAACAGGCAATGGCTGGGATGAAAGCTGGTCAAAGAGGAGAATGACCTTTAACCTGAACTGATGCAACCATGGTTTTAAAGGAGGACAATGCCCTGGATAATGTAAAAGATGTCACATGTCTCTGCTGTGCTGATGGGGCTTCTTCATATGCTACAGAGATCATGAAAATCGGCAGTGATGCATGGTCAGTATTCATGGCCTATGAAACAAACTGTAAGTGTATAATTTGTAAAAACAAAATGTTAAACGCTTGTTCTGTGTTGTTTAGTAGAAATTGAGTTTACACTGTCATTCACGCACATGCTCATGTTATTTCACATATACTTCTGTTAAATGTTATATTAGTGTTAATCTTATGGTTTATTTGTGTACTGTAATGCCAGAATAGTTTGTAAAGAACTTAAGTATTAACTAATTGTACAATTTTTGTATGATAGTGTTTTAAAATATTTTTATACAATATATAAAATTGACCAAAAAAAGTTCAATTTGATCTTGTTATATTTAATTAATGTTCAGTGCTTCATTTATAAACTCTGTAGCTGTTAATGCCATACTTTTCTGAATTTCTTCTAACATTCATGTTACTTTGACTGTTTCTCTTGTTGTTATTTTAATAAATATTTACCTTTTGATAGTCATCCTTTGCTGCAAGTGGAGATGCCCAATTGAGCGGACCAGACGGCGGAGCAGTCCCTTTGAGCGGCCCTGGCAGAGGCAACGCCCCCCAGGGCAGAGCCGACGGTGGAGACGTCCCCCAGGCCGAAACAGGCGGTTGAGCGGACCAGACGGTGGCGACGCCCACTAGGGCGGGGCAGATAGCGGAGAAGCCCAACAGGGTGGTGCAGGCTGCAGAAACACCCACTTGGATAGATCGGGCAGAGACGCCCACCAGGGCGGAGCAGACAGTGGAGAATTCCACCAAGGCGGATCAGATGGCAGAGAAGCCCACCGAGGTGGTCCAGACCACGGAAACGCCCACCAGGCTGGCGCAGATGGCGGAAACACCCACTTGAGTGGACCATGAGACCAGGCTGCACAAAAGAGCACGGACAGGTTATTGGATCACAGTGCGGGTCAGGCGGATCTGACCACAAAGGATCTGGATCACAGACCGGGTCAGGCGGATCAGGCCACTCGAAACCCAATTCGCTGACCGACGGGACAATACACGACCCCTCGTACCGTGCTACGGGGATAATACCCGTTAATGGTTGGCTCGGGTCCATGAGGGCCTTTGATAATTCGACAGGCTGGGCAACCGTAACCTGCAGTGATAGACACGGCACCTCGTACCGTGCTACCTTCTCGGCTGTTTAACTGGGACTGACCAGGAAAAAAAAAACAGCCTCTTAGGCTGAGAAACTGGGACCAACAGAACTTTGCTTGGCTTGCCATACTGTGAGACTTGGCTGGGACCCGTTACTTGCGGATCAGAAACAGGGTTTGCTGAATGCAGCTCTCCTGGCTGCACCACTGGCACTGACTGGACCGTAGAGACAGTAGATGGCTCACCAGGAAGCATTACTGGAACTGACTGGGTGATGGTCCGCTCTCCTGATTTCAATGTTCTAGGATTAAATGGCTTGTCATATTGTGACACGGCCGTCAAACCTTTCCTTTGCGGTTTGGGAACTGCGGGGGTTTTAGGCGACCTGGCAACCGCACAGGCGAATTATGTACCGAGTACCGATCGGTTTCCAGCAGAGCGGCGAGTCCGCGAATTCTCCACCAGCGGCCAATCGGGATCCTCCGAGGGCAGATCACGCAGCACACAGCGGTCCAGACCTGACAAGAAATATCCTTTAATGGTTTCCTCATCTCCAAGGACTAAATTAGATACGGTGATTAAGTCCCGCGTGTATGAGTTGATGTGACGTCCGTCCTGAGACACAGAACACAGAAGTGTCTCGGACGCGAGGTCTAAATCCTGCCAACGAGGCAATACATAATCCTGGCGTAAGCCCAGAACAAACCCTCTGCTGAACACTGTGTGACGGATCATTCTGTTACAATGAGGACGCGAGGCGTGCGAGTTCATATGCAAAAAGGGTTTATTAGGTTCTGAGTCAAGACTGACATGATCAAATCACCGGTAGACATCAACAACATAGGCAAATGTTCCGTAAACAATAATCCAGGCGAGGGTCAAACGTAACAGAAAACCAGAGTCCAAAGGCAAGACGAAAGCGTAAATCCAGGTCGACAACGGTAAATCCAGGAAATGGTCACAGGAAACACGAACACGAATAAACAAGGCTAGGGTGATGCTAAACACTGAGACAATGAAACATGAACCAATGATCCGTGCCTAGACAAACAAACAGACTGGTATTTATACAGGTGGAACTGATTGAAAGAAGAACCAAACTAGCAACAGCTGTGAGGAGAGGTGCATTCTGGACAATGGAGTTCAGGAATGAAAACAGACACAAAACATAGAGTACATAGAAAGCTGGAGTGCCAAACGCAGTCGTTAGCTGGTAGCTCCAACTGGACGTGACAAGAATAAGTTGAAATTGCAAAGTTACTTAAAGTCAGTAGAATGTCTGTTGGTAACATCTAAATTAAGTGTTATTTATGGCGCTTTTCCACTACACAGTAACAGCTCGCCTCGACTCGGCTCTGTTTGGTTTTCCACTGTGTAAAAGTTGTACCTGCGACGCTGCAGGAAACTGCCATGACGTAATCTTCTACGCGACACACACACACAGGACAATGGAGGAAATCGAGTGCATGTTGTTTTTGATCCTCGGGATGTGGCCATAATATGTAATGGCTTTTTAAAAATGGTGGGGTTATTCTGGATACTATTGCTGGCGTGTGCAATGATGACGCAGTGAATAGTGACGATTCTCTCTAACCAATCAGCAGTCTGCTGTGATTTCACGTCACATTTTAGTATCGCCTCAGCTCGCTTGGAATCTCGCCGGAGGTGGTACGAAAAAAAGTACCTGGAAGCTGGTAGAGGTACAACTTTTACACTGGAAGACCAAACAGAGTCAAGTCGAGTCGAGCTGGTACTGTGTAGTGGAAAAGCGCCACGCCATTATATGTTACCAACATCAAACATAAATCAGACAGACAACTAATACCCTAAACAACTGCTTGTTGACTTATTTGGAACATTACTTACAACAAACACTGTCTAATTGGCACCATGAGTATAAACTATTTATGCTTGTTTAACCCATTTAGAATTACAGTAGCATGCAAAGTTTGGCAAGCAATGGTTTTATGGTATCTTATTGTGTTAACATGGTAAACACTCAGTAAAATAAATAATAGTAACATTGCATTTGGTAAATAGTTATTTTGACAAAACTGTACTACAATATCACCACCGTGGTTTTTTTTTTTTTTTTTTTTTGTACAAAAACAAATGCTATCTTATACAGTCACAGAAAATCAATATATCAACACCTCTCCCCTTGTAGGTGTACAATGTCTATCTCTTCTGAATGACTCTGCATTCTGATTTTATGCTCATTTATCTTTCTCTCAGTTTGCTTCGTCACAGCTGAAAAGGCATATGAATATTCAGGAAGGGGATAAGTCATAGGAACAGCTGGCGTTGGAAATGGAAAGCGATTTCTAGACCTGCGCTGTCAGTGATAAAACAAGAAAAGATGTTGTGAGCGCAGAGAAATTCATCTGAAATCCTTGTCCTGTGCAAACACAGATGTTTTTGTAAACACAAGATCTATGACAGTAAACATACGGAATCTCAGACTTTAAATACTGTTGACAGTCGAGGCGCAAAAATCTGATTGCATGAGTCAAACTAATCGAGTCAAACATTATCACGGCTGCAGGGCCAATATTTCCATTGGCTTTTGGAATTATTGCAGAAAATATGCTCTGTGACCAACGGAATGTTGTTCAACATGGTAATTTTTACAACACAAATGTATGAATTTAAAGAGAAGCCGTATACAAACTATACGGCTACATGACTTCAAAAAAATAAATAAATAAAATAAAATATAAAACAATAATAATAATAATTATAAATAAAATATATACACATATAAATAATATATAAATAAATAAACAAAATTATTAAATATTTTAGTTTGCAAGAGTGTAAACACTTCAAATTGAAATTGTGAATTGAAAATATGCTAATGGAAACACGTCAATTTTGCAAAAACAATATCGGAAAAACGGAAATGGTAAAAAACAAAAATGCTTGCATAAGGTGTTTTTTTCCAACCCAATCTCACGGCAATTCGTATATATTTTACCAGGTGGCTAATTTGTACAAATTCGTACAACCTAACTAGTACAAATTCATATGATTTTAGCTAAAATTGTATGTATTCTACGAGTTTCCAATTCATATGAATTTGTACAAATTACCTACACTTAACCCAGCCCCTAATTCTACCCATCACAAGGTTTTAGACAAATCATGCCAAATCGTACGAGTGAGGTTGTGCAAATTTGTACGAATTAGCACGAATTTGGCACTTAATACAAATATGTACAAATTGGTTGTCAGAATGTGTTCAAAGAATTCAAAAAAGGAATATATTACAAGATAATGCATCACATATATTATAATATCACATAATATTGGTTAATGGATACAGTGTCGATTCAATAGTTGTCAAACAGCTTTTTATCAACAATTATAAAATATTGCAAGTATTCTGCAAAACTGTAAACAAATAATACAAAGGAAAAGTTATCATTAAGTACAGCACACCAGACCACCACAATACAAATGACTAATAGACATAGAAAACTGATCTGCTCATTTGTCATGAATCGCCCTTTAAACATTCATCACAATTCCAACTTACTGTACTGTATGCTGGCTTCTTGAGAAACCCTTTTCGGTTTAGTTAAACATTAAATCAGGTATATCAAATATGCTCTTAATTCACAATTTATGTAGTCTGACCTTATCCTCAACACTACTAACTGCTGTGCTCTTCGCCTTGAATAGCAATAATACATTGATTGAGTGTAACTGAATGTTTTTCTCTTTTCCAAGGTTTTACAGAGACCAAAGCACATTATCAGGGGCAAAGCTCATCTGCCTCAGCCTTCAGTGCGAATATATTGTTGCTATCATTGTCTTTCTTTGCCTCTGACATCTTTATGACCGTCACACACAGCTGCCTTTTCAGCCGAATAAGTGGATTTGAATATAGACCAAATTCATGGGATCTAATAGGACATGCACTGTTATTTTTAGTGTATATATAGTTTAGGCATGCTTGCTAGAGCAAGATTATTACTTATTCTTAAGGAAGTTAAGGAAGGATAGACACAACAATATCATTGAGACCACCCGGACACCTCAGCAAATGTAACAATGTTGCAAGACAACCACCTACACCCAGAAAAACACCCTAGCACACTGGCAAGCCCAGCTCGTATTTTCTTCAGGATCTAGATTTTATTTGAGTCCACTGGATCAGACTGGAATTATCTCCGGTGAGTTGGTCTGAAGGGAAATATCGTAAGCTCCTTATATATTTTGAATAAAATTATATTTGGTCTTCTTTTTCATGTTTTGAAGGTCTCTCTGGGATGGGAAGATCGGATGAGTTGCCACAGGTCTATAAGCAATGAAAAGTAGGAAATTAAAGCCAGGGCACTGAAGCCAACTTGACAGAAAGCCCACATTTAAACTCTAAGGAGGAACCAGTTCAAAATCCAATTATTATGCACCAGCTCTGAAACTCCCTCTCCACCACGAACTGCTGCTGCATACAGAGTTACACACAGAGGAAATGAAAATATTGCTCTCTCTCTCTTTGTGTGTGTGTGTGTGTGTGTGTGTGGAAGCTATTGACAGAAGGAGCTTGTGGCTTCAATGAATTATGGTGGGCATTGAGATGCAGTATCAATAACTAAAACTGCCAACATATATATTGACTAATCTGCACTGAATAGTTCAGTCAGTTTACACCAATTAAAAGACAATCGTATAAGAAAATGTAATACTATAAAAAAAAATAAGCTGCATTTTGAACCCCACACTGACTACATTTTCCCCAAAAAAAAAATAATAAAAAAAAAAATATATATATATATAATAATAATTGGTGTTTTCTGCACCAATCAAACAACAAAAACAAGCTGACACTTGGAGTAAAACTGATATATGGTAGATCCAGAAAATATAAATATAGGTAAATATGAGAAATATATTATGAGAAACCTCTATGAAATTTGTAGCATTTGTTATGGTTGAGGTTGAGTCCTATTCTTACAATGGACAGAGACCTCATCATTATCTGATACACCCAGAACTCAAACTGATCCATATGTATTACCGAAGGAGGGATTGTCAGCAGCAATATCCATCTGATGTATAGCACACCTCCCCCACAATGTCAGCATGCTATAAGAAACGCTTGCGCTTTCAAAGTTTGTTTAGCCCGTTTTTCCCACTGTACCACATGGAGAATGTTATTGTGTGTTTTTGGTTTACTCGAGCTGCAGTAAAGAAGCCCCAGGGGCTGCCTTATTCATTTAGAAGAACCGAAAGGAAAAGGAAAAAAAAATAGCTGAAGATATTATACAGTGCTCATCCCTCAGTGCACGTTCTGCCTTCAACCCTGAACACCTACGTAAAGCTGTACAGCCCAGGGTTGTGCACCATTCAGAGGTGAGTTGAGAATGCCTTCGAAATCCCAATTCAATTCTTGAATTTTGGCTGAGGTAGACAAGCAGCATGCTGGAATGTAATTGGAATTTGAATGAAGCAGACTTAAAAACAGAATGGCATTCAAAGATATTCATATAACTGTAATATCCAGTACAAACCTGAAACATATTGTCATTAACACAACATATGGATAATTTCCAGAAACGTTACACGAAAAAAATGTGACGCATGATATTAAAATGCATATTAGACAGACAATATGCCATCAAATGCTGTCTCAACTACCCTAAAGGAATGACTGAATAAACATATTCAACTGATTTGCAGACCCCCAGCATGAATAAATGATGCATTTAGTGTTACAGGCTTTTTGATTTGTTTAGCTTTATTTATGCCGTTGTTGCTGTTTTGTTGTCACTTTTAGTTATATGTTGGGTGGTGATGTTAAGACCTCGTCTTTTATTGTCTGTGACGTTTATTGAGGTTTGTATGCAAGTGTTGACATTCAAGTGTATCTGCTTAAAGGAATAGTTCACCCAAAAATTTACATTCTGTCATTATTTACTCACCCTCGAGTAGCTCCAAATCTGTATGGATTCCTTTGTTCTGCTGGAACACAAAAGGAATATATTTTGAAGAACATTCGTCACCAGGTTGTTTTGGGTCAACCCAAAAACATGATTACAAACTGGTTTCATTTTGGGTCAACTATTCCTTTAAGCTGTTAACTGCCACGCCCATTTATTAATTAAATAGTTAACTGTAATAATACATGTAGGTCTAGATAAATTAAGTTGTAGCATGAATCGAAAATTAAACATAATACAGC
>JAUCMS010000062.1:20099043-20109973 GCA_032357445.1 Enteromius radiatus
TCTCAACTTTCCGCCATTTTTAGAATATGACAAAGTAATTATAACAGTAACCGATGTAGATATAACGGATATTGACAACACCATCTGAACAAATGTCTCCAATGTCATCACTAACGAAATGTGAAAGTCAGTCCTAATGAAGGGTTTGAAATACAGTACAGATCGAATTGGGTGTTGTATCAGCAAAGACTCAGAACTTGTGTTTTTGAAACGTGTCTGTTGAACTGAAAAATCACCACTGACGTTCTCTCTAAAGCTGATTTGATTGGTGTGGATAAAAGACCACAGGAGGTAAAACGCTCTGACAGTATCTAAAAAAAGAAATCTCAGAAGTGCAGCGATTGCGGAAGTCAAACATGAATGTGACAGCTCCACCCGAACACTTTATTGTCTTTGGGTGTGAAGTCAGAAAGGTCAGGGTTCAGATGGCGTGTTTTTTCTGAGCGTTCAGCTTTGTGACGTGCGGAGGTGACATTTATTGGGAATGACAGAGTTGCTTCACAGAGGGGGGCTGTTTGTTTCAGCGTGTTGCTGATGTAGCTGCAGGGCACGGGGTTGCAGGCGGTTCATGTGAGATGTATTATAAAGAAATCAAGCTCTTGGTGTGAAACAAAGATGACAATGCGCTCCTTAAGCTTGCTGAAAGACATTTTCCTGTCTCTGTGAAAGAGGTTTTTCAAGTCTCTTGAGATACCTGAAATAAAACCTATTGAGGCTTTATTGAAATAGTTTCAGATGCAAGAGGAAAATATAGTCAGAAATAACTAGAATTGTACAAAGCTTAAAAAGTACAGTGTGTACAGAGAGTCTTTTTTTTTTCACTTACAAACAAAAAGTTTTAGGATTTAGCATAATTAAAATAGCAAAAGTTATAGTGCAATGAAAAAGTAAAATAGTAGAAATAGTAAACTGCTTGATCTATCTACTTGAGGACTGAACATCTGAACTTGAACATTTTTGATAACTGATCATTCGTTTTGTATATTTAGGTCTAATATATGGACACATATTTGAATCTTTTAGTTGGATGTAAATGCAGAAAATTGTCATTTGGCCACGTTCAGTGTTTATCAACAGTCTTGCACTTCTTTGTATTAAATATTACCAAACCAACTTTCAGATATGAATTGATTATTGGGGAATTGTGCCAAAATACTGAAAATAATTTCAGCATGCTGCACTGCACATGACTGTGCCATTATTGCCATACAACAGCTGTTCAACTGCTGTCACTTCAAAATATACTTGAGAACTGAAATACTCATCCAGCACCTGCAAATCTGTTAAAGCCCTTGTCTTTCAGCGTTAAAGGGCGGTGAAGCATAATGGTTAGAGATCTGAGGTAAAATTCAGGGATAGGTGATGCTTCTGTAGCATTAATGTGGATCCCATCACTAAATGTGGGACATTCATTAGAAAACATCAGCATAAATGAGTTTTTACTTACAGCCAGAGTAGGTGATTTGGTCAAAAAGCATATTTGTTATGCCTTTTTAAAGTCTCTTCGCATCCCGATAACAATCAATAAGTTGCGGTAAATATACGGAAGACGTAGGACCAATAAAATGTTCACCCAGTAACATCCCTTGGTTTGAGGGCTACGATAAACTGCCCTACCTGCCTGTCAATGTGTGTATTTGCATATCTTTCACATGCACGATACATCATCAACACGTTCATCTCACGATTGCAGACCGCGTGAGAATGGAAGGTGTTATTATTGTAATGTTATACATTTTGTACTGCAATGTTTTCTCATCGCTGAGTAAGACATGAGGTAATCTGACAGTGTTGCATTCAGTCATCCACAAACTCGGTCTCTCATTGCATTTCTGTTGTCCTCTGGGCTGACAGATCGTGGTAATGTGTTTCGGATGAGGTGTGGCTTTGGAGAGTGATTTGGAAGGAGGGAAGATTTGGAAGATCTCTGATTATTGAATAAAGGGTAATTAATAGTTGGGTATGGGATTTACTAAATCTATTCACAGAACATGATCTTTACTTAGTATTCTAATGATTTTTGAAATATTTATCATTTTTACCAGTGCAATGAATTTTTGGCTATTGCTACAAATACACCCATGCTACTTGTTTTGTTGTCCAGGGTCACATTTTTCAATGTAATCAATGCATAATGACACATAAAAAACACTTGGAAATATTAAGTACAGGGTTAAATGCTGTTTTAATGTTACATTTAAATAACAAAACAATGCAAACTGTTCGTTTTAATAGAAATCAACCCCTAGGACAATACAATGATGCAATGTTTCTTTTCATTTTAACCCAGCTTTTTAATCTTTTTGATGATTTTTTATGCTGTCAACATCAAGGGAATTAAGTTGCTACACGCTTAATTGCTGTAACATGTTTTTCTCTCAGGGCCAAGCCTAAACATGCTGCGTGTCATTTTCATTATCTATCTACGTGAATGGTGTCAGTACAGAAACATCGCTATTTCATGCTCCAAGCGTATTTTAAGCAATTAGCATGTCCAATGGGCAATCGTACCATTCAAGGATGCTGCAATTCAGTTCAGCAATAAATAGAAAGACTTGCTTCAGTAGAGATGCTTCAGCATTTCTTCTCAAGGCTGTAGTATGTGTAGGTGCAGTTTAATTTAAATTAGACACACAAAAGCATAATTCCTCATATCCATTAGTCACTGTTACTGCAAGGTTTACTCTATTTTCATATTACATTTTTTTCTTTTTTTTTTCTGTTGAACACAACATGATATTTTAGGGTGAAATATCTGAGCTAATTCTTTCCTAAAAAACAGAAGAGTATCATCAAACTAGCCCGGCCTCATTTGGAGTGAACTATTTCTTTAACTCCTGTTGCCACACATAATTTCTCTCTCTTACTCCTGTTCATTTTTCCAGATTCCAGCCAGTGGGTCTGGTGGAGCGAATCCAGGCCATCGCCCAGAATGTGTCTGACATGGCTATACGAATGGAGCAGATTCTAAAGAAGACTAATATCCCTGCCAGAGGTGAATCTCTCATTTATGTTTGGGTGGCAAGTAGAGAACATTTCCTTCTTGTAAAAGATATTGTAGGACTTGGATACAATCAAATAGGGTTATTCCAGGCCTTTAAATGAAAGACAATTGAAGACTAATAATTAAGCATCCTTTTTTTTTTACAGAGCAAATAAAGGTCACATATTACTCTCCTCTTGAGTTTCAGAAGAGATTGATCAATTATATTTCAAACAGCATTTTTAAACTATTTCCCTAAATCTCCAGTCAAAAATCTTAAAATGATTTGAGCTATGATTGCAACGTGTATTTTATATTTACCAGTTCTTCCATAATTTATAATTGACTACCACTTATTTAATTTTTTCTAACCTTAAATTAAGTATAATTAGGTCCTTGAAGAGGTAGGTACACATAACACACAAGATTGAATAACTCACTAAAAATCTCATCTGCTCTTAGTGAACCAAAATCATTCAAATGCGCAGTTTAAAATTAGACATGAAGTGGTCTGGGCTCGGTTCCATTTTTTCAGGACAGCACATTCGCTCTTTATTATTTAATGCTACTAGATTGGGCTTTATCGCTATAATGCCAATCATCTCTTACCGTTATTTGTACAAAGAGCGCCTCTGTAGGGTTTGATATCTCTAAAGTTGCTGGAATTCCACCAAACTCTGTTGGCAATCTCTAAAGTTTGCCAACAGAGTTTGGTGGAATTCCAGCAGGTTTTTAGCAAGCATATGTGCAAGCCGTGTGGGAGGTTTATTTAAACTATTAATGCAAGACAAACAGCATGCTTACTTCTGCTCTGCCATTTGAATATGAGCTTTCTCCTCATATTCAGCGTACTTTGTGATAAATTTTATGTTGAACATGAGCACTTCGAGTGCTATCGAAATTGTGTTTTTGGACATTTACATTAACAGTATCTTTGGATCTAAAGTCATACACCATGTTCACAGTTTCCAGTGAATGTGCATGTTCACAATGAATGGGAAAACATGAAAATGTGACACAATCCCAGAGAATAAGAAAATATATGGCCACTCTTTAGTTTGGGGATCGGTGCACTTAACCAACTATAACTTCACATTTTGCCTCAAAAAAAAAAAAAAACCTTCTAATTTGCTATGAACAATTAGTTTGGTAGCTGTTAAGTTTAGATATAGGCTTCTTGGGTGACCTCTGACTCGACTTATGAGGCATGCAGATCCATTTGTAGTTTTTAATAAGAAGCAAGGTTGTACACGCAGGGTCAGAATCACAGGCTAACAGAAACAAGCAGGCTAGGCGAAAATGTGGTCAATAAACAGGCGAGTGGGTCAGGACAGGCAGCAAACAATCAAACAGAGGCAGAACGGGCAGAGGTCAGAAACAAAACACATAAGAGAACGCTTGGTATGATAGCCAGAACTAGTCAATACTTCACAAATAACCGAGTGTGAATGAGACAGTTAAATGGTGAGTGTGATTAACTGTGGTGACTAACAACAGCTGATGGTGATGATTGCAGAATGTGAACAGGTGTGGGTGTGCAGTGCATGTTGGGATATTGAGTCCATGATAGAATGTGAGTCCAAGGGAGGTTGGGGGATGCGAGTGCCCTCTAGTGGAGCTTGAGGGCACTCATGAGATTTATAGTGAAATCCTCTGACATTTACATTACTTCTCATTTGTAGCATATTAGCTCATTAAGGGAATGTATATAAATAATTACTATTAATTATGATTAATTGCGTTTATTTATATTAGCTGCCAGTAGTAACTGTAGCAGAATTACCATCAACTAATCTGTTCATTCAGCGAACATAGATACTTGCATTGCCTCGTTGGTGAGGGTCCAATGCAGTATTAAAGTCCTGATGGTTCCAAAGTTTTGGATTGGCAATCATGATTTTTCTGGTTGAAGAGTGATGAGTTCCAAAAGATGTCCTGATGATTGGTAGATGAAAGAAGGGCTGGGAGAGAGATCTGTCGCGGCCTGTGGATCTTGGGTAAATGAAAAAATCAAGACTGCAAACTTCTGGCTCAGAACTTAGGTGTTGCCGTGGAGCTAAATTCTCATCTTAGTGTCTCAAAAGACTGCAGATTGTGCTTCATATAGGCCCACCTGATGTGGTTTGACCAGTCCCAGGGGCTTTGCCAGGAGATGAGAGAGATAGTAGGGGACCAGCATCCAGAAAAAGTAAAAAGCGAGGCAGGTTTCTGCCGTGGGGCCTTTTGAAGCATGTTGAGGTCACACCTCTTGTGGGTCAAAGAGCCAATAGAGTGTTGATCCTTTGGAGGGAACTTTTATGGCTCTTTGATTCTAAGCGTGGTAATTTGCATATACACTGGATTGGAGGTTGATATACAAATTAGAAGAGATTCTTAAAACACTGAATGTTGCAAAGATATCAACATATAACATACACTCTCAATTAGATCATCTGAAGATGAGTCCTTAGATACCAAACACAGCATGTGTTGATATTATGAGGTGATATTAGCTAGTGATATCATAAACATGTATTAAACAGTATACCATACACAAGACAATATACAAGGACAATAACAATATACACAATGACCAGAAGGATATGTGCTCACCCAAACAAAGTTTTCCTGTGAATTAATTTAGGGAAAAGTCCATTGTAAAACTACTCAGAGTTGCTTCGTTTTTTTGCGATTTGAGTTATAATTTTAAAAATAGAAATATTTTCATTACAAAAACCCATTGATCTGCTTGAAGACGTGTTAACCCCCCAAAGATGTATAGGTTAATTTTTCGACATATATATATATATATATATATATATATATATGATTTATGGAGCTTCAAAATAATGTTTACCATTCACAAGCTGGGAAGAACTAAAGGATACTCAAAAATAAATAAATAATAAAACATCTCTGACTGTGTTCGTCTGAAAGAAGAAAATTATATACACCTAGGATGACTTCGGGGTGAGTAAAATATGGATTATTGGGTGAACTTTTCCTTTAAAGGGATCTAAGTTCATAAAGATTAAGGCATTAATATGTGTTCAATAGGGATTTATACATTTGAAAGTTTAAGGGGTAACAGGTGTAGGATGTTGGAGTGAATCTCTTAAATCAATGTTTCATGTGTGTACAGAATACAGGAGCCATTGGATGTCTTCTGATTGAAAAGTTCAAGGGTGTTTTTCAGCTGCTTAGTATTTTTTCACAATCAAGCAGAATAGCCCATAATTCCTTTCTCTGTGAGCATGGTTGATGGATCTGAAGTAGCCTGTTGTACAAAGAACAACCTCTTTCTTTGTTAATTAGGCTGACTGGGACCGGCTAGCAGTGAGAGATGGGAGTTTATTAATCAAGGCGAGGGGATGTTTGCAATTTTCTGGTCCTTTTTTTTTCTACTCAACTGAACACAAAGCAGTACAGAGCTCTTAACGAAGCCCAGAGCAAGCGTTACTCAGACAACTAAGAGGTACGAGGGCAAGAGGCCGCTTTCATAATGCTTAATAAAGCAAGCCTAAAGAAAGTTGAGGAGATGGAAGAAGATACAGAGGGCTCTCCCAAAGCCTCATTAAAACCAAGAGCAGTTGGATCCCACCGGTGTTCAGTGCTGAAGTTACTGTAGTGTGGAAGAGTGCTGTCAGACTGTGACTGCCTGTCCTTTTCATCTACAGGCCGAGATGGAGTTACGGGCCAGTGCGAAGTCCCGAAGGATCCCAGGTACCCGGATTGCGCTAGTAAAGTGGATGTGAGTTGACAGAGATTTTTTTTTTTTTCAACAAACCCTTACACTCCTTTATGTCTGGTCTTTTTATTTCTTGGTTGCCTTAGAGAAAAACAGATTGGCGGAGGCAAACACTGGCATCCGACAAATGGATTTCTTGCAGAGTGCTTTCACACCTGTTTCATTGATTGATGATGTTGTTGTTTAGATGATGTCTCTTTCCTTTATTTGTTCGAGTACAGTTTGTCCTCTATTTTTTTGTAAAATCAAAACCATCCCAGACACTTTACCAAAAGGTGCTGCGCCTTTAAGCCAAGCATAACCAAGTGTCACTATTAGTTACCGCAAGAAACTCAGAGTGCATTCATGAACTGTTCTATTTGGCAAGTTTGTTTGACCTCATTGGTACGATGTGAGAGGTATGTTTAGTGAGAGGTAGGTTTAGGGGCGGGGTTGGGTGTAGGCCATTCATACGAATTGTGCAACTCATAAAATAAACATGATTTGGCAAGAATCGTATGAATTTGTACAAGTTAGGTCATACGAATCAGCCACGTCGTAAAGTGTGTACGAATTGCCGTGAGATCAGATTTTTTTTAATAGTAAACATCCAATATCAGAGCTTTAAGCACAAGCCTAAAAAAAAAAATGCTTCATAAAATGATTGCAGTTGATGAGCTCTTGAGTCTTCACGAACTACATGCACAACCTGCGGTAAACAAGTTGTTTCCATAAAATACTCAGCAATCATTCACACTTTTGCCCTGTGTGTGACACACAGTTTATCCTCTTTAATCTTCTTCTGTCTCTGTTTAGCACACATTCACGCTTGCCTACATAAACATTGTTCTACCACACATTTTACATTTGCATATTTCCCCTGTTGCATTAAGTGGGTTTTTATTAAACAAAATCTTGGGCTGTCAAAAGTTTAAAATTATTATGATGCATTTAATGATTTGTATTGTAGGTAATGCATACGGGGGGAATTTATTAAGAATGAATTGCTCCCACTGAAAGCTGTTTATTTGCATGTGCTGTCGGCACTGCTTTAGCCCCCGATTCACTAAATTAATTATGCAGATCAGGCAACATCTCAAAAACGCCTTGAAAATTTGTGCCTAGCGCATTTTACACAGTTGAGATCTCACAACAGCCGTGGAGTGCTTTATTGCTATATTATGGAGACAGACGGGCCACAACCTGACATATTTTTGTGGAAACAATTTTTTATTTTTTTTTTGTAAACGTTATAAATGTTTTTACCTTCACTTTGCTTTAACACCGAATAAGAAACTAGAGCTGAAATATAGTGCACATAAATGTAATTGTTTGTGAAATTCACTTCACCTTACAAAGTTTCTTTTGCACCATGAGACATAATAACTTATGAGTTTGGCAACTCATTATACTTACATTTATTACTTTACTACTAAAATGTATGAGCACATAAAATATGTGCAGATACAGATAAGCCCACAAGGAGTATATTTCAGCATAACTCAATATTTCTCGAAATTAGCATAAACTTTATGAAACAATAAAAAAAAAAAAAAAAAAAAAAAAAAACAGTGTTTATGGACTTTTATCTCACTTTACTTACTGATGGTTTTCCTCCTAACTCTCACTAATTCATTTCCACCATGCACAAATGCAAAACACTTTGTGTTTTACATCACATTTGGTGTGAAAGGACTGTTCAGGCAATCCCTGAAGGCTCAATTGATTTAAATAAGTATGACACCATCCATCATCCATGTGAAGTGGCTGTTGCATGGATGAGAGTTTCTTTTAAGTAAAAATGTTTGTTCAGCAGTCCCATTTCAATCAAATACTGAAAGCAGCTAAATCAAACCGATCTTTGCTTGAAAAGCATATACATTTGAGTTAAAAAAAAAAAAAATCAGTTGGGTGTGAAAGCACTTGGAGTTCAGTTTGCTATGCTCTTGTAAAGGTTTTCTGAGGCATTGAGGTGAAGACTGAACTTGGTACATAAATAAGACACTTTGACCTGAACTTACTCAACCTTTTTTCATTAAAGATTACCATGCTTGCTATCAGGCCCTGATACTCAACTGGTAGAACAATGTCAGGGTTCCCATGCAGGGAAATCCGCTATATAGACAAAAGTATAAAATGCCTGACCATCACACTATGACACGTTCTAAGTACATAGACTTTACTTATAGAGTTGGTGCAATCCTATAAGATCATTGCAAATCCCACACAGTCTCATAACCAATTCGTACGTATTTGTACAAGGTGGCAAAATCGTGCTAATTCGTACCAATTCGTATGATTTTGTACGATTTGTCCAAACCCCAGTGACGGGTAGGTTTAGGGGCGGAGTGAGGTGTAGGTAATTCGTACAAATTCATAAGAATTGGCAATTGGCGTACAATTTAGGAAAAATCGTATGAGTGAGGTCGTGCGAATTTGTACGAATTAGCCGTCTCGTAAAATATGTACAAATGGTCATGACACTGGGTTGGCAAATCTAATCAGCTAAATCTAATAGGCGTATGCCGTACCCTACAACGTAGCTGACGTGCACCTCTCCAAATATGTAACAGCGCATCAATTCTACGCGACTCTGCAAGCGCTGTGATTGGTCTGCTAGAACCCTTCCATCTTTATTTACTTGAGTTTTGTCTGTTTGTATGAGCACCTTAATATATTGTAATGTTAATTTAATTGCTAATTTAAAATAAAACTATAAAAATAAGCCGCTTCTTCGGCTTTTGCCGTGGACCTGTGGGTTACACCACCAACATGCCCGTGACACTGCAGAATAGCAGTCAGCATGTGTACTGCACATTGACGCAGATAACGACGAAGAAACATAAAATAAAACTGTAGCCTATGCCGTAAAGTCGCTAGTAGTACGCTGTAGGTCTGACGCAGAATTATACAGTAAATCAGCCTTAAGGGGACCTCTAACCTCTAAAAAAAAGCCCCATAAAATTATTTCTCCTCCTCCAAACTTTATATTTGGTACACTGGGCAGGTAACATTCTTCAGGCATATGTCAAAAACCCAGACTCGACCATCAGACTGTGAAGTGTCACAGAGTAAGTTTCCAGTGCTTCAGAATCCATGTATGCATCACACCAGGGGCCAGTCCTGTTCTTGGAGAGACAGACCTAACTAAACCACACTAAGACACCTAATCAAGATCTTCCGATTTACAAACTAGGCAAGCGTGTTGGTGCAGGTTGGAACTAAAATCTGCAGGACTTTGGCCTTCCTGGAGCATGAGCGAACACCACTGCTTTACACAAGTCCATCCATTAAACCTGGATCATATCAACAGATTTGTTTCCCATCTCTCTGTTTTCTAGTGGATGAGAGCCAGGTGGACATCGGACCCTTGCTACTCCTTTTATGGAGTAGACGGCTCCGACTGCTCTTTCCTCATCTACCTTAGTGAAGTTGAGTGGTTCTGCCCCCCGCTGGCCTGGAGGAATCAAAGCAGCCACCCCACAACCAGCAGCCTGCCAAAAAGACAAGTGAGTGCCTGAAAGAGTCAATCACTACAGAGAATTCATTGCAAAAGAGAAGTGTAGGAGTCAGTGAAGTGTGATTATGGCTAAGATCTTTTCCAAAACCCATTGAGTTGCCTACCTAGGTAGTATTACAGGTATCTTTTACTAGGAAGACAATCTTAGAACGCACAAGCTGTTACCTTTACGGCAGAATTCTGACTGCTCAGTGGGTTTTAGAACTGAGACTCTGTGAGCAGTATGTGTGTTCTCACCTGGTTAGTTACTCTCACAGTGTGTTATTTGAAGTGAGAGAGTTCCAGCTGTTTAACTGTTATTCACAACGCCTCTAAGCCCTGCTAAGACTGAAATGAGATATCATTTTATTCAGTTCTCCCCACCCCCACTCCAAGGCATAAAATACTGTAGCATTTTCCTGCCTAGCAAAATTACCTCTGTAAATTCTACACAGCTATTACCAATACGCGTCTGAACTCTTTTAGAAATATGCCACAATCTCTTATTTTGAAACGACAGTTCTTTCATTCGCAAAAGCCTGAATAACCTCAACCTCATATCCACAGACCACTTACAGTCCATTCATTTAGGTTGTGTTTAAGTACTGCTTTGGCACTTTTGAGAACTAATGACTGGATTTTAAAGGTTTTATATACTGTAAGATATTCAGAGTATAATAGCAAGTCATTTAATAGCAATATTCAAGACTGGCAGAACAGCATATTACTGTATACCCTTGTG
>JAUCMS010000062.1:20111489-20127065 GCA_032357445.1 Enteromius radiatus
TATTAGAAAAAAAACACAGCCGTGTTTGATTTGGATGATATTAAAATCAAAAATAGACCTGCAGAACACATTTACTGTATCTAACCTTCTCTGGAAAAAAAAATAGTTTGAATAGAAACATTTCTTATAGAAAAGAAAGTATATATATATATCAGTAGTACCATTCGCTTTTTTCACAAATCAGCTACAAATAAGCCTTTACAGACTGATTATTTTCATTTCCTGTCCTAAAGCCAAGCCTGAATGAAAAACTGTGGATTAAATTAAATCAGTCTCGCAGCGAGATACAGACTCTCGGTTCTGTCACATAGAGAAGTGGTTTTCTGTGAAGAGGTTGACTGTGACCGTGAAAAAGCTGTTTACTGTAGGTGAAGCCTGCTGCTCATGAGTTTGACTGGTAAGTGTAGGATAATTGCAGGTGCTTGTGAATATGTTTGTGGTGGCTGGTTGCACAGATTTCCCATGTGGTGGTTTTTAATTATGGACTCTTTTGCTGTCGATTAGTCTTTGTTCGTGCTTTCTCAACATTCCTTTTTGTTGGTGCATATGTCCTTATTGAGTCATGCCAGCGTTGGTTGGATCTGCCTACAGCTATTATTAGATATGGATTAGCAGATGTCTGTGTTTACCATGTGTAGGATGAAAATCTTATGGAATCTAATTATGTTGGCTTTTTAATCAATTCCAAATAATGATCTTGGATTGTTAATGATTCCACAAACCTTGTATTTCATAAACAACAGTGTTAATTTGAATATTTGAAAATAAAATATACTAAATAACTAAATATTTAGTTAAAAGTTAGTTTAGCCAAACGATTAATAGCATCCGATTTTTATTTTTATTTGTATAAAATTGAAATATTGAAAATTTTTTATATGTTTACATAATATGCATGTGTACTTTGTAGATTTATTATGTGCATTTTGTTAGATTGCTGCTTTGTGTTAAACTGCTTTAAAATTACTTTTTTTCCACATCAGTCACGGTTGGGTATGTTTTTGATACAGCAAAAATAAAATAAAATTTCTTTGATTTATTTTCACATAAAAGCATGATCTTGTTTTTTTTTTCTCCCTTTTCTTTTACTTTAAACAACAATAGAGCTATATAAAACAAAACCTTGGAAAAGTCAGTCTTGGGTTATAAATTATTGATTAATTAAAGCACACTAAAAAGTAGAATTGAGCCATTTCAAATCGTGAAAGCTGAATGTCCCGCTTTCGTAGACCGTGCGCGCCATCCACTGACATCCGGGGTACCATTTCTTCCTGCGGGACAATCCACGTGGGAGAAGACGACAGAGGAGAGATCCACAATTTAATTTTGTGGTGTTTATGTGTCACCAAAGGCTTAAGGGCCATTCACATTCAGCGCATTTTGTGCGCGCAAGCTCTTTATTAGCCGCACAGTTTAAAATCCAAAGCAGAAATGATTTTGTAACTGACGGCTCCTTCATGGTCGCCTAGTAACAGCAGACGCTACAGAAGCACGAGCGCCCAAGCGCTTTGAAATTGGTGGAGGAAGCGACGCGCCTCACGTTTTCCACGCATTTTTAGACGCTTCATGTGAACATACCCTTATGAGAGTAAGTTACATTTAATGCTAAAGTATCGTTAACACTAATGCAAACATTATTTTAGTGTGTTAGAGCAGAACGATGCAGCTCTGGTTAAAGAGCTGGATGCTGGGTTGAAATGTAGCTGGAATTGGTTGTGGCTTCAAAGGGCAAGAGGTGTCCTTTTATTTAAGGGATGAACACATGTCTTTAGTCATGTCAATACAGTATTTTTTCAGAACCTGTGCTTGGCTTATTATTCCATTCAACTTATTTGGCTACTGTAAAATTGGCAAAGGGAAATGAACTAAGCTTCATTGACTAAGCGTTAGTTTCTCATGGCTTGGGATCATGTGTGTGACCCCTCAACTAAAGTGGTGACCAGACCCAAACATTGGCCAGTCACAGCACAGCTTGTAAATTCTGTTGACATCCAAATACAGTAGTCTTTATTAACTAAGCATTCATTTCTCATGACTTGTGATCATGTGTGTGGCTCCTCAACTAAAGTGGTGACTTGGTCCTTTGAAATACTGAATACCAGTATGTTATTAATGATGGCATGTAAAATGACATGAATATGAAAATGAAAGTTTTGCACACAATCTACACAAAACACCATAGGACTTTGATCTTAACTTTCTGTTTTATTCTTAAACAGTATAACCCAGTTAAATCAAAAGCAATGTCTGGGAAGAGAAGGAATTCAGTACCATAACTTGCAAAGTGATCTCATGATAATTTGCATTTATTTCATGTAAAATGTGGTTCTAAAAAATGTGTATTCACCTACATTTTCACATGCACTGAAACATACAGTACTGACATATTTACAGCATCTAAGCAAACCAAAGTGTATGTATTTTCAGCATTTCAACCTATGATATTGACAACATTGAACTAGACATTTGAACCCATCAAATGACTAACATTACTGCAGACATTTAACTATTTCTTATCACTTGATATTTACTTTGTTTTCCGTGAGACGCAAAGGCATTTTCCCTCACATAAAACCATAAAATACATAAAAAACGCAACATAATTACAAAAGGAATTAATTTTGTTCATGTGCTGTAATCCAAATCTTCAGAAACTATACGACTGGGGGTAAAAGAAGCAAATCCAAGGCTTTATTTGGTGATCTCTATCTCGAGCGAGAGCGCTCACCGCTAGCTGCAGCCCGTTATTATCCCCCAAATTAGGGATAATAATTTGGGCTTTTTTTTTTTTTCAGCGATTGACAAATTAAGCTTTTATCTTCACCTCATACAAACCTGCTGTATTCTGCCAGAGAGGCTGCAACTGCAGCGTCATTTTGGTACTGATTTTTGCAATAAATAAATGGCTGTATTTGTCTGTCATGTTTTTCATATAATGGACAGAGATAGTTAAGGTTAGTTTTAGAGGTATCATTAGGATTGGAGACTATAAAATATATTTCCATGCTACATTGTTAAAAAAAAATTAATATTCTGAATAAATGGCACAAACATGTTGCAGTTCATATACAAACGTGTTAATTCTTGTTAATATCGGAATCTACCATCTTTTTTTTTTAAGATAGCTGAAGCTGTAGACTCCTAACTAACACACTGGTTTTTAGTATTTCAAAGGACCAAGTCACCACTTTTGCTGAGGGGTCACACACATGATGAAATTATTAGAAACTAATGCTTAGTTAATGGTGAGATTTCGATTTTCAACAGAATTCACATGCTATGTGCTGTGATCGGCCAATGTTGGGGTGTGTTCATTTACTTGGAGAGCTATATGAACATGCTTAATAACTAATTTAAAAACTACAACAAACACATAAGTTCTCACATTAATTGATAGACTATAAATTAATTTAGTAATTCAAGTAGTTTTATCTACAATTTATGCACTACAGATTTATCCAAAGTAGATAGTAAAGACATTTCTTTCTTTCTTGTGAACAAAGAAAACATCATGATCATGTGTAATAAATCATAATGTCTTAATTAATGTGTAGTTCATGAAGTCTTGTATGAAAGACTCATGTAAGTTCCTGATAATTCATGAGATATTAATGCATGACCAAAGGCATAATCTTTTTTGCATGAATTCATAATTCATGTACGCAAAGTTAAGACCTTATTGTATTCAAAATGATTATTTATTAAATTGCAATCTGATTTTAAATGATAAATAATAATAATAATAATAGGAATGTATTTAATTTAATAACATAGTGATACTTACTAGATAATAATCATATATCAACAATATAATTATAATAAGTGTAGTTCTTTAAAAGCACAGACTAGCAATGTCTCATGCAATCACAATAAAATTTTGCAATTAATAAAATCAAATTAAAATTATACAATGAATACAATTAATTAATGGCAAATTGTATGTGTCATTTTTTAATGAAAACATTATTTTAGACAGAGAGGTAAAATAAAGTGGCTGAAGTTGCTGTGCAGCACATAAAAAAAAAAAAACAGTATTGATCATGCGCTTGGCCTCTATTCCAATCTATCACTTTATCAGCAATTCATTTTCATTGAGAGTGATTTCATTGGAAAACCGCAGAAAAAGAAATTGAGTCCATGTCTGGACTCCAATATTCTATGATATTCCATCATTCAATTTCAGTAAAAAAAACAAAACAATAAAATCCACTTTTATACTAGCTCACTATCTCAAATATCTTCAGGTGTCTGTAAATTAATTAATAAATCTGTGATAAATATTGCCGTGGTGAGTGAAATGTTTGGGAGCATGCTCCAGACAGCGCAGCATGCAAGTGCGTCTTTAACAAATAGCAACTACACATTTGCAATACACTTAACGCATTCAAAAATACACTTCTATAACATAATATTCATTTGACTGATAGGGTAGTTGTGAGGCTGAGATCTTGTTTCAGAGAAAGTGGCATTTGTAGTTTATCAGCATGTTAAGAAATCCATGAAATCCACAAAAAATATATATTTCACAGGTGTCAGTCTGTCATCATTTCAGGGGTGGCCATGCAACTCTTTCATATGTTTGCATGTGAACGGCTGGGAAAAAAAAAAAAAAAACTAGGATAAGACAATGAGCTTCATGAATCATTCCGAAATACCTTGAAATATTTGAGAGCTGCATTACTCATCTGAGGTACATTCTGTGACGTTCACTCAATAAAGCCTCTAGATGAAAATAGTAGTCCATCTGTAAGTTCAGTAAATGAACTGCTTTCCCCATAAAACTAAAAATACACCATCATTGTCTTTAGACAGCTTTTTTCAGTCAAACATTTACAAAGTAAAGCTTGTGATTAAATACTAATTATGCATAGAAAAGCGATTCTCTGATAGATCCAGGCCTCTGAATCTTTAATCGCAGCCTCTGATATTTCCGTTCAGTAACAAACTAACAATATGATACAATTCAGTCACACATGGCTGGTTTACATATGCTAAGATAGTCTACTGAGGAATGAATAGGTAGAAATAAGAGTAAATGAAGAGAAAGAAAACACATCAAAATATAGCCACAGACTGCTGTGATTAGTGCTGATCCATTAAACCTGTCGCTGACTTACCCTCAATTAAACATTAAGGTGGGCAGCTGGATGATTTTTGTTTCTTCACATTCATTGACATGTCTTATGTGGGCAAACAAAAATGACAAGCCAGCAATACTGTGAGAATATGCTGTACTTCTCTTGTGTTCCTGCCTCCTGAAAATCACTTTAGATTGTAGCAGTCTTCATTTAGCCATTTTTAACTTGAAGTGTTTGATAAATGAATAAATGTGTCGCCTGGAAATGGTAATAGTGCTCTTGATCGTTCATTAGAATCAATCACGAGGAGTCCTTCAGTCAGACCTCATTCTAGTTCTTGTCTTCACAGCCAACTTTGCAATTCACCACCATTCAAATAAAATTTTTAAAGACAGAACCCTCTTGAGCTGCCAGTAGATACAGGGTAAAGTGTAACAGACCTAGACAGGTGGAGCTGGGGTAGGTGGAGGGCTTCAGAGTATAAAAAAAAAAAACGGGAACACTAAAATAACATATCCTAGATCTGAATGAATGAAATATTCTTCTTAAATACTTTGTTGTTTACATAGGTGAATGTGCTGACAACAAAATCAAACAAAAAAATATCAATGGAAATCAAATTAATTAACCCATGGAGGTTGTAATGTCCTTAAAAACAAGTCAAAATGAGGCTCAGACCTGACCTGGAATAAAGCTTCTGCCAACTCCTGAATGGTTGGTGGTGCAACGTGGCGTTGGTGGATGAAGCGAGACATGATGTCCCAGATGTGCACAATTGGATTCAGGTCTGGGGACGTCCATAGCATCAGTGCCTTGCAGGAACTTCTGACACACTCCAGCCACATGAGGTCTAGCATTGTCTTGCTTTAGCAGGAACCCAAGGTCAACCGCACCGGCATATGATCTCAAAAGGGGTCTGAAGGTCTCATCTCAGTACCTAATGGCAGTCAGGCTACCTGCGCAGCCCTCCAAAGAATTGCCACCCCACACCATTACTGACCCACTGCCAAACCATGCTGGAGGATGTTGCAGGCAGCAGAACGTTCTCCACATGTGCTCAGTGTCAGCCTGCTTTCATCTGTGAAGAGCACAGGGTGTCATTCTTTACTCTAGTTTATTTTATTTCTGTGAGATTTTGTGTAAATTAAGTTTTGCCTGCCATGTCTTCAATTCTTCGACTGCACCGCATCAGACTTAAAACGGACCGTGACTCACTTCTTCTTCAGCTACCGCCCAATCATCGGCCTCCCAAGACAACTGACTTGCAGCCAATCAGCAACCACAGGAAACCCCTTTCTGCAGAGGACCACAGAAGGAATATACGCAAGTACAAACCTCCAGATTCAGGCTGAACTGGTGAAATTGATACAAATGTTAACCTCATTGATGAACTCAATGCACGAGTTTCTTAAGTGATTGATGGTTGATGCAAGAGCACCTATTGCTGTAAAATTGGGATTTCACATTTTCATTCTCTTAAACTCACTCTTTCCGCACTTTCTCTCTTCCTGCAACTCGTAACGAATGTGTGAATGCGTGTGTTTGTGTTAGTTTAGTTTATGTGTCTTATAAGCCACATTTATAATTGAAAAGATAAGTATCTTGTGTTTTTTCTGTTTACAAGTCGATCTTGTTACTGTCAGAGTTGATGTTATATGGCTCGTTCAGTGAATTGCAGACCAACTCAGTGATCCACCATAAAACAGTGATTCTGTGCAAATCCCCTATAGAATGATTCTTTGTTTGAGCTAATTTGCTTACAACACACACACAAACAACAACAACAAACTATAGAGTGTATGTTACATTCTATTTTTTGCTTCACTAGCTGGCTATTGTTGCTACATTAAGTGTATCGGAGCAGTTATATTGAAATTGATGTTACTCCAAAATAAACCTCTCTATTCTCATGGTCTCACAGTGCCTCACCTACATTTCTGTACAAGCTCATACTTCATTTGGAGATTTTCTCCCTTTTGCTGTAGTATTCATACACACTTATATAAGAACACAGCTTTAAAGCAGTCTTTCATTCTTTTTGAAGGGTTGTATATATACTTTATATCTAAAAAAAGAATGCAATACTAAAGTAAACTCCTACGGCTGTCAGGAAAAGACACTTAGCAGTGTATGTTTTTATTTTTCATACATGTAGATTGAGTGCAGCTATTCATTTGACATTTTGAAATGTTCTTTAGTGAAAAGGGCAAATGTTGTCAACCTTGTGTGGTGACTGGAAGAAATGTACTTTTTTTTTTGTTGCAGGCTTGCAGGCATTTTAGTAAGTTTACAGTGTGGTGCATTCTGTCACAATATAGCTTAATGCTTTGAAAAATGCATTTAAAGATAATAATAAAACAAATTTTCTTAATGATGACATGCCAAGCACTTTTAAAATTATACTGAAACTGTAGTACAAACATAATCATGAGAAAGTAATCATGATTAAAAGTCTTTATCTACTTGGTAACTGCTACTTGACCTATTATTAGGTACTGTAGCTTTTTTGGAAGTACAATTAGTATAATATGGAAACTAATTATTAATTCTGACGAATTTAGTAGGTTAGCATAGCACACTAACATGAGTCTAGTATAATGTGCACAGCAGACATACTCTTCTGCAGAAATAGTATAGTAATGCGTTACTCTGAACCTCTTTTCCCTCTTCTTTTAGATCCTGGTGCATGTGGGCTTTCTGACAGAGGAATCTGGTGATGTGTTCAGTCCAAAGGTGTTGAAGGGTGGCCCGCTCGGAGAGATGGTCCAGTGGGCAGACATCCTGACGACCCTTCATGTGCTGGGACATAACCTCAAGATATCACTCTCAGTCAAAGAACTTCAGGGGTGAGTTTCTTACCTTATTGATATTCAGAAGCCAAACTTTTGCTTTGGTACTATTTATGATCTCATGATCTGTGCAGATGTGTGCTTTTGTTGCATTGTTTTGATGGTGACATTGAAATGTGATATTGTTAAAGGGGCTATATATAGAAACCAGAAACTTTAATCATTAGCGACACTTGTGGCCATTAAGTGAACTGCAGACAACAACTTAACAAGCCCACCCTAATTCTACTACTGTATATTTTGCATGTTTTATTTCATTTTATTTGGATTTATTTTTTAGTCATCTCTTACCTTGCCTAAGGCACCTAGTGACCCAGAAACAAGAAGTGCCATTTTAAATTCCCGCATACAGTACTAGGAATGTGTTTCAGCACTATGGACAGCTCCCATATACATACAACAGTCTGGTTGTGTTTGCTGTAGTTAAATGTGAAATACCCTTGAAAGATTTAAAAGTACTTCATTTGTACTTGTCTTAGATGCTGTAGTTTTTATTAGAGCTGAAGAGGAGGCTGTTATGAAATACCCTAGGGGTGACACCTGCTTAAATGTGAGCATGTAATCAGTCTGACTTTGTCAAACTGTTGACGTGAAGGCGGTAAGTGTACAAAGTAAACCGTTAAATCATGTATATGAGCTCGGAACCGAATGAACGTTGTGGTGAAGGCTTTGATAAATTGCAGGAAGAAAAATGTCAGCATCGAACATTGAACTTTACTATCTCTGGATGCTCCTAGTGAATTTAAATTAGTTGAAAAACTGGAGCACCATGACAACAGGTTTCTGGCTCGCTTCAGGCTGGACAACAACCAGCTTGACCTTCTCTGGAGAAAAAGGGTACACTTTTTTTTGTCTTTGCACAAGTGTGAACATCTACATGGAAAGCACACAAAAAAGCAGCGCTGTCCATAGTGCTGAAAAAACCTCAACCATTCTCACAAATACAAACTTAGAGAAAAAAAAAAAAAATTGGAAAGGATTTTTCAGAAGAACAGCAGGCAGTTTAACTGTTCAGGACAAACAAGGGACTATCACTAAACAAAAACAAAAAAACAACAAAAAAAAAAACAGCTGCGGATCATTCAGATAACAACACTGTATTAAAAATCAAGGGGATGCAAAGTTTTGAAAAGTGGTCATTTTTATAAATTCAAATATTATTTTCTCTTGTGGATTTTTTTATGTATTTATATCTTATTTACTAAATAAACAATAAAATGAATTTTGTTTGATCCCTTTTACTTTAGTTAATAAATATTTTTTGTTTAGGGTGTGTAAACTTTTTACCTCAACTCTTCCATACATTTGTGATAAGTAATGCAATTAGTTGTTATATATATATATATATATATATATATATATATGTAAATATATTTGCATGACAATATTTTTTTTTGTTTACAATATACAGCATATTTAAAGGTACTAGACCTTGCTCTGACTCTTGTCAACAAGGCTACTTTACGTGAATGTAAGTGTATTAACATGTGGAACATAGGGTTTTCATGTATGAGATGAGGACCTTTTTGAAGGATATTGGATTATTTATGCAATTTTGAGTACTCAAGCTTAAGTGAGACTTCAGTGTTTTTAGACATTTAAGATACTGCTGTTTCAACCTCGATGTATTGCAATTGTTGTGTGTTCAATTCTATAATGATTTTATAAAATTAATATGCCATTGCATTTGTCTTAACTGCTATTTCTCTTTGAACATTGAGGATTAGTGCATCTTAAGCCTATTGGATATGAGCAAAATACTAGTAAATTGTAAATTGTGACTTGTAAATTGTAATGGATACTTTTCCGCTGTATTTTTACTCAGGTATAGATTCTAGGTATTCTTTATCTCAGATATTTTTAAACTCTAGACTACATGTAGGGTTTTTTTTTTTTTTTGATGATGTAGACTAACAATTCATCTGTTGAAGCTCCAGTGTCAAGAATGTCAAGCAAACAGAGTATGATCATTTCAAGCTTATAAAACAGACTTATTTATTTATTTATTTCTATCATGACAACTGTCTAAATATTTTAGCATGGTAATGGATGCGACAGTTTTAATATATCTGCTGCTGTTGGTTATTTCCAGCCCAGTTTCATGGGAATTCGTACATATTTTACGATGTGGCGAATTCGTACTAATTCATACGACCTTACAAATTTTGTTAAATTGTACATATTTCACGAGTTGCCAATTCGTATGAATTTGTACGAGTGACCTACACCTAACCCCGCCCCTGAACCTACTTGTCACTAGGGTTTAGACAAATCGTACAAAATATGTACGAATTTGCCACCTCGTACGAAGATGGTCATTAGATTGTGGCATTGCGTTTTCGTCAGCCCTGTATGTATCTTTTGTGTTTTTTATTAAATGTTCACCGATGCTCTCAGTTCCTGCCTTCGTGTGTCCTTACGCCCACTGAGAAGCGAGGTCGCGACAGCCAGCGTTCGTGACAGACAGTTTCTTGGCACATCAGGAGGATTAAAATGCATTATTAATCAATCTAAATTATGAATAAAATACCACTAGGTACAAAGTTCTATCTGTCATTGCATATTGTCGGGTAATCATTGGATGTGCCTCAAAGGACAGCAAACGGGGTCAAAGTTGAAATTGTTTGAATGCCACGTTACATTGCTTGACTGACAACGTGGCGCTGGAGGTAATGTTGCAATTCATGGTTTGCTCAACAGTTTAATGCATCGAGCACCGTTGACGTGAGTTCTGAAAAGGCCTTTACACAAGTATCCGTCAGTCTCTGTTCAGCAGACAGTTCTATCAGCCCTCCTCTGATTAATGCTTCAATACACTGAAAGATAACGCCATTCTCACTTCACCTTCAAAAGTTCAGCCTTTGGTTTTTGCCGGTCTTCTTAACTGTCAGGCTTGAATGAAATGTGTGAAAATTGCCTTCAGTAACAGTTTTCGTGTTTAACTTGAAGACATTCTTCTTTAATCTGTTTTGTCAGAAGATGCGAGGCCGCTGGAGTTAATGCTCTTGCTGATCCATATCTCTGACAGACTTCAATACGTTGCTTTGAAGTTGGTTGAAATGCAATTTCTATAGTCTTTTCATGAGAAAGAAAAATGAATTATTTTATTATGATCTGATATGTCTATAAATTGGCCTGTGAAATAGTGACCCGCCTGAATGAGAGCCAAAAGACTAATGTACTTTAATCAATTCTTTGCAGTGTCTAGTAGAATCACTCTAGGAAACTGGCTGTGTTTCTCTGTTGCCTAAGATCGCTCTGCTCAGATTCGCTCGAGTAAATTATTTCTGCAAATACATGGTTCCTCATCTCTTGCATTTGCCAACAAACAAACCCCTAAGCTTAGCAGGGACCCGAGCCATGTCTATAGGGACCAAAATATCACAGGCTGTTTTCCAAAACCCAGTAAGTCTTCTAAGGCAACATCCAAACTAAAATAGAACAGTGCTAAATCCAAGCCATTTCAAAAGAGTTTGTTGTTAGCATGCTAATGATGCAGTTCTAAATTCCCTTTTAACGAATGTCGGTTGACTTGACGAATATATTTGCGATGACTATCTATGTGAATGGGAAATTTGATTTTAAAAACTCACAGTAAAATAGCAAATTAGTATCAAAATTATATGAACTGTCCCATAATATTGTTTTTTATTATAAAAAAGGAGCTTATGATGGCAGCTGCAGTGATGCATTGACTTACAAATTGATGATTGGCTGTTTTATCTAGAAGGCGGGACTTTCTCTGACAATGCACACTGCAGTTTCATCCATTAGTAATATACAGTAAGTGAACAGTCTTGGTATACAGTTTTTGGCGATGTTCTGCATTGATAACTCTTTTAGCACTTTTTGTTTTACTGAATTAATCAACATGTCCTCCAACTAATACGCTCGTATAGGTCGTTTCTACAATAGCAGTGAAATACGACCCATCAGAACATATACAACAATTGCGCTCCTATCGGCAACAGAACATTTGCATATTAATGTTTTGTACTATTTTATTGGCCACGTTATTCAGGGTTGGTAGGTTGTAGAGCGATGTGTTATAAGACGAGACGTGATCATGCGATCATGGGTTCGAACCCAAGGGAAGCGCTAGTGAATCCCTATGAAACATGGTTTTTGCTGCCTTTTTGTAATGGCTAGGTTTAGGGGTGGGTTAGTGTGCTCATTTGTACAAATTACACCTACTAAAATAGGTTTTAATCACAGTGAGATCAGTGTGGAAAGTCCACATACTGCATTTAAACAAAACACGCAGATGCAACACAACACTGTCATTATTTTTTACGCCCACTAGAGGGCACTTACCTTTAAAACGTAAATATAGGTCATAATACGATACTTGCAAAACTTGATTTTTATTTTTTTATATTAACTTGTATGCACTGAATTAATTATTTCACACATAATGCAGTGCATGCTGGATATATATATATACATATACACACACACACACACACACACAGACACTTATTTATTTATTTATTTATTTATTTTTATTTTAGATTAGATGTACAGTATATGGAAGTTCTAAGCGGCCATGTATTATAATTTTTTTCCCGTCTTGTTTTCTCGTGATCACATCTTATTTTTCTCGTGATCTCAACATAACAAAAGTTGTTTTCTTGTTATCACAACTTAATTTTCTCGTTATTATGCTGGACATATGGTTACATTAAATGTGAGCGAGCTAAACGATTGTCCGCGCAGCAGTCCTGACATAAACAAGGATCTGCACGCTGCTGAAATTATAGAAATATACTATCTAAAAGTTATTTTTTGTTACCTTGTTAGGTCTATAGGAAGCCTAAAAGGTCTACTTCAATAAAACAATCGAAAAAAAATTTGTGTGTATTTAATACGTACAGTCTTCCCTTCTGAGCTCATTATGCTCACTCCCATGCAGGCCAACCCGCAGCGCAACCTATTCCTAAAGCCTGGAATTCAACCCAGAAGAACGCCCCTCTCTCTCAAAGCAGAGAGAAAACGTTTTTTTTATGAAAGTTCCATAGTTTTTAGTTTTTTTTTTTTTTTTTTAATCATGATAACAAGAAAACAACTTTTGTTATGTCAAGATCACGAGAAAACTAAGACGTGATCATGAGAAAACAAGACGGAAAAAAAATTCTAATACATGGCCGCTTAGATGTAACTTATGTTTTATTATTATTATTTTTTGTATTAAATGAATTATTTTTATTATTAAGCATGTGATAAAGTGCATTTCTGAAATTGCCTTCTTCACAAATGATAATTGTGTCAAAACATTTTATTTACTTACTTAATTACTTGCTACATAAAACACACTACAGCATGCCATAGTCTTCACAGTATGAAGTGCTTACGATGCTTTACAGTGCTCCCTATATATGGAGCTCAGCAGGTTATGAGACAGAGCTATATAGACCTGTGGGATAGACTCCACCTAGAACATCCTGGCTACAGCATAGTAAAAACCGAGAACACCCTAACAACCACCCTGTCACCTCTATATTTGTTCAGCACAAAAAAAGTCCAGAATCAGTCCTGATTGTAGCTCATTATCTTCTGACTGTATCTTCTGATTGGCTTTCCCTCTTCACTGCATACTTCATGTGTTTTCTCTGTAGGGAATAGGCAGATGTCTGTTCTCCAGCTGTTGGAGAGGTTTATGATACTCTCTCCTCCACAGCAGCTGCTGTCCCTCTATTCTCATCTTTATTCCCGCTGGCTGTGTGCTGTCAGTGTCAAAGCAGAGCACAGATTCACAGCAAAAACATGAAACACTGATGCTTCCTGTCAAAAGTCCAGCACATGCTACACGACAGAAGCTTGTCGTCCTTTCATGTTTTAAAATGTCATGAAACTCCCAGATTCAGCGCAGGTCAGTTCTCACCAAAGATATGAAAATATAAAAATGCATGCCTGAAGCTGTGGAGTGGAGGGAGGAAAGAATATCATTTTAAACCTCTGTTATCGTTTTATTGCATTTTAACAGAGTTAAAATGGGCAAATCACAATTCTACACAGAAAATGCACAAATACTGTATTACAGACATAGATCATTTTGTGTTACTATGTAGTGTTGCACACACACACACACACATATATATATATATATATATATATATATATATATATATATATATATATATATAATATTTTATTTTAATTTCATGTTCATTATAATTTCAAATAATGTAATAGAATTTTTTTATTTCATAGTATAAAATTAATCAAATTATTTACATTTTAGTGTAAATTTTGTTATATGTATTTATTACATCTTTTATGTTAAAATTTGTGAATGCTTTCTTCAATAAAATAAACAAATATATACCAACAATTTACCAATATATTATTTATCTATTATTTAGAGATTTTATCTATTTTAAGTTTTACCATTAAAAAAAAAATACAGATTTATTCATATACTTTACAATAAACTTTTTTCATTCTTATTTTAAATGTTAGTAAAGCTGCAAAACTAATTTTTTTGTAAATTTGTTGACAATTTACAAAAATATGTTATATACATTTTACACCCACACATATATATTTTTATATCAGTAATTTTATGCACAAATGAAGAGCAGAGCTGTTTCTATTTGTCCTTCTGAATATATAGAGATGTGCTTTTGCTTTTTTAATGGCTTATAAATAACATTTTTATAGAGAATTGTTAAATAACTGTCATAGTGTGATGATTCCCAGATATAATAGTGCTAATATGTGAGCACGCTGACAGTAAGGACGGATAGTGTTTGTAATGCTGTGTTTGTCAACGTCAGATCGCGCCATGTTTCAAACGAGCAGCAGTCCACCTCTTCATAAATCTAGAAACTATCCAATAATAAATTATTATTACACAAGCATTTCAAAAGTGTCAGTTGTAGATTGAAAGCCTCTCGCTCTGTCAGCTTGGAGGAAGAACATTATTTTTTTTTTCACCATGAAAGCCAACACTTGTGACCTATGTGTGGTATAAAGTATTTGAAGTACCTGTCAAAGGAAAAGGTCACGTGGAGACATGAATAATTATAAGACAGTCTTCTCGTAAGATCAGGCAATAGAGCCTCATGAATAATTATAAGACACCGCTGACATATATAAGAATACACTATATACATCCTGTGATGTTGACTCTGTGTGCATTTCAAAACTAGAAGACAAGACGAATTCTGGGAAATTATTATTACTTATTAAGATGAAAGATAACTGGGGAGGAAATAATTGACTATGCTTGTCTGCACTGGTGTTTTCACTATCACATCTCAGAAACTATTTCTGTCCACGCTACACATCTTAAAAAAAAGCATGTCAAATGACCATTGATGTAGGTACAACGAGCATGATCGTGGGAACGTGATATTATGTTGTGGCCTCGAGATGCTATGTTGAGGGAACAACATCCATTTTTAATGCCCATGACTTATGATGAGGGAACAACATATTTTTTCTCATCGTCACGAGTTTAATGCGACCATAACTACTTTTTGTTTACGTTTTCAAAATATAACTTCTAGGGAACTCACACTGCGTCCTCTGCACGTCCTGATTTTGCAGAGTTAGGCGTGTTCCTGGGTCAACATATTTTGTTGACCCTGGAACAACATTTTATTCCAAAATTTTATTTTTGACCATATCTCTACACCTAAACCTAA
>JAUCMS010000062.1:20207386-20219952 GCA_032357445.1 Enteromius radiatus
TTTGCTCAACTAATGCTTAATTGTGAACAAAGTAACCATTAATTAATGCTTAACTAATGCATTATTCTGACCCCCTATTCTGAAGTGTTACCTAAAACTATTATAAACAGCCTCATGCAAAGCATTCTGGGAACTAGAAATCTTTTTTTTTCTGATATTGGTTCCCAAAAATGCTTTGCAAGAGGCTGTTATTTTATTTATTGTTTCCTGTAAAGATAAAGACTTTTTAAATATTTTATTGTTCATTTATCGTTGAACAAACTGTTGTCTATAAATAACACATTAAATCTACAGTAACTTACTGGCATCCAGCCGCCAGTAATACTGTAATCTCTACAGGATTTTATTACAGTGTATGTCTCAATGTTTACACTTTGTCTGATCATCAAAAATTCAACATATACTGCTATACCAAAACTGCAACATCCTATAAACCTTGGGACTCCATAAACATTTCCCCTTATCTATCTCTGTTCATACAGACTAAACAGCTCATGAAATCCCATAAGCATGAGATTGAACAATAATGTAAAAAAAAAGGTATGTTTTACGGCTTCTACTACAGGTCATAAGAAACTACAGATGGTTTTGTAAAGCAGCTACCATAGACACCTCTTTTCTACACAAATGAATGTCGCTATATTGATTTATCGCACGACCCTTTGTCCGTTTATTGTAAACTTTCTATTACTACGTGTTAACACATGATGTAGCTCAATAAAGCAGACATAAATAGCAGTCGTGGGTTTCCATCCGAACCATCTTCACTGTAGCATTAAGGATAGATTTCATTTCATCAGTGCTGGAGCTGTTGTAACAGATACTAGATTAATATCAAGAAGAGGATGTTCAGATTAAATCTCATATATTAACTTTAAATAATAGTTTCAAAATCAGTCTGATGCTGCACTGACTTCTTATAAGACAAAAAAAGTCTATGTTTAGGCTTATGAAGTGGGTAGGAAATTTTGCGAAATGGTTGGGTAGCTTTACGGCATCAACATATGCACATATATTCATCCATTATAATTTTACTCACTTAACTGTAGAGGGCACTAAAGTAGATAAAATAAAAACATATTCAAATTAAATAAAAACTGCTAATTAAGACAAAATACAATAATTGTATGCTCCTTAGAGGGGAAAAATGGCATCTTGACTGACTCGTTTGCTCTCAAGGTTATAAAGAATGAAGAGAGTTGGGTCTTATTAATAAAATATATGTAAATATGGTGAAAAAAAAAAGTCTGTTTTGTCAGTAGGTAAGAGGTTTAGCTCAGCAGTGAGTTCATTGATTGTTCTCCAAGCTCAGTTATCACAGTCTCACACACACCTGTGCTCCCGTTGCCATGGTGAACGCAGGTTTACAAAGCTTCTTGCTCGCAAGGAAACATTTCTGAATGCCTGCTACACAACAACTGCTGATTAGCTGCAGCTATATCATTCCAAACGCAGCCCGATTAGCCAAAGATGCATTTGAAGAAAAAAAAAACCTGCACTGCATTTTTCGCTGTGAAATATTATTTAACAAGAATAACCAACACGGTCTATTTAATTGCAGATTCTTTTGTACGTGTTTGAATATGTGCTGATGGTCTTCTCGCACCTCTGGGTCCGTTCAGTTTGAACACCCAGAGGGCAACTCACACATATTTCCATCCCTGCTGTACACGTGAGTCAAGTTTCATCAATGTAAACTGGCCGTTATTATGTAAAAATGCACATAAATGCCTTGGCAGCTAAAAGCAGAGACAAATTAATTGCGCTCTGTCTGCTGGAGGGCTCTAGGTCTTTTATTCAGTTCCAAGAACTAAAGTCCATGTAGCTTTTTTTTTTTTTTTCTTACCTAACTCCCAACAGTGTTTGATTAACCGGTCAGAGCCGCATAATGTCTCAGCAAGCTCAGTGCAAGCAAATCTGACTCATCTCAGGGTTACTATAGAAAAAGCGTCCATTAAAGTTTCAGTTTTCATGCCCTGCATCTGTAAAACTATGAACAGAACTGTAGAGTAAAAGAAAAAAAAAATGGCAACCCCCATTGAATATTATTGCAGTGTGTTGTGTAGTAAAGTATTGGCTGCCAAGAGCAGGAAGACATTCAAGATTCAAAACCTTAAATTATCAAAGCTACACTGTTTAGTCTCTTTCTATTTTTAAGCTTGATGAGTATTTTAGTGCTGTCAAACAATCATGATCAATCGCACCCAACATAAAAGTTTGAATTTGCATAATATGTGTGCAGATGGAAACCTAGCTAGGGCTGAGCTCGGCGTCCGGCTCGAATCCTGCTCACACCCCGGAGGAAAACGCGAATAGATGGCAGAGCAGGGGAGGCGGAGGGATGGTTAAAACGAGATAAGGAAGGGACGGAGAAGGGCTTATTTAAGGGAGAGGCTTATGAAGTTGATTAGGCTGATTGGGAAATAGAAAACAGCTGGGGATCAATGCGTCATTACTCCTCCCGAAACTTGTCTGGCGACATCACTTAATTTAGCATTATTCTGGTATAATTTTGAGTCAACACTTAGCTCTACCAACACCATACACATATTATCGTCATGTTTTCTATGTTTTCAGAAGTCCTTTATGCTCAACAAGGCTGCATTAAATAACTTTTTTTTTTTTTTTTTAAAAACGGTAAAAACAGAATATTTGTGAAATAAAGAAACATTTTGTATTATCAGTGTTGAAAAACTTGCACTGTTTAGCATGGGATACTATCTAGCTAAATTCTTGCATAAAGTAAAAAAGAACTGCTTTTATTTAAAATTATAAATATAGTGTGTAACATTATACATATCCTTACTGTCACTTTTGACCAATTCAGCGTGCACCTGCAGAATATTCATTTGTTCTTTTGGAGGGTACGAACCTTTGATGTCTGGATGATACTGTATGTAGCACGCTGTGCAGTTTAAGGGGTTAAATTGCCTGCATTTATATAGAAATCGAACATGTGCAAATAGAAAGGCTATTATACTCTGTTTACCCATTGCATAAGGTGGTAAAAGTCAACTCCACTGGCAATGCAAAAACCCATTAAGGATGATGGTGAACTGTCTTTGACCGTCTGTCCTCTCAGTGCTGCAGCTACACAACCAAATCATTTAAACCACTGCTTGAATCTATGATTATTCTGTGAGGAAACACCTCTCTGTTGCACACATTCATCATCTCTCTGAGAGCCTCGATGAAAAGCGTCGTGAGAGGTTTAGTCGATGGGCTCTGAGTGATTCACAACACATTTGGAGCCATCAATGCAAGATGTCCTAATTGAACACGCAGAGACTAAAAGTGTTTGAGCTTACAAATGAAACAAAAGCCCATGTACTGTATGTGTCCTGTCTATTATTCAGACTACAGGGATGAATGGATGTGCAATGCACTTATCTTGGTGTATATTTAAATTTTATATAACACTGTTAATATGAGCAAAGAAAATTTGGGGGAAAATGCTATTGCATAACAAGCTCTCAGTACAGAGAGCAGTTTTTTTTTCAAATGCACTTTGATATAAGGACTTCTGTCCTAATCAAACCTTGGACCACTGGAATATAAAGTAGAAATGCTTGGATCTGCACTCCTAATAATTGCCAGCTCACACTCAAGAGTCAGATTTTCTCTGTTCTTCTAAACCGCATTAGTATTTACTCACGACCCTGTACAATTACACTCAGCGACTCAAGAGGCTTGCCTTCTTGTAGTATATAGGTTATTTGAAAAGTAATTTGCATTCATAGCACAATTTGTACCTAAGCTCTTAAAACACCACTGCACATCTCTTGAGACTCGGTGGATTTCCTGACAAAGCATTTGGCTTATGATGCTTTCGGAGAAGTGCAAACACATTCAAAGGCAAGTGGCATCAGCCATTTATACCGGAATAATTCAGGAAAACGCTTTTTAAATTAGTACATTACTCCATTAAATAAATACACAGTTTTATTAGCAGTAGTAGTAAATGTAATGGAGTTTAACAAAGTACAGGTAGATGGGAAAATGTCAAACATAAAAAAAAAAAAAAAAAAAAAAAAAAAAACAGCGACACTAAAACTGAATGAAAAATATGAATAAATATGTTTTTGTTTTTATAAGATATGAGATATAAACTCACAATTGCAAATTGTAAAGTCAGAACTGTTAGATATAAAATCGTAATTTCGGGTTATAAAGTCAGAATTGCGAGATATAAATTCAGAATTTTTAATTGTAACTATATCTCGCAATACTAACTTTATAGCTAAGTAACTAAAAAAAATAACTTTTTATAATTGTTTGTGTGTGTGTGTATGTGTATATATATATATATATATATATATATATAAAGACTTTATATCGAGAGAAAAAAAAAAAGGGCAATAACCTTTTTTTTTTGTTTTTATTCAGTGGCAGAAATGGGCTTCCATATTAAAAGCATCTTTCAATTACAGTAAAAGCAAAAAATGAGGTAGAAAATTTGATATAATTCCCATGAAAATATAAATGGGGAATGTGCCTACATTCTGAATAGTATTATTATTTAAAACAAAAAATAAGCACCAGATATATCTCCTAATGCTATAGATTTAAAAAGCATTTGGCACAATGAGTAACACGAAGATAGACAGTAAAAACATGTCGTAAATTCAAGAGCTCTATAATATAAATATTTGCAGAAGGATTTTTCCATCCAAGCTATTATAGCAGTAAAAATGACAAATTGTTCCTGGACTTTCATGTAGAAAACTCACACCCCGCTGACCTGTAAATCAGTCCCAACAATGTACTATTAAAGAAGCCTGTCTGATTCGGGTCGGTCCCCTTTCCTTCCATTTATAGAAGCGTCCAGCATCACTACAATACCTTCCGAATGCAATACAGCAATTATCCGTGCAAGGGATTGTGGGGGCTGAGGTAACCCTTTGTGATGGATATCACTTGATCATTCTGTTCAGGAACATGGGCACTCACATACAAATGTTTTCAAATCTATGCTCTTTAAGATCTGCCTGGTTTATTTGCACATTTATGGGTATTCAGATCCACGTTCTCCAGTATGATTTCAAAATGGCTTACGCAGATGAATCTATACCGTTCTTGTCCTAGAATGACATTCTTTTGTTTCAGAGCACTTCCCTGTTTTCCGTTTTGATCAAACAGTCGATAAGAACAAATTATTCCCGCTGCCTGAAATAGACCTGATATATTGATTGTGGCGCTGTGTTATTAAATATTAATTTATAGAGAAAAAGCTTTGTCTTTTGTTTGCTTCACAAATTTCCCCTTCATTCTGTCAAGACGAGGCAGCAAACATTGTCTGTCAGGTGAACAGGTTTACTTTTCCCTCCCATATTGATCGGCACACATCTGTGCTCATACACTTCAACTGACAAGGCCAATCGCCACTTTACTATATGTTCATGCGCTTCCATGTGGATTTTAAACCTAGTCACCTGACCCTCTCCGGGTTTAGTGGTTAACGTCATGGCTGGCATCGTAGCCCATTAATACGCCGCATTAAACCAGCAAACATATCCTAACCACATGGCCGCTCAAACCCAAACACACAGACAGCATGGTTGACTACGCTGTGTTGACAGTGACGCAAATCTTACACATTTGGCCCTACAAGGAAAGGGTTTGTTATGATGCCATTAAACCTCAGGTGAGATTCTCGTGTCGTGTGTATATTTGTGTTTGAGCGCATGTTTTAAGGAAGCAATAAAACTGTAGATTTTATTATGTATTACTCAACAAGTCACTATTGGACACTGAGTGCTTTTATCAAATCATTGGCTAAGCATAGTTAGATGTGAATGTAGTAAATGTAGAGTACAACAGTAATATAAAGTCTGTGGAACCTGTTCTTTTGAAACGTGGAGATCTGAGATCTACAACCTCACTGTACAGGGTTCTGCACAACAAAACCACCCCAAACTGGTACACAAAAAAAAAGTAGTCACAATCTAGGCTCATTGGAAATACGTGCCTCCACATACACTTCTGCAAAACTGAAAAAAAAAAAACGTGCCAATACATACAAGTCACTGCAGTTTCCAGTTGAAATGAACACGAATTCGCACAACTTTTATTCCTTTCCACACAAACATATGATTTACAGGTACTTTTTTTTTTTTAAATAAAGGCGAATTTTTACACAATTGCTTGCAATGTTGTCTTATAATTTCGAAACATTTTTAACATCCTGCACGATTTGAAAACTGATACTTTTGAACGTTGTCGTCACATGTACTGCTTCGTATATGAATGAGTTTTCTGGTTCAGTTGGTTTGCTCGGTAGCTCACGTGATACGGTGTTGCACTTAGTGATGAAAATGCTCTGAAGAAACCGCTCAAATCAGCATAAGGAAGTAAAAATAGCATGGCTGTATAAGCGAATACGTTTTTAAATTACTTTTGCATTTGTTCACACTGTTGGATAGGTTTACGTTTGGGTTTGGTGTAGGGGACATTTCCAACATGATAGAGCATTAATCTTTAGTGACGCTCACTGGATATTTGAAGTCTGAACGGCTGCAAAACGTACCTCAAGCAGCGTTATAAAAACACTGCAATACGTACCTGTGCCACCTGATACAATGTGCCACGGTCACGTATTAAACATGTTTTTTAGCGCTATTCTCTGGGCATTTAATTTTGAAACTGCAGTGAAATGTGCAGGAAGGTACATAATTACGGGGTTGCAGAAATGTACAGTATGTAGAGGCACGTATTTTCAATGTATCTGGGTTTTCAGTCACATTCGGGGGACAATGATCATCAAATCACTCCAAATTCATCTTTCAAAATAAGTCAAAACCTCCTTGTTGGGCAGTGTTGCCAAGTTTGCTTTCCCAGGGCTACTTGAACACTGATACCGCTGATTGTTTTTCATGTCCACTGGTTGAAGCGACCCCAGTAATGTAATATCTAGCCTCTGGAATGTGAATTTACCAGAGGCTCCCCATGGAAAAATGTGCATTTATATCCCCCGCAATGCAAATTTGACCTGGTAACCCCCTCGAAAAAAAGCAGAGGTTTTCACTAAAAGTGGCCTAATTCCACAGGGAATCTACAGTCTTGGCAACACTGTTACTGTATCAACTGGAAAGTGGTTAGCTTGTGAAAATATGCCATTGTTAGTAAAGACCAATTCAGTGAAACGGTGTTGAGGTTTTTTGTGGGCGGAGCCTATCTGATGGGAGAAAATGATAGCTATGGATCCAAGGAATAAAGAAATTGGTAAAAAAAGGTAAATTGGAGTTCAGATTGTAAAACTGGAATTCTGTGATTGTATCAACTCGTAATGCTTTCCTTTCCCCTCGTCACAGAATTACACATTTCTTTTTTTCCTCAGAATTGACAAACTCAGTGTTGCTGAATCCAAATTAGGAGATATACACTTACATTTGTGAAAAAGAAAAGTCTGAATTATGAGATCAAATAATGTTATGTAAAATGTTAATAGGACTTCTTCCTCATAATGAGATTTTGATTATATTCTGTGTGTTTAGTGTTGTGTTGTTACTAACATTTGCCTTATTTCTTGATGTATCCTCAAAGGTCGCCATAGAGAGGGAACTAAACAAAGCCATTAAGACAGATAGGGGACAAATATGGCAGTTCACTGGAACTGGTTCATTGCACTCACCTCTAACCCAAATCAAAGAAAGCACAAAGCATAACTGGTACACCTGAGTTACATAATGCTCTTCCTGTCAAAACAATATTTCTTTTTTAGTAAGAGGTCATTTGAGTGATAGTATATATAAGTAGTAGGGAACGAAAATCTGCTTTAGTCAGAGTCAACATGAAATCAAAATTCACATTGTTTTTGATGCTCATTCCTGATCTTCATGTGTGTGTGAATCAATAGTGCATGCTCTTCTAAAAAAGAAAACAAGTTTCAATCATTCATCAAAATCTAATAACTTACTCTGCTGTCACCGACTAGCCATTTTAGCACCTCATTCTTGTATGAATGAGGTGACAGAAGAAAAAAAATCAAGCTACGCCATCCATCTAGTCTCACTCAATATCAGTTAATACGTGCAAATACAGTTGTGCTCATAGGTTGTAAAATACACAAAACGTTAATAATTTTAACAAAATTAGAGGGATCATGAAAAATTTATTGTTTATTTAATACTGTCCTGAGTAAGCTATGTCACATAACAGATATTTCACGAGTTTCCACTTCCTTATTAATAACCAATATTAAGCATGTTTGTCTGGGGAGCAGGAAGGGAGCCCGGTGGACCCAGAGCCCTATGGGATTAACCCCTAGGAGGCAAGGGCTGGGAAGAGCTTGGAGCCTTGCCTGGTCGCCGCGTTCCCCCCAGGAGAAGAGTAGAACGGCGATCTGAGTAAGGATGGATGCTGTTGGATTGTGTAATAAGGCTGGAAACCGGATGTCCCAACACAGTCTCACGAGCAATTCGTACATATTCGTACGAGGTGTCAAATTTGTGCCAATTCGTACTAATTCGTACGACCTCACTCGTACGATTTCGTACGATTTGTCTAAAACCACGTAATGGGTAGGTTTAGAGGCGGGGTTATGTTTAGGTCATTCATACAAATTCATACGAATTGGCATCTCGTAAAATACGTACAATTTAGAGTAAATCGTATGAATTCATACGAGTGAGGTCGTACAAATTCGTACAAAATAGCCACCTCGTAAAATATGTACGAATTGCCGTGAGATCAGGTTGGATGTCCCCAACTTAGCAAATTGAGAGCGACAGTGCCAAGAAAAAATCTCCTCGGAGGAGAGAAAAACCTTAGGAGAAACCTGGCTTAGCGGAGACCTGTACAAGGCTGTATGTCATTGTATAATCTACAACTGTCTTTCTGTTTTGTGACAGTTTTTCTATCAAGTCCCTCAAGACTCCTGAGCAATTTAACTGTATACCGTTCTTCAGAAAAATCCTCTAGCTCCAGCACATTCTTTGGTTTTCCCGCATCTTCTGCATATTTGAACCATTTCCAAAACTGACTGTGATTTTGAAATCAATTGTTTCACACTGAGGACAATTGGGGGACTCAAACATAACTATTATATAAGCTGAAAACATTTACTTTTGCAAAAATGTTGCTGCTCAAAACATTTACGCAGTGCAATAAGAACTGGGGGTGTAAACTTTTGAATTGGATGATCGGAATAACTTATACTTATTTAGTCTTCTGGGAAACCTCTGTAGCTTCTTAAGTGCTGTACTAAATTAAATAAGCTTGATGTTTAAACAAAATAAGAAACATTTGTACATCATCATCCTAATCAAAAGTTTACACCCCCTAACTCTTAATGCATTGTGTTGCCTTCTTGAGCTTATACTGCAAAGGGCTTATGAGCACACCTGTATATGTTTCATGTTGATTTCAAACAAGAGCATTTATATAAAAAGAGCATTAACTGTAAATATACACTTTCATTAAGCATACTTAATTAAATATTTAATTTATTGCTTTTGTAATACATTTAATCCAAAAGTATTCATATATTTACATGCGGCATATGTTTTATATCCTAAAAAATGCATTATGAGTAATTGAAAAATGATACATACAGCTGAAAATATATCCAAATGAAACCCTGTACAATTCAGCCATGTCTGAAACACAGTATTATAAAGCTGCACTTCTTTTTTAATGATATTCTGTTATACACATGGTTATATTCAGCACATTTCAATGAGTACACCGCCTGATTTGAGACATACATTACTGTTTGACCTCCAGAGGTTGCTCTGAACTACCCAGCACAAACAACATGCCAGAAAGCAGAAAGGACAGCCTGTGAACTTCAAGATTCAAAGCCAACATTGTAGCAGATATCTCTGCTGCCAAAGGGAGGGTGATAGCATCTCATGGATATTCAAGAAGGGGATAAAACTGACAGATTTACATTACAGTGTTGTAGACTCGTTTGAATTTCAAGTCAAATCCATCCACAGGGATGGTTGCTATTCCTGTAGAATTCATTTGCGCTAATCCATACATCTACAGGCTAAGTACTCAGACCTTGCCATAGCTGCACTGCTAATAGCAGCCCAGCTGTCTCTAAGCCTTTCACGATTGCAGCCGAGCGGACGAGACCAAGGTTTGTGATGATCCACAAAGGCCGATTCAGTCATCACAACAAAATCACTGCCATCAACCATTTCAGAGAACCCACTCCCGAACTCATGTTTAATTCATGAAACGAGACTCTCACAGAATGCAGAAGTGACTGTGTGAATTTAACATTTACATTCATATCCTAATCAGGAGTGTGTTTTGCAAAAGCATCACTTGCCAAATATGATCACCGACATTGTTCGACATAATCCATAGTTGAAATGAATATTTGCAAACAATATCAATAATCTACAGCTCTCAACATGTGGCTAAAAGCATAATTTATTGTTAGTTTGACACATGTAAGGAATAATGTACATCTAGTCGATTGTTATCACGCAAAAAAATCAGGCAGCAGCCCAAAGCGAATTATGAAACAAGAAAGAGTGAAACCGGGCTGTCATAATTAAATATTTGTATGGTGAATATTGATTTAAGTTTAAATATTTTATCAGCTTCCATAAAGAAAAGAAATGTTAACAGCAGGCGAATAGCTCTGACTGCGGTTACCCGGGTGTGTTATTAGTTTTTACTGGTTGTTATTAGGGAATAAAGCTGCCTTCACAGCATGTCGTAATTACCGTAATTCCGAGATGAAAACACGTGGCATTTTACCTATAGCTCTCCACGTTGCCTGACTCACGGCGGTCATGTGGTACATCTGTCTCTGGTCCAAGTCGCAACTCTCAGGTTGTTATTTACGAGTTCAGGAGAATGTGAGGGCTTTGGAATGGAAAGTGTTGCCATAGAAACACATATAGATAGAGCAGAATGTTATGTGCTGTCATTTCGGAATTACGACATACCTTGCAATTTGGTGACTGGCCAATCAGAATCAAGTATTCCATAGAGCTGTGTAATTAATGGAGTTAAATATATCTTGCTCGAGTAAAATAAGCAAGCTAAAATGCAGAACAATCTATATCTTCAATTCCATATATATATATATATACAAATGTAATTCTATGTATTTTAATTTGTTAAAGGGGTCATGAATTGTTTTGTTATTTCTATTGTTCTCTGAGGTCCACTTAAAATGTTATCAAGATTTTTACATAAAAAAGCATCATATTTTTGAAGCAAAAAGCTATGTTATGTTTTGTTTGCCTTTCACAACTATAATCTGACATTAATTTGTATGGAAGCCCATTTCTGACACTGAATAAAAAATGTAAAAAGGTTATTGCAACTTTTTATCTCGCAAATCTGCCTTTTTTCTCAGAATTGCATGATACAAAGTCACAATTGTGAGTTATAAAGTCAGAATAATATCAGAAAATAATGCAAACGTTTTGAACAAATATTAACTTAGACATTATTTAAAAAAGAAAAAAAAGAACATTATTTTAACTGAAGTATTTGTATCAATATTGCCTTGCCTCTTGCCTTACATTTATAAAATTTGAAAACAAAATAAACAACTTGAATGATTTTTTCACACAAAATCTGTGGCTACATTAATGTTCAACACAATGTATATATTCTGCATTTCTATTTTCTGCATTTTAGGTGTAGTGAATAGCACTTTTATTTTCTTAAGGTGGGCCTTTAGCCCCATTGTACCCTATATTAGCATATGAAATGTGATAGTACATTGGTATATACATATACTCTTCAAACATCAGGCATCGTGTTTATTCATGACACATTGGTATGCATGTATGCAAACATCAGATGCTATGTTTGTTCATAGAGGATAATGCATCATTTGTATGTGATGTCAGGTTTATGATATGCTTTTTCGTGTTCTTTTTTTGGCCCTTATATTCAGCATTCTTTCTCTAATGCAGAAAAGTCTTAATTTGCAGAATCAGTGAAACACCACAAGGATGCAACAATTGTGAATTTACCAGTTACTCAAGACAAGCCGCTGATACCTGGACAAACGTTTAGACATGCTGAGATTAGAAGCTTTTGAAAGGTTTCTAGTGAGGATGAAATGCCACCAAGCACACTTTATACCCTGCAAATAGCAGACCTTTTCTTCAAGTATGCCAGCAAATGGCAGCAGTTGTTGGGTTTGGTAAGATCAGTGTGCTAACTCTGCTGCCATTTGTTGGTGTTTGTTTTCACCAACCGAACATGTTCAGTCATGGTTGTCGGATCATGAAATGTTTGAGCAATCTGGTATGATTTTCAACTCCAACCAACCCTGGAGTAATCGGACTTGATCACCATCTGCCATAACAATGAGGTAAGCACAGGGTGCTTTAAAATTCACGAGGCAGGACCAAAAGTCTCATATATGTTATATAAGGTTTATCTGAGGTAACATAAGGACACTTTTTGAAAAGTATCTCTGTATTATTTACTGAGATGTTTTTCAGTTCAGTCTTACAATTCTATAGCTATAAGTGTACAGATATGTTCAAAATAATAGCAGTGTTATTTAAAACGTGAGTAAAGCTCAGAATTCTTATAATATTTTTATTTCCACTTATTGGGAACACTGCACATTATATTTT
>JAUCMS010000062.1:20221018-20247887 GCA_032357445.1 Enteromius radiatus
ACTTTACACCATTATACAAGCTGTACACTGATTACTTTACATTCTATCAGAATTTCATATCTTTAGCATTGTCCCTTTAAAAGATATAATAAAATATTTACAAAAATGTGAGGGGTGTACTCACTTTTGTGAGATACTGTATATATATATATATTTTTTTTTTTTTTTTTTTCCCAGCCCAATCTCACTGCAATTAGTAGATATTTTACGAAGTGGCTAATTCGTACAAATTTGTATGACCTCACTTGTACAAATTCATACGATTTTTGGTAAATTGTAGGTATTTTACGAGTTGCCAATTCTTATGAATGACATACACCTAACCCCGCTCCTAAACCTACCTGACACTGGGGTTTAGACAAATCATAAAAAAAATCGTACAAGTGAGGTCGTACAAATTTGCATGAATTAACATAAATTGTCCATCTTGTATAAATACGTATGAATTGGTCTTGAGACTGTGTTGGTTTTACCGTGTAAATATCTTAATTTGTGTTCTGAAGATGATGAAGGTCTTATGTGTTTGGAACAACATGAGGGTGAGTAATTAATGACAAAATTTTCATTTTTGGGTGAACTAACCCTTTAAATTAGAGTTCAGGTAAATATTTTGGTATATATAGAAAGAGTTAGTTTTACCTTATTTTAATTGTCTTTTCTTATGTTTGTCATTTTAAGAAATTGTTGGCTTGCTGGTTGAGAATAACTCTTTTTCTGTGCACAGTTCATGTTTTATGGAAATGAATAAAACTCAAAAGCCACCTCTGCTCCAGAAGATCAGTTACTGTTAAAGGGCAAAACATTAAAAATGTCCAAACACTTCCAGCATAAACAAGCATCTTTGATTTTCTTGGTTAAACTGGTCTCCTGGGTTAAGCTTGTGCTGCAATGTGGATGAACTGTTCTTGCAGTGAGAAATAATAATACATTTTAAAAAACACAGATACAAAGTGAATGAGTAAATCTACTCTGGGTGAAATATGGAGCATTGCAGATCAATATATATTTCAAGAGGACGTGTCACAACATAACTAAAGAAACTTTGAGATCAGTCAACACGTTAATAATATATGATAGATGATACGCAAATAAGCTAATTATTTAAGTTAAAACATTCTGCATTATGTATTAAATATCTATCCAAAAGTTTGAAAAAGTCAAGTGGTTTAGGGCACAAACGTCACTGTTTCCTGAGAAATAGTGACCCAGATATGGACTCGTCTCTATTTTAATTTTTTCAAAGGGAAACACTTTTTGAAAGATATACTTCACAGCGAATTTTAGATTTCCTGAGGAAAACAACAAAAGGGGCCCAGAGTAAAAGTGCAGTCCTATTACTCCTGCATAAAGAATGAGTCGGCAAAGTCTCTCTTCCCTCCACCCTCAATTTCAAGCTCAGAGACGTCAATAAAAGGTCTTTCAAGTCCGCCTAACACCGCAGCCTCCTTATCATTTATGGTTTCAGACCAAAAAAGCTCCTGAATGATCCAAATCCAATTAGACCGCATGCCTTCAGAGCTTCGGAAACTAGGTCATCGGTAAGGAAGTTCTCATGTGCAAATAAAAGAGTACTCACGTTAACATTTTGGATGAGTCATATGGGTCAGTGCCTGGCTGGCGGACTCAGAAAACGAGCCTCTTGTCTTTGAGTGTTTCTGCCCATGAGGCAGATGATGAACTCATTACCACAAATAATTGTCAGTGTGATCTGCTTGCATGGTTTGCTGATATGTGTGGTCCTGAGGGCACTTATTTTAGAGTTCAGGGACCTCCGAGTCCCTCAAGAGCCTGCCACCTGATGTTAGGTCCTTCTCACAAAGTAATTATAAAACTGTCATGGTACCTTTTCAAAATGTACTTTTAAGTCAATAATGTTGCAATACTTCTCTATAGGTACTCAAGATCACCATTAACTTCAAATCAGTGTTTCTTATATGATACATTTGTGAGCTGCTTGGCTGATTTATTAAACTATTTTTAAAGCCCCTTTGTAAAACATGAATGGAAAGTACTTTTAAAACCAAGGCTGCTGAGAAAATAACAAAAAAACATACTGACGGTCGCTGCTGTGCTCTTGACCCACTATATGAATGTTCAGAATAAGTATGCCATTGAGCTGAATTGGCTACTGCTGCACATAGAAACACTTCTCACTACTGCTCTTTGATTGTCAACTTATCCCGGATGATAAAATGCAGATGCAAGTGGGTGACACATCACAGCATTATGTCTGGGTTAGATGTGTCATTTCAGCTGAAGTGGGTCTTTCAGCTACATCCACAGTCAGCACTGCCGATGGGAAATATAAAAGATATGGAACAGGAATAGGATCAAGCTTTGAAACATGAAGCTGCTCACATTTGACCTTGTATGCTAAAAGTGTGTTGTGGTTCAATGTATTAAAGAAAATATGGTTACACTTTATTTTAAGGTGTCTTTGTTACAGTGTAGTTATACATTTAAGTACTGAGCAATATTACTTACAATATAGTTAGGATTAGGGTTTGGCTTATATATTTGCATGTAAATATGCATAAATTACTTTTATTGTAATGTGTAAGGACACCATAAAATAAAGTGCTACTGAAAATATCACATAAAAATGTGGCCTGATACTTGCGCTGTAAAAAAACAAGCATGATTCTAACTGTAAAAAAAAAAAAAACGCTACAGTAAAAACCTGTTAAATGGTTAATGGCGAATTCCAGTAAAATTTACAGGAAAAAAAAACGTAAACTGACATTCCCCAGGATTCCCTGCATTTCAAATTTTGTTTGAATTTGATGTTTTTTCTTTGAAATAACCGTTTCTTCTTCATCCTTATTAAGGTTGATCGGTTATGTTTATTAGGGTTGTATGTTATATGTAATGTTGTTAAATTCATGTTTATTGCATATTTCACTCACCATTACTGTGTTTAGTGTTTGTGTGAATGACTCCGAGCACCTTCTATATATGTTCATATTTAAAAGCTGCTTGTGGTGGGCTTTGGTTCATCATGTGACTTTTTTTCAAAGATAAAAACTGATTTCAGTACTTTAATAGGTTAATTATATCAGTTAATGAAAATACGGAATCTAACGTAAAACTGTAAAACCTAAAATGTTTCCAGGAACCACAGATGCTGTTTTTTTTACCGTATTTTTTTCAAAAATGCGGGAAACCAGGCAGTCCCATTTGGACCCATAGGGGCCAGAATGTTCATGATGTATTAATGATGATTTTCCTGGTGATTATTCTCAACATCACAATGACTTCTGTCGTTCACGAAGACAACTGTCTTTTTAATCTGTCAATTTTTTCTGAAGGACATGTCATAAGACTAGTTTTGTTATCCTTCCTTGCTAACATAACATTATAAAGTCGTATTTATTGCAATACATGTTAAAAGGCCTTTCAAACATAAGAAAACCTTTTAGAATATTTTTTTTTCATAACATTTCAGTGAACTGATTCAAACAATCTATTATGTATTAGCATTTGTCATGTATTACAATGTTTTAGCAGCAATACCTATGATGCCTATGCAATTTAATGTGGTGCATGCATAAAATGGTTAAATCATGATAATTTGGTGAAAACATGCCTTTATTAACAAGATTTTGATGTTTTACATTACAGTTACAATACAGTTTATAGCAAATAAGTCTATTTATGTAGATCCACCTATTAAAACAATACAAACAGTAATAAGAATTATCATTATTAATATTAAACCTAATGTCTTGGTACAAACAGCATTACTCTTGGAGTCTCTACAAACCCACTTCTCCCTGCAGTTCATTATCCTTTAATTAAGTCTCATTGTTACTCATCTAATGAGTAAATTACTGTTCATTGAGGGGAGAAAGAGCTGTTCGACTTTAGCCCTTAAAGCAACCCTTTCATTATTCACAACATCATCAGCTGTTGCGTGACTGAGACTCATTTGAATTATGGATCCAGAACATATTTAAAGGTTTATTTTAAAAGCATCATTAAAATGCTAATTATGTGCAAGCATTCACACATCTCATATGCGAGATCACGTAAATGTGTGCATTTCCCCGTTACACATATGCTTCATGCACAGATATGCTCTATTTGAACAGAAATTAAACAGGCATGAGAGGAAAGAGTCTTTCTTTCAGAGATAATACAGAAATTACTCTGATTAAATCTACTGGTTTGAGACTTAAATATCTTGCGCAATGCAAAATTGTCTAAAAATGTTGAGAATGTTTAATCATTTACAACTTATTAGTAGTTTTTTTCATTAAACATATAAATAAATACTGGAATTTTTATAAACAAACTGTTTAAAAGATCAGTCTGATTCTGTCTAATTTAGATTAGACACATACGATGCAAATAATAAATAAAAACAAAGACACACACACACACACATATATATATAGAGAGAGAGAGAGAATTTGTTAATTATTGGTAAAATGGTAAAACTGCCAGAGTACTTGAAAGAAATGTATACCAATATCCTCCTGAGATCCCCATATTCATAAAATATTAACAAAACTATACTTTATTCATGTTGTAGGACGCTAGGACTAGGCTAGGCTAGTTGTTGTTGTTTTTTTCTAAAAATAAATAAAATACAAAAAAATAATAAAATAAAATGGCATGAATACATATCAAAAGGCATTTTATTAAATTTATTTTATTTTTTAAATCACCAATCAATTTTTAAGTTCCAGAATTAGTTTTTATACCAAACTTTGTTTAAGGGTGATTGTCAAATATGTTATAAAATATGTAACAATGTGCTTTCATTTAACATTTTGTTTTATGCAATGTGTTTTTTATGCAAAAGGTTATCTAATCTAATTTGCATATTAATGTGTTGCTGTTGGCACAGCATGTTGAAAAAAAAAAAAAAAAAAAAAAAGAGTAGTCATAATGTTCATAATAGTGCTGTCAAACAATTAATCGCATCCAAAAGGAGTTTTTCTTTACATAATATGTGTGACCCTGGACCACAAAACCAGTCATAAGGTTAAATTTTACAAAACTGAGATGTATACATCAATAAATAAGCTTTCTATTGATATATGGTTTGTTAGGATAGGTCAATATTTGGCCGAGATACATTTTTTTGAAAATCTGGAATCTGAGGGTGCAAAAAAAATCAAAATACTGAGCGAATCACCTTTACAGTTGTCCAAATTAAGCTTTCTTAATGCATATTACTAATCAAAAATGACGTTTTGATATGTTTACAGTAGGAATTTTACAAAAAATCTTCATGGAACATGATCTTTACTTAATTTCCTAATGATTTTTGGCATAAATGAAAAATCAATAATTTTGACCCATACAATGTATTTTTGGCTATTGCTACAAATATAACCCCAGCGACTTAAGACTGGTTTTGTGGTCCAGGGTCACATATGTGTTTATTTATTATGTTTATATTAAAACACACACACGTACAGCATATATTTTTAAAGTATTTACATGTAAATGCACTTTCTTATATTTGACATTATATCTAAATATATTTAATATGTAAACATATTAACATATCCCACAATGCATAAAAAAAACTTTCTTTTAGTCCTGGTGTCCTCTTCAGTGGACATGTATGAAATGATGTCCTGATTCATAAGGAAGCCATATTTGAATTAAAAAAATAAATAAATAAGTATTTGCATTTTACATAAACGTTGCTTTATGATAAACAATGTGAAAATCATTTAGATTTAAATAACTATAAAATATAATCATATTGTATATGTATAATTTTACACTTTTAGCCATCTTTAAAGACCAATGAGATAATAATACGCCCTGAAAATGTGCTCTGTACAGGCTTAAAACTATGACATGTGAGGTCCCGGAAAAATTCACTAATATATAATGTCCACTACAGAGGCCAAAAATCTATAGCTGGCTCTCAGGAGAAAAAACTGACAATCTGAACACAATGGAGCTTATTAAGTCACAGTGCATGCTCTGAATCGAGCGGCAATGAAAGGATTTTCAATGCTATTCCAGCATCTGAGGCAGAGACACATGAAAGAACCGACAGCTTCTTGAGTGTCCCCATGTGTTGGGGGTGGGGAGAGTAAACCGGTGAAATTACCACAGGTAAGGGTTATACGCTGGCTTGTAACAACTTTAATGCCAGTGCTTCTGTCTTTTCGAATTGGTGTAATCTTAATGCACTAATCCATTCTTTTCAACGCAGAAAATAAAGCCATGCACCTCCTCCACTTACAATCCAAGCAATTGGCTTTCTCCTTGAATAACTGAGAAAATCCTGTCAGTTTCTGTTATAAAACAAAGCAAGCATCCGATATCCAGCCATGTACGTGACTGATTTGAAATACTGGGTAACAACTGTATACACTTCAAGGAGAAAATTGCCTTCTTGAAGGATATGCTGCAGCACATCAAAACAAGGCATCTTGAAAGACAGCGTGTAAAGAAAAAAACACCCATGATGCCAGATTGTTGGAACGACTATAGTATGCATGCTGCTGTTTATGTTAATTCAGGCAACATCTGCTGCGATGATGAATTTACATACAATATCAATCACACATATTTGTGACCCTGGACCACAAAACCAGTCATAAGGGTCTGAGATTTACACATCATCTGAAAACTGAATAAATAAGATTTCCATTGATATGATGTGAGGACAATAATTGTACTATTTGATCATCTGGAATCTAAGGGTGCCATATATATATATATATATATATATATATATATCAAAATACTGAAAAAATGCCTTTAGTGCTTAGCAATGCATCAATATTAATCAAAAATTAAGTTTTATACATTCACGGTAAGAAATGTATCTTTATTTAATATCCAAATTACTTGTGGCATAAAAGAATAATTTTGATTTTGCTAAAAATATACCCCAGCAATTTCAGGCTAGTTTTGTGGTCCAGGATCACATATGGTATGAGAAAATATGATAAACTACTTCTAGACTAGCCATACTAATACTTCACAATTGCATGTGCAAACACAAAAACTGGCAAAATGTGAATCTAAGCTCTTACTCTGAAACACCCGACAACTGGTGTACTCAAGGCGCAAAACACATCTGACAGCTCTCCGCTACACTGCCTCTCCTTCAAGGGCAAGTGCTTGTATCTCATCTGCATAGCGTCTCTTGATTGGCCAGTGGTTTAACAACAGGAGATGCTGCCTGAGAGCTGATTGGCTGAGCTCTGAAGAGGGCACGGAATCCCTGCAATTGAGAAAGACCATAAAAAGGGCAAGAGAACACACAAATCACAGATGCAGCTGCAACGTTCTACAGATCGACATCTCACACTCCGAGAGAATCAAAAGATAGAGAAGTTTGAAGCCTTTACTGGAAGCTGCAGACTTTAATACCGGATTGAGATCATGTCTCTGGAAGTGAAGGAAAAGACAGAAGTGCGCTTGGTGTTCATGGGAGCAGCAGGTGTGGGAAAAACAGCCCTGATTAAACGCTTCCTACAAGACAGCTTTGACCCCAAACACCGGCGCACCGTTGAGGAGCTCCACAGCAAGGAGTACGAGGTGGCTGGAGTCAAAGTGACCGTTAACATCATGGACACAAGCGGCAGCTACTCCTTTCCAGCCATGAGGAAGCTCTCCATCCAGAACGGAGATGCATTTGCCCTGGTCTACTCCGTGGATGACCCCGAATCCCTAGAAGCCGTGAAGAGACTGCGAGAGGAAATCCTGGAGGTCAAGGAGGACAAGTTCACACCCATCGTGGTGGTGGGCAACAAAAAAGACAGAATGCAGGAACGAAGGGTATCGGCGGATGATGTTCTGGTGAAGGTGGAGCTGGACTGGAACAACTGTTTTCTGGAGGCCTCGGCTAAAGAAAACGAAAACGTGATGGAGGTGTTCAAGGAGCTGCTTCAGCAAGCGAACCTCCCCAGCCGTCTCAGCCCGGCTTTGCGCCGTCGCAGAGAGACCTTTCCCAAGGACATGAATCTACGGCCACCCATGAACAAAACCAACAGCTGTTCTGTCTCCTAAAGTTGGAAAAGAAAAAGATTATGGAGAACGGAAAGGGTTGCTTCTCAACGCCAATGTTGAAGATGCAGAAGGCTCTTTGAAGGCATGCAAAGATGCTTTTGTTACATAGCAAAACTTTCCCAAAACCCTGCTTCAAAGTCAGCATTGATGAAGGAAGGGGGATTGCAGACAGAATGATCAAAGGACGATGAGCGGTTGCATTTTTTGTAAAGAATCTCTTGAATGTTTTGACACTGGAGCTCCTGAAGTTGAGTTGTGTGGTCTGTGTAAAGAGCTACTGCAATATTCAATCATGTAAATGTCAAAACGTTCTGAATTTTATGACATTGCAATATTGTAATGCCGTAGCATTAATGTTTTTTTTACCATCATTTTAAATTTGACTGTATGGCATTTTTTGGTTTACAAATCATTGCACCGAGTATTGAAGTCACCGTGTCCATTTTTCTAAATGTTTGGCGCTGTGCACATGCACTTTTATTCTGTTGGAAACTCATATGATGCATTGGTGTCTTTTTCTTTCTTTCTTTTTTGTAACTCAGTTTCTTTGGGGGATTTTGTACATCTTTGATTTTCTGTAACATGTTAAGGAAAATAAACAGAAATCTAATAGCACCACAAATGCTTTCTGGTTTCTCTTAGAGAATATATATGTACACACACACACACACACATAAACTCATACATACGTATGTGCATGTTTATGAGGGCCCAAATTTGCATAATGACATGGGTATGATATAGGAATTACAATATGAAGGTGTTTTATGAGGACATTTTCAGTGTCCCTGTAATTGAAAAGGCATAAAAAACATACTAAAGGGGTAGGTTTAGGTGTAGGACAATACCACGTACAGTCTGTACAGAATAAACACCATTACACCTATGGAGTGTGTATGTGTGTGTATGTGAAATGACTTCAAACTGTTTAGAAGACATAGATTACATAGGGCAACAAATATTGTAGAATGGTAATCATAAGATGGAGGAATGTATGTTTCTTTTCCCTCCATTCCTACACTCTGAGGGGAAAAAAAGGGTAGAAAAGCTGTCACTGGAGTGGTCTCTCATCAAAAAGTAAATGTATTTGGTGTACTATTTGAGGTATGCACCTTTAATGCACTTATATGCACTCTGTACAGGTAAATAAATGAGTATTTTTTAAAGTATACTAAAATAAATAATTAAATATTAACTATATAAATGCATTCATATATATATATATTTGATTTAATGATTTATTTTAATGATTTCCAAATAGCTAATAAATCCACTTCATTTTCGTCAAACTGTGTCCAGATCTCAGTTTATTATCAAAGTCCTAAAATCCAAGGAGCAATGAAAAATCAAGTGGCTGCCGCAGTTCAAACTGCATGTTCGAATGAGGTTCCTTCAGTAATTGTCAAATATTGCCATCTTGTGGAGCATTGACTGACTTGAAGCTTGGCGTGCTATAATGTGCAGCAAAGGGGAAATGTATGTTGTGTATAACAAAGGCTCATTGTTCTTTATGCACACAACAGGATGTCAACTAGTTCCTAAAACTGCCACAGGTAATGACCTATTGAATGAAAATGTAAGGCCCATTTTATTCATGTTGTGTACGCAGCATAACAGGAGCATATGACTTAAACATGTGCTCTATACAGAAAAGAAAGTGATATCTGGGTGACCACATTACGCTTTCTCTATAATAATGGCCATGGGATATATAAACACCTTTATATACAAAGGACCTTTCATGGACTTTCCAGGTTCAATACCTTTAAATTCAAGGACCTAATGTGGGGGACACGTTTCAAGTGAGATCAAGGTTACATCTTGTTACTTTGTAAGATACATGGTTACAGTTTTCATGTGTCGAACACAACTACGCAAAAACAGCTCTGCATTTATTTTTGGCCATATGACAGATCTTATATCGTATTTCTGTTTTGCATAAAACTGAAGAATATTCGGAAGCTAAATAATGAACACACTTAATCTTACGCAGGAAACATTTATAAAATTCTGACATTAATCACTCACCCCCATGTCGTTTCAAACCCATAAGACCTTCGTTCATCTTCAGAACACAAAGTAAGATATTTTTGATGAAAATTTTTGGGTGAACTAACCCTTTAACGTAACGCGTAAATGTGAATAACTCACAAACTTTCAAGAATTTCATGGGAAGCCTACCAGAGAGAAGAGCTGTATACAACACATCAGGTTGCTCTGGTGCTCAGTGTAGCACCGGCTGGAGGGCAACTACTGAAAAAGAGTGTAAGCAGGGTGTCTAAGGTGTAAAGTAATTTCTCAGGCCTTTTTTCTCACCCTAGAGGTCTGGGCAGGAAGGCAGTCCTGACTGTCTGTCCGTAGCAGTCTTCTGATATCTGCTTTGGTGGCTGAACCAAACCAGACAGTTATTGAAGAACACAGGACAGACTCATACATTGCTGAGCAGAACTGTGGCAGGTTGAACTTCCTCAGCTGGTGTAGGAAGTACAGCCTTTGTCGGACCTTTCTGATTCTAATATATATTTTCAAACCAGAAGGATGTAAAAGAGTTTGTTTCTATATCGGAACAGATTTGGAGAAATGAAGCATTAAATGACTTGAACAGATGAACAGATCCTCTGTAACGAATGGGTGGCATCAGAACGAGAGTTCAAACAACATCACAATAATACAACTCCAAAGCTGAGCAAATCCATTTTTTCCAGATCATTGCTTACTGAAAAAGTAGTCTCAAATGTATAATAAATCTGTTCCAATGAAGAATCAAACTCATCTATATCTATATCTCAGGATGTTTTATTTTTATTTTTTCCTTTACTTTATAACCTTAACATTTTATTTTACTTTCTACACTTGGGTACTTCTAACAAGTGAGATACCAAAGCAGTAAGCAAAAATGTAGTGATGAAAAACATTTCAATTGTGGTATTTCATTGTTTCTCATTCTCAAAAAAGGTACTGTATCATTTCACAGAAGAACTATGAACTACTTTTATCTTCATAAGTAATTTTTTCTAGTCCTTTTTGGATCAGACCTCTCTTTTTGAGCTCCAGAGCAGTCACGCAGGTTTAAACCAGCATTTCTATGTAATAAAGTTTGGCAAAATCTCTGTGCACTAAAATACAGTTAGCCATTTATACACACAAACCGTGAATATTTCCCCTTTCATACGAACAGTAGATACAAGGTGTATTGTTTCCTGAGGCCAAAAGCGGGAAGTGACCTCTAAATGCTGCCCGTCTAGTTCCTCTTTGAGTCTGGTTTAAACACACAGCTGTTTGTTCATCAGCTCTGACCTACAGCCATCCTCACACAGATAAGTGCTGCTCTCTCAACACAGCTTTGTTTCACAGATAACAGAGGTTTAGTCCTGCTACAGCTGGAGAACAATTGCAGGTATGGGTTTTTAATCTTCGCTACATGTTTGCACGACTAACAATGTTACTTTGTGTTGTAAAGATCCTTGAGAAAGCTATGCATCTGACCATCATTAAAAGAGTAATTGATCATTTTAAAGAGTTCTGTAATGACCCCTGTGTGCTGAACCTCGCAAAATCTGTTTAAAATGTTCAATTTATTGAGTAAAATGTCATCATTTACTGTTTTCTGTAGAACACAAATATTGATATTTTGGTGGGATGTTGGTAGCCAAATAATTTTGATGGCTACTGAGTAAAAGTAAAAGTTTTCGGTTGAACATTTCTTTCTGAACATTTAATGAAAAGCATTCATTATAAAACCATTAAGATGTTTTGAATTCATCCAAATTTAATGAAATAATAAAAAATTCTAAATTTAATTTGTGTGTACATCATGTTATTATCGTTGCATGCCTAAAAACTTGCATTTATTACTTCACAATATAAAAAAAAAAAAATCACATTTAAAAATAGTGTCAAAAAAAAATGCAGAAAATAAATAAATACTTTTTTATTGTGACCAGGACACATTTTCGTGGGTTTTGTTAGAGTCCCTCGACTTGGTCTAAGCTCCTCAGTGTCACGTGAACAAACCTGAGGAGTTTAGAGCAAGTAAAGGGTCTTTTACCGACTCTTCCTCAAAAACTGAAGACCACCGATGACATCACATCCCAATGGAAATTTCCATAATGTCCCATAACGTCCCCTTTTATTTTCCCAATAAAGATACACCCGAGCAGCATGAAGCAAATCACTTGTGTTTATTTACAAAAATAAGATTGCAAAGCAACAGCAGATACAATACATCATAGCAAAACCACATGCTCTCCGCAAGGGTTGGACCATATTTGCACTATACTGCAAAAACACAGCTAGAACAGCTCTGAATAAGGTTGCCATAGCAACCACGCTCGCTCTCACAGAGTGAGGCACTGGGAAACGGCTAGACGACGTACAATTGAGGAACAGTGGAAGACGACGTTTAAAAAGAAAGAAGTGTAGCTGTGCTTCAAATGAACGACGGCTCGACGGCAGAGACAAACGCACACAGAGGAAGTACAGGGACGTGCGGGGGCAGTGCTGGTGCATGTTTTCTCCTCCGTCCGTGTACCTCACACACAAAACTCATGCATTGTGGTTATCAGCTTTACCATTGGGTTTTACAATCCAGCTCCCACAGTTTTAATCAGGAAGCGAAAGCTGAAAGGTTTTATCTTATTGGGTGGATGTCACTGCGAACAAGGCAAGTGATCACAGTGTACTGCATTTAGTTCATGCTAAATGTGTCCGCAGTATATAACTGGCCTAGTATTGCTAATTTGGTTCATTTAAGATACAAGTCTTATCTTCCACACCAGGCAATGCAGATCAAGATTAGCACGCGGATGGAACACACTGAAACTGAGGAACATGCCGTTTTTGCTCCCTTGGTTTTGTTGTTATGTAAGAGTACAGATTTTACGAGACGTATTCACAGTACTTGGTTCATTTGTTTGTCTTTTGGAGTAAACATTTATTACACAAACCAACCAACCAACACCAGAATTTTCTGGAGCACACTCTGTTTTGGTTTCTTAATGTGCGCCATAGATATTAATGGATAGTTCACCCGAAAATTAAAGTGTGACCATTCATGACTTAAGACTCTCACATGGAAAAAACGGGAATATTTGAAAGAATCACATATTGCAAAAATGGACTCTTTGTTTATGTGCTTTTTTCAACAGTTATAATAAAACGATACATATTAAGATCGAAATGATTTCACTTTTGGTTGAACTATAACTTTCATTTTGAGGGAACTACGGTACAAAGAAACCAAAATAAACCAGAAATACTGGTAAGCAGTAAAATCATCAGTTTTTCATAACAGTAGAAAGGTGACGCTTTACAATAAATTTCCTGCATTTGTTAACCAACCAAAAAAAATTATAAAAACAGTATATTTATTAACTCTTTCCCCACCTAACACATAATTTCCTGGGTTTTATCACTGTTATACACGCATCTCCTGACTGAGTCCAAAAGAGGAGGCTATGTTCTTTACTTTTGCTACTTTATTATTTAATACTAACAAAAAAAAAATCTGTGAATAATGAACTTTTTCTGAAAAAAAATAGCAAAAATGCTGGCAGTGACTGGTAGCTTTTTTTTATTATTTATCCAAAAATGGCAGGGAAAGAAATAATAATAATAATAATCAGTTTATGTTATATATTATTAAAATAGAAAGTTGCATGTGTTCAAAACAAGTTAATATGAACTAACAATTCACCATATTTTGATTGCTAATAATTTGCTAATGTAAAAACAACACTAATAAATACTCCAACAAATTAATTTGCTAATCACCAATGCATTAACTAATGTTAACCAAAAGAACTTTATTGTAAAGCCTTACCAGTAAATCTAAAACTGCTGATTTTACTGCAGAGTATCACTAAAGGTAAAAAAAAAGTGAACACTTGCATAAATTATGTTCTTTGATGATTATTTTGTATCTATGTTCATTTCTGCACTGGCAAGTGTTTGAGTAAATCTTCATTTATTTTAGACTTCGACTATATAATTTGGCAATGGAAGTTTACTTGAATTGTTTTGCAGAGTACGATGGGTTTATCTGGGAAATGAAGGTGATTGCAGTGTTTGTTCGGCTGGGAATGGGGAACTGCATTGGCACACCTCTTGACTGTGAAAGAGTGGAGATATTTCCCTAAACTCTACACCTCACCATCTGTTTTTTTGTTGGCTAGTCGTCTACTGTGATATTGCGGAACAGGTAGGCCATGGACTCCCCGTTGTGAATGCGTCGGATAGCCTCGGCCAGAATCATACTGACATCCACGGTCTTGATCTTAGGACACTGGAGCTTCTGCACCTCATGAGGGACAGTGTTGGTGACCACTACCTGAAAGACCATAAAGATATCCCAAACATTCAGTCACGCTAATACACTCAGTTAATGCACTAACTCACATCAGTATTTAATGCTAATTAAACAGCTAACGGAGCTTATCATGAGGAAATAATGGGGTTTGTCTGTTACAAAACCTTCAATGTGTACTATAAGAGCGTGTTCACACTTTTTTGACGAGAAAAAGTTGACAAAAGACTTTTGGTGCTATAACAACAGCTGTAACAGTAACCTAGCGCTGCATGCTGCAGAAATGCTAAGAAAGAGTAAAAAGTTAAAGGTACATGAAGTTAAATGAACATAATTTAAAATATTTCAGATGAAAACTGGGAGGCTTATGACTGTCCCATAGACTGCAAAGTAATGAACACTGTCAGAAAAGTACGAAAGGCATCGTCAAAATGCTCCATCTGTCATCAGTGGTTCAACCATAAAATTATAAAACTACAAGAATACTTTTTGTACACAAAAAAAAGAAAGAAAACTTTATCAATAATATATGTTCTAGGTGTCTCTCCGCATCACTGTAGCTCCATTTTGGAGAGTAATCGCTAAACGTAAACTGTGTACGCTGTTCTGTGTCAGCAGTGACTCAACGATGCGTTGCGTTCAGAGAGTGATAACTGTTGAATCAAGTCATTATTTATACATTCTTTGAATACAAAAAGTATTCTCATCGCTTCATAACGTTACAGTTAAACCACTGATGGCAGATGGAGTATTTTAACGATGTCTTTCATACTATCCTGAAGCTTGACAGTGTTCATTACTTGGCACTCAAAACCTCCCGATATTCATCTAAAATATCTTAAATTGTGCTCTAAGGAAACAGAAATTTTTTACAGATTTGGAGTTTTATAAGTGTTTTTTGTTTGTTTTTTTCATTTTGGGGTGGAGTAATCATTTAAAATGGAGGGTAAGGTTCACAATAATGTTTGTGGGTGTGCAACACTTCTGAAAGACTCACTTCATCTATGGCCGACTCCTCGATGAGGCGCGGGGCGTCTGCGGACAAGAGGCCGTGGGTGGCCATGATGTAGATCTTATAAGCTCCTCTCTCCTTCAGAATCTCAGCTGTTGCCACAAAGTCCTCCACATCATCAATGATGTCATCCTACAGGGCCGAAAAAAAACATGCGCTGCTCATCCTGTCCATCAAAAATTACAATCACACTGATAGTCCAAAAATGTGCATGTCTTACGACAATGATGGCGATGCGGCCTCCAACATCTCCGACAACAGTGATGGGTGGTTTCTCCTTGGCCATCATTACTATAAAGACAAACTTTAGTTTTTCAAATCATTTCAGGAAACTGGTTGCAGACCAAGAGGCCAATCAACCACATTCCATCATTAGAGTAGATTGGGTAAGATGGGTTCAAGTTTATGCAATAGCCTAGTAATACAGGCAATGGCCCAACCAACCCATAGTATCATTTAATCGTTTAAAAAAAAGTCCTGCATGGACCCAATTACACATAACACTAGCTTAATTGTTGGAGAACGCTTCCCATTTTACCCCACCTACAATTCAATCCAAATAGGAATGAAAACCTCATGCCATGCAGAAATCAAAATGATCATCTCTTGGTCCCCAATATACCCAATCACAGAGGCCAACATCTAGAGGCTTTACAAGAGTCAGAGTGCAGGAAACTACACATCAATCAATCTGTCCTCGAGTCAACATGACAGACTCCAGGACATCGCTGTAATTCAGGAGTGGTCAAGAAGGGCTAATGTCATTCACCCAGAGGAAGGTCACAGGAACACAGCCAAAACACACACTCCGATCCAAGTAATCACGAGAGAGAGAGGAAGACTGGTGGGTCGATTTAAGAATACAAGGGGGTTAAAGGAGTAATGCATGCCTTCAACACATGCCTGACTCACAATGCTTTTCTATATTTATACCTTCAGTTTTGAAAGTTATTGAGGCTTACAGGCCATCTCTATTAATTATATTCAATGGAGAACTGCTTTAAGCAGTTGTTGTTTAGTAAAATAGCATCTTTGAAAGAATCGTTCACAGAGGACACCATGTTGACCACTTCATGTTTGCTGCACTTTCTTTAAACAGATAATTTTGTATGTTTTAATAATAAAGAATGTTTTTGAACCTTGTTGTAGTTATTTTTAAATTGTGAAAGTAGCTATATATATATATATATATATATATATATATACACACACACACACATAAATATTTATCTCGTATATGTCTGGAGTACAAAATGAGATTAGATTTTTTTGCCTCTTTTTGATATTTCTACACAGACAATCAAATATATATTAAAGTTTGGTAAGCAATATTTAAATGAAAAATATTTGCTTACATCACAGTATTTATTTGGAGAGCTTTTGTAAGAGTGAAGATGGCAGTCTTGTGTCATCAGCCAATCAGCATGATAATGATGATGTAATTCCCCTGCAATGATTAGTCACATGGTAGAATTATCTTTACGCAAATGAGATGAGACAAACGCAGTGACTGCCAATGCAGACAATGATCTGTAGTAGTCTGATAAAGCAGCAAACAAAAACAAATACTGTTTCAGCCAAAATAACTTTTAAAAGGCAGAAATCATTGACCAAAAGTGTGACATTTCACCTTGCTCTCAGTGTAGTGTACACAATGTGGACAAACTACAATTGCAATATTTATCATGTGAACAGGAATATATAAATGGCTGATGTCTGTTTAGTGTCTTACATACTGTAGACTATCAATAATAAAAAGAAAATAAAGAAAAATGATGGAATGCAAGATGATGTCCTGTGTGAACGACCCCAACAAGTTCTGATAGCCAACTATAGTATTTATGTATGGCAATACATATTTTGAAGTTTTCTAAACACTACTTTTCTTTTACAAGCTTACGCGAATAAAAAGCATCCGCTTTTTTAAATTAACCCTGTATCTAAACCTCCTAGATACACCTTCCTCGATTTATTTATTTAAGGTCATGTGTTTCCAAGACGATGCAGGGGCCTTGGTTCCAAGCAGCTAAAAGTCTACCATTTAAAACCTCTAGTCTAGGGATTCCTCATAAGCAGGCATGGAGTGTTGATTGGCAAGATGAGCCTGGATCACAAATAAAGGCATTTCTCTCAGACAGACATTCAATGGTTCCATTTCTGAACGATGGTTATTACATGGAATTTGAAAATAAGCACTTTATTTGAGGCTTCTTAGTTCTGTTCGAATAAAGCACTCTGAAGCTTAGACAGCCATTTTCTGCTACCATTATTGGGTAAAAAAAAAATGATTAGGCTGGGCGGTATATCGGTAGATATTATTATGCTATTAATGTGTGATTTCATCGATTATTTTACAATGGCTTCTAGTGTGTCATATTAGAGTCACTATTGTTGCATTTACTTTTTATATATATATATATATATATATATATATACGTATAAGATGAAGCATCTTTAATTTAAAAAAATAAATTAGGGGATTGCACAATAATAGTCATTAAGACCTAGTTTTTAAAATAGAAACTTTATATTGAAAACATTATATATAGAAATGTGCCCGTTAGCATAATATATTTTTTTTTAAAAAGACATTCTGGACATACCGACCACCCCTACTCTTCATAATAGATCATAATTATATTATTAAAATATAATCATTTCAACTGCTTTTGCCAAAACTGAAATATTTAGAGAATAAATGTCTCTAAGTGTGTTTGCTGCTGGTAAATACAGTGCTTCAGAGTGCTGGATCACAGACACTGAGAGACCTCGGCCACTGCACGCATGCAATAGGAACCATTTGAGCGTGTTCACTGCTGTGATCGGTAGCAAATAGAGTTAACCGTCATACTTGGGAGCTCTATGCCTGGGAACGGAGCTTGTTGTTTGCCTATTACCAATAAATAAACATCACGTTAAACAAAAATCCACACACAAATGATAGAACATACAGACATGAAACCAGGACTTGAACAATCCTTATCGAACCCTGACCAAATCCATTTTACAAGCTTTACATTAAATGCTTTGACATTGAGCGAATTAGGGGTCTTTTCGGGATTGTCAAAGTCCATACAAAAACCATAAATGTACATCGAGCTACTCTTCTCAGGCAATGTGTGAGTGGATAAAGGCCAAGACACTTTTCACACAAGACCTGCTCATACATTAAAATACTAAAAATCAGTGTGTTTATGATCTCAATTCTCTTCTATACTGAGATAACAGTGTGCTCGAGGTAAAACATAAGCGAGGATCTTAAAATCTAGAACAGTTAACACATGGAATAGTGAAAACAATAACTGTGTCTCAAAACCTAGACTCATTTATTTCACTTATTGGTTAGTGTCTAATCACACCAGAACTGAAGTGTTCATCATAACAGGAAATAGCATGTTTTGAGTAGTTGGAGTGTATATACACACATGCTTCAGATCTATTTTTAAAGTGCCCCTATTATGGATTTTGAATATGACCTTTCATGCAGTGTGTAACACAGCTCTAAGGGAATAAAAATATCCTGCAAAGTTTTAAATCTGAAAGTGCACAGAGTATAAAGTTACTGTATCGACTCTGAATAATTGAAACCAATCTTTTTTTTTTTAAACGCATCTCAAGTCATTTCATGTTGATGTCAAAATAATAATAGGGGCACTTTTTTATCAAGCAAGTTGCTGCACTCTAAACATTTGAACCACTAGGTGGAGCCAAAACACCACAAAATTAAAACTAAGATGATTTTGATGGGAAATGTGTTGGTATTACGCAAATAATGTGTTTTCAGGATTCATGCGTTTTAGTTGGATTGTTCATCAGGTTTGGAACAGAACAGAGGAGACTCGGTGCAGTCTAAGTGGCCCGTTTTAGTAGGTTTTGAGACAAAGTCTTTGCAAACATCCAGAGATAGTGATAAATGAATGGGGGAAGGTTAAAAATAAACCCTCTTGACCTATCTTGAACTCCTTAATCTCCAGAATCAGCTATTTTGCAAGCTGAATGCTGCAATCGAACTCATTGTATGAACTCAGCTAAAACTTACAAAAACATGTTTGCTTTTCAGCCCAAAATCAAAAGCAAAGCTAAACACATTTTTGCAAATATACTATAAATTCTTCAATTTAAAAGCCCCATAAATGTTAAACTTCATTTCTTCGTGTAATATATCATTACCTACTGTTACTTTCTTTTGATTGTTGGGGTGAAATCCTATCACAAAATGTTTTGTGAGGGTTGGCAGAAGCCCAATCAGCTGTCTTTCTGATCTAGTTTGTGTTTATAACCTGGTTTAACCTGAATAACATGAATGCTTCGTCACTGGAGCTGCTGTGCAGATTGAGAGTGTGGTGGTTCTTACATGGCAACTCCAAGCCGGGGTGACCGATGGTGTTACGGACACATGGAGGAGAATGCCGCCCATCTGCCATGTCGGACTCTGAACACTGTGCTTCTCCGTGCATGACGGCCAGACCGAGACGCAGACGCTCCGCAAACGACTGAGCCCTGAAGAGAGGAGAGACACACAGAGATGTATTTTTATGATCTTCTTTTTTGCACATTCAACAATAAACACATTAAAAATGTGTGTCCCACACTGTCAATCATGTTTACACACTGCCCCTGAAACTTGTGTCCGAATTCGGATCAGGTTCGATTTTCTGCATTTTTGCATCCATAGCATGCATTTTGACAGGAAAGGATGAAGAACACGAAAAAAAAAACCATACAATTCCATACAACTTGTGTGCCAGTCTTACATTAGCTTATGGAAGGAATAAAACTGATTTTTTTTAAGTACGCAGTTAAAGGAACAATTCACCTAAAAATGTACATTTTGTCATTTATTCATTATTTTTCACAGCTAAGGTAAACTGTTTGGTTTCCAAAATTCTTTTGAGATCAAATTTCAGTAAAATTGTTGTGCTTTCATCTCTGTTTCAAGGCCATTTCACACTGAGTGTGACGTAAAAAAGCGAGGTGAAATCACAGACGAACGGTGCTTCTGGTGTTATAAAGGAAAATACATCCTTTATTGTTAGAAAAATACCACAAGCTGCATACAAAACACATCCAGAAAATATAGAATCATAATCATATGTCTATTTGCTTTCATATTCCATGTGTAGAAATATTTAACACAATTTTTTAACACGGAAGATCTAGAGTTAACGCTCCCTGACTCATAACATTCGCAGATGTGGAATTATGAATCCCATAATTTAGTGGAGAATTAATAGAAATCATATTAAGAACATTCTCAGATAACAAAGAAAACAAGAACTCAGCATGCACTGTCTTCTCCTCTAGATACTCTTCTTCTGTGTTTGTTTACACTGGTTTTTGAAACAGCGTCACCACTCTTTGCCTTTTTGTGCAACAACAGCTACCCCTAGCTCAAATCTGATTGGATAGCTCGTTTCATCGCAGAAATAAAAATTTGCCCTTTCCAAAGATCGTGCCTGGTGTGAACAGCCCCACAGAGATCTATTGTTTCAATTCAAAATCCCTTCACGCTTTACTTAAAACTGGTTTAAATCCATATCAGAGTCAGAAAATGATAAACCTGCTTTTATCTATGACAAATATCAGAGTTCTAGGAACCATTACCTTTTTGCAGCAGATGGGGACTTCGCTACAATGATAGCATTTCTATAGTCAGGAATCTATTCAGAACAGAAATTGGAAAAACAACAAAAAATAGATTTTTTTTTTTATATATATATATATATACATTATAATAAGTGAATGTCTGTAAATGTCGTCTACCTCCTCCTGAATGTACTGCAGCAGGAACGGAGAAGCCCGCAGGTTGTCCACGGGAAAAGTAAAGAAGCCCTGTATCTCTTTCTGGTGCAGATCCATGGTGATTATATGAGTCAGACCTAGGTAACATTGCAAAGTGTTAAAGTAACACTCTGGATCTTAATGATGTAACATAACCATATCAATAAAACATTTTTTGAATGTTAAATGCTAAGAATTACTCCAATTTAAACTATGAATTTTTCTGTTTCAGTCAAATGAATGAATTTTTTAAAAATTGATATGAGCAGAGAGTTAAGAAACAGCAGTCAACCATAATAATAAAGATTGTGGTGTCCACATTTTTGCCTGTTACTGTGAAAACAGAAGTAAGAAGATCATTGTAAGCCGTTACCTGCTTTAGCTAACATGGAAGCGAGCAGTTTGCACACTATAGATCCTCTCTTCCTCATCTTACACTGTTTACTGTAGGGGAAGTACGGGATCACGCCGATGATGTTCTTGGCACAGGAGGTCTTCAGTGCATAGGCCATAATCAGCAGCTCCATAATAGCAGTGTTAACATCTCTGACGGACACAGACAAATGGACTTTAGCTAATTGTTCTAAAGAGCCTGCTGAGAACTGCAATCTGAGACATGCAATTAAGCAAAAAATAAAAAGGGAAGATGTCCTGTAGACTTTACTTTGTACCTTTTATGTTCCACCAAAAAAGAAAGGGAGGGCAAATAATGTTAGAATTGGAAAATAAAGTGCAAACAAGAAAAATACAATTTAATGTGCAATGATGATCATTTAAAAGTCTGAAAAATCACAGCAAGTATATGGTGAAGATGTAGTGATATAGATATAGATACACAGAGGTTATATAATGTTATGCAGAAATTCACATGCACAAATAAGTTTAAACAGTCTGAGCTTACTACAATTTAATAAGCATGTTGCTTTCCTATTCTGAAGCAGATTAATACACTTCCTCTCACCTGGGAATGGTTTGGATGATGAAGATTGTTTGGCCTCTCACAGACTCTTTAATCTCAACTCTCGTTTCTGTCAGATAAAAGCAAAAAGATCAAAATAACAATCTTTTACCTCATACCTTTATTAGTATGTATAAAGAACAATATTCCACACGACCGTATTCTACATCCTTAAACCTAAACTTAACTACCTAACTAACTATTAACAAGCAGTACTTATGAGTTTATTGGTGCTGAAGCCATGGTTAATAGTGAAAACTAATCCTTGCAATAAAGTGTGACCAAATGTGTGTCATAATATACAGTGAAAGTGTATGAAAGTCTAAGTGAAATGCAGATAAATGCGTACAGCTTGTTAATCACAGGTCTGTAATCTGGGATTGTATTAAATGTGTTTATTATTTGAACTGGTTTAGAGGAAGGCACATTTGGTATTATTTGAGAATCTTGCTCAGAAGGGTCTTCAGAGAGGGTCACATGTTTGACGAGAGTCACGAAAGGCTGAGTAGAAAGCCCTTATATGGAGATGGTTTGAGCACACGATCGCTCATTTAGAATGGTCTAAATTCATTAGCTAACATCAGAACAAGGTTAACAAGACATTCAAGCATGTACAGACATGTTGTGAATTAGGTGGAGACATCCTCCTGTGTATACAAATAACACAAATACTAACGAATGACACCCCTTAAGCTTTGTGTGATTTAGGTTAACGCACGATTCTTGTGTCGTGGGACAGACTTTGAAACAGAAAATGATTATGTTTCTTGTTACTACAAGAATGAAATGATCACAGTAATGAGTATGAGATCTATTTAGGTCCTTGTCAGAAGCGACAGGGTGCCAAGGGTCACAACAGAGTATGTGTGTAAATAAAGCATGATTGATCACCTCGGTTTGACTCCTGGTAAACAACAGATTTGCCCAGCTCAACTCCAAGACGCCTGCGCAAACAAACACAAGCAGAAAATCAGCACAGGTATGACATATCAAGAAAGGCACTTTGAAACAGAGCTGCATGACAACCTGATTAGACAGATTGTATTATTTCAGTCACAGTTTGCAATGAATGCAGACCATTTCCAAGAGCAGTCAGTCACATGCACAGCTTATGTGATGAATAGCCCACTGTTCAGCAGCTCTCTTCATGTGGAGAAAACATTGCATTTGCTTTACACAGCAAGTACTCTTAAAACCAGACGTCCACGTACCTATAGTGATACTTCAGATTAATTGTATCAGTAAAAATTCACATATTACACACCACTGCAGCTGGCAAGAGGATTTTTTATTAGTCAATATCTAAATAACGACATGAAGAAACAGGCCAGACTGTTGTGTTTTCTGCTTATCTACAGAGACCTGAATCTCAATGATATCGCTGCACATGCATCAACAACAAAAACAGCATCTCAAATCAAGTGCCTCGTTGAATGCTGAGCAGTTGGTCGTAGGATACTTACTCAGTAATCTTCTTAGAGAGTTCGGTGCACGCGGGAGTAGAGTTGGCGGAGAAAACGCGATAGCCACTTTTAGCCACGTTCATGGTCAACTAATTTAACGTTACCACTACAACAACAACAAAACTGAGACGTATACAGGTCTAATGCTACAGAGTCGCGTGGTTTTATCGCTGTCGTATATGGGAGTGATGTAATAGCTGTTGAAGAAGTTCAGCGGCTGCTGCGCAAGTTTACTGCGGTTTCTAAACAACCAGCAGATTTCTTCTGCGCGAGCTCCGCTGCTGAGGACTCACTGCAGCCGCCTGCTGGCCGGAGATCACCGCCTCTCACATACCGAGAATGGGGAGGCTGCAGTGGAGCAAGGCAGATCTACGGCCCTCAGGCAGTTTCACGGCCCAGGCAGTTTTAAGCCCCTGTTGTTTCTGATGCGTCCACTAGGGAGCTATACAGTATGAGCTATCAGAAAAGACCAAGGCTAGAATCGACAAGAATAAGAGGAACGTTAAATAATCGCTAAAGTTATTATTGTACAGCAATAGTGCAACATTCCAACATTTAAGGTAAAATAATTAGCTAAGAGTTGATGTCAATTAATTTTAATATGTTAATAGATAGGTCTAAAAATGTACTTATTGAAGGTTAAGTAGATGTGAAGGTAAATAATAACATTTGCATTAACGCTATGCTATTTTTAACCCCATCCCTAATCATAACCCCTCCCCCACACCTAACACTAAACCTACCAAAACTAGGGGAGTATCCTCCTCCCCCTACTGGATGCATCAGAAACAACAGGGACAACTGCCGTAGATCTGCCTTGCTCCAAGTCTGCAGCCTCCCCGTATAGGACACACCCGCACAACGCTGACATTACATCAAGAAGACCAGAAGATGTACAGGTCCGTGTGTGTGTGTGTGTGTGTGTGTGTGAGAGAGAGTGTGTGTGTTTTAATATAAACCCAGCATGCTGGCTAAATACATTAAACACAACCAGATGGGTCAAGTAACCAAGCATTTGTTCTGTCCAATATTTACTCAGCGCTGGGTTGTTGGGTTGTTTTTTATGGAAGCCTGTTTCCGCCACTGTATAAAAACATAAAAAAAAAAATATTTTTCCCTCAGAATTGCGAGTTATAAAGTCAGAATTCTGGCTTTTTTTTCCTCGCAATTGTGAGTTTATATCACGCAATTCTAACTTTTTTCTCTTCATTTGTGACACTTTCTATCCGGCCATTAGCACCATAGGAAACCGCCAGATGTGATTCAATGATTGGGTCATTGTTTGCTTTGTATGCTTCAAGCCAGATCATTTTTCTGGAGATCCCATCAATGCATCCATTTATACATATTCCTTAAGGTTTTAATTTATCATATCCATATGCCACACATAGTTTGGCCCGCGACTGTTGTAATGCGTCGCCGTAGACGACCGTGAGCACGCAGATCAACGCTGAAAAATCTCGCAATTGACTTAATAACTCGCAATTCTGAGAAAAAAAAAGTCTGAATTGTGAGATAAAAAGTCGCAATAACCTTTTTTTTTATTCAGTGGCGGAAACGGGCTTCCAGCGGCTGACTTGTAATTTATAATAAAGTAATTTATTGTTATGAATAAATACACAGGACAAAAAACAAGAATCAATGAATAAATTTGAATGAATATATACACACACACTATATACTGTATATGTATGTATGTATGTATGTGTGTGTGTGTGTGTTATAGATACACATAAATAAATATATATACACATATTCTAAAAAAACATCTAGAGATGGTGAGCTATGTGTGTGTGTGTAAAGTTATATATATATATATATATATATATATATATATACAACATATACATAGATACACATAAATAAATAAATAAATTAGCCACTCTCCACTGGATAAGGAGCCGAGTGTGTTCATCAGTGCCTGTAATGTCAAAACAATCATTAGTCATGATCGATCCATTAATTCTAACTTACATTGACAAGCTGAACGTTACTTAGCTTGATATGTAGCCAACAGAATATAAACTAAAAAAATAACACTAGTAAAAGAGGAAATGAATCGTTTTAATTTCTTTTAATTTTCTAATCTCATTAAACTGCTTAACAACGAATGTCTCCGTTCGAGAAAGCTGATATGCGTCCTACAGAATTCGGCCGGAAGCAGTAGGTCATCCGGTCACTTCTCGCCTACTTAATTTCGAATATGAATTCGGACATACTACTCGTCTCGCATACTGTTTTTCGCGTACTATATAGTAGGGAAGCATGCGATTTCGGACGCAGCATCCGTCTTATATTCACTCCTCCCCTCACTGCAGCCGCCTACTCTCGTCTCCAGTGACTGGATTTACTTTCGATTGAAAAAAGTTGGCAACATTAGGCACATCTCAAACAAGCCTATTACTGCAAAGGATTGTAGGCTACGTGTCACGGTAGGTTTGTTAAATGTTTCAAAGCTGTTACTGTGAGAACCTTTTGCGTTTAAACAGATGTTCTGTCGATCTCAAGCGAGCGTTGTTCGCTTCTACTATCACGCCGGTGTCCAGTGTTGTGCATGAACGAGTTCTTTGAACTTTCAAAGTTCAGTGAACTTTGAACTGAACGCAACTTATTAGTAAATGAAGAACTTGAACGTGAATTTTATGTGTGATGAACGGCGTAGACGTCGTTCACTGTTAGAATGCAATTAAACATCGGGATTTATTTTCACCTGATGAGTCGAGTGACAAGGTCGGCTCACATATTTTATATTACAGGCATAGTCTACCTGATTTTGAAAAATGTATGTTAGCGATTTTTCTGTGCTTTCAACATACCACAGAAACAGAATATTTCAAATATTGAGTTAACAATCATAATATAATTATTCGTAATATAGTATGAGATTTTAAACTTTAAATAAGGTTAAAAGCCATAATTTATGTAATGGGTTGGATAATAGCAAAGGTTTGGTGAGAGTTATTGTATTTGTGTTAAAGTTAAAAGTTAAAAACTTGAAAAACGATTCGTGAATTTCAAACTATCCATAATTCGTTAGACCATTAGACTTAGCAGAAAGCATGTATTCCACTCCTAAATGAGCTGAAAGAGCGCTGACGGGAAGGCAGCAATGTTTTAACAACTATGAAGAAACCCTTCTCATCCTATCCTCAGTAAGTTGATTGGAGCACATTAATTGGGTCCAAAATCTCCTGTCACTTGTCAAGTGCACTGCACACTTATAAAGCAAAATTAAGTTTGTCTTGCCGTGTTTTTAATTTGATGAGAATTACTAAAATGATAAATTTGATCAGTTGGTCTGGTCTGGTTCTGTTCATCATTGATTGGATGAGAACCGTTCAATATTACTGGCTGTGGAA
>JAUCMS010000062.1:20268185-20287366 GCA_032357445.1 Enteromius radiatus
TCAAAATATATACTGTACGTGTGTGTTTTAATATAAACATAATAAATAAACACAGCATAAACGCATATATTATGTAAGGAAAAACTTTTATTTTGGATGCGATTAATCGTTTGACAGCTCTGAAATTAATTATTGCAGACATCCCGCAACCCTACAGAGTATAATTTTAAAGAATAGATTGATAGATACTCTTTTGGACATAACTATTCAATCACCAATCATGAAAATAATGTCTAAAAAGTAACATTTACAAAACTATACAGGTCTTCAAAGACAGGCTCTACAATGGTTTAGATGCTACCTATCCGATCGCTACCATTCTGTGTATTTATATGGGGAGCCATCTTAATTATCACCAGTAAAGTATGGGGTACCACAAGGATCTGTCCTACGTCTTTTGCTATTTTCAATATGCATGTTGGCCCTTGGTAATATTATTATAAAATATGCGATTAATTTCCGCTGCTATGTGGATGATAGTCAACTATATATCTCAACAAGATCAGACGAAATTACTAAATTACCTAAGCTAACAGAGAAACATCTTCCATCTTAGAAACATTGCTAAGCTACGAAACATGTTACCTGTTTCTAATGCAGAAAAGCTAATTCATGCATTCATGACCTCTAGACTGGACTATTGTAATGCACTGCTAGCTGGTGTCCAGCATCTTCAATAAACAAGCTACAAATAGTCCAAAATGCCGTTGCTAGAGTCCTTACCAAGTCAAGAAAATATGATCATATTACCCCAATTTTACAGTCTCTGCACCGGCTACCTTTTAAGTTCCATATCACTTATAAAATATTATCAACTTAATTTCCTGTTAAGCTGCTTTACTTCGTATCGTAAAAAGCGCTATATAAATAAACTTGATTTGAATTTAGTGGAAATGTAATGTCAGTTTTCACCTCATGTTTATAGCTTTGGTTAAGAATCACTTGCACACAGTCAAGCCACAAAAGTTCACATATTTAAATTCACCTGAAGCTCAAAACAGCTCAAAAAATCTTGCATATGCGTGTTCTGCTCTCCACAGGAAATGAAAATCTTTTGCTCTGTGGTTTACCAGAGTTAATGAAACATCATCTTTAGACAGACACAGAAATTAAAAGTTAGAATGGACTATTTCAGAAAAGGCTGTGTTGAGTTGAGTGGATTAGAAACACCCATTGATTCAATTAGGATTTGTTGTTTTTGAAAAACATACCTCATTTACAGTTTCAAAGTGCATTTACGGTTGACGGCAGAATGCAGAACAAATAAACAGAGCGCTCATGTGAGAGTGAGTCACGTATGTGTTTGTTTGGAGTAAACTCGGCTCACTCAAGACAGTGAGATCATACTAGCCCCTCCCACCCAGAGCTGTAATCTGGCTCTCACGTCTCCCGTGTGACACTCTGACAGCTTAAGAGCCTTAAAGGTCAAAGTTCATTAGTCGAACGACAGCCAGACTCTCAATCTCCGTGAGCCGCTTCACAAGACCTGTAAACCCCCCCTCGGACCAGGATGTGTTTGGGTGGCATGCTGTAAACTTTGTACTGTCCTCTGTTATTGTGACTTTGTTTTATGGCATGATAAGCTAAAAGAGAAACTCATTTCCTTAAGCACAAAAGAGTAAACAATGGCTTCTGAAGGAAGTTAACAGGTTTAGGACCAGACAGGCTGTTTTGAGTTCTTCTATTTCCTGTTCATTCAGGTACTAAAGTCTCTCCTGCTTGCGGCGCTCCGTCTACATTGCGATGACTTAACTATATGATGCATATTATTTAGGATTACACGACTGACCGTTCACAGATGAAACCACTGGCATGTTCTGACAAGCTCAATAGGGTTTTATTTATGTGATGCATGGAAAAAACTCTGTGACTCAAGATGTAAATATGACCTTTGTCATGAGATCATGCCGTTTTATTGAATTAACCTGATACCTCAGGCAATGGTGTTGGCTTGCGAAACTGGTTTGCTTAGCATTTCTTGAAACATCACGTCATTTTTATAGTCCTAGTGGCTGCTTGATGACCAATAAAGGGCTTTATCAGGACAACTGATACTCACAACCTGTCAAATCAGCAGTCAAGCCTAGATTATAGCATCCAACACACCTTGCTGTCAAACCCAAATTCATTCTACTTGGTAACTAAAGAGCTGCCTTATTCATTCATTCACAGTTTGGTGGAACTAGAACAAGATGTTAGTCAAAAGGAAACTGAACAGGCAATTTAGGAATGACCAGCACCAATTTTGACACACCAAGAAAGTACTGTACAAGATTTCTTTCAGTATCAGGGTTCCCACACTTTATGACCAACGCATTTCCTGATACAGGCATTTATTTATTTATTTTTTAGACTGATTCACTAATGAATCATTCAGACTCATTCATTAAAAGCAATTCAAGAGAACAATTTTCTCAAAACACTATGGCTTGCAAGCAACTTTTAATATCTAACTGATGGAAAATTTATAACAACAAAAATGATGCAACACTTTAAAATATGGTCCCATTTGATGACATTAGTTATATATTACATTAGTTAACAAGGTTCACAAATACATTCAAATTATTATATCCAAATCAAAAATTGTATCTATTAATATTATTTAATGGACCCAAGCTAATAAACTTGCAATGAACAGTTTTTTGATTAAAACATAATATTAAAAAATAATTAATAACAACTGTAACAAATTAATTTGCCATTATTATTCAATTTTACCTAATTTATATTTACTATATAAAACCTCAATAATGTTTAAGATTTTTCTAATTTCATGATTTCTCCATATCGAGAAAAAGCAAAAAAATCCCTGATATTTCCAGGTTTTCCATAATAATAGAAAACAACATATTGGGTAGGTTCACCTCCAATAGTCCAAATCAAAATTTGGAAAAATTATGTTACATGTCACCAATTTATATTCTCTATATTTTTTACATTTTACAAATTACATGAATTCTCCATATCTGGAAAAAATAAATAAACAAATAGCCTAAACAACTTTACAATGCCCTGATATGTCCAGGCAAAACAACATATTGAGTAGATTCACTTCAAATTGTCCAAATCAAAATTTGCCCCCAAACTAAAGAAATGTATTTCGATATTTTGCTTAAAGAAAATGAAATTGAAACACAATTCTCATTACCAACTCAATCAATCATCTCCATTCACAATATTTGTTAATATTACTCTGAAAAATAATGCTATAGTCAGTAAGTCAGTTCCAGGGCAGAATGCCTTTGTTTCTGCAGTACCCGTTTCAACCACTAGCTGTCAATCTTACATACTGCACCTTTACATTGAATGCGGTTTGTATTCTGTATAGTTCATTTTTTTTTTTTTATGTGTGTAAGGGTATTGTATTGTATATGAGCATGGCAGCAGAATTGCAAATTAAGGCACATCTCCAGTGCAGTGTATCTATAAATACTTTGCATTTGTATCGGTGTAAGCACGTGTGAAGCAGCTCAAATGGTCTCTGACCTGCAGGAGGGTCTCTTTGGGAGTAGCGAGCAGGTTGACAGCTGAGGAGAGTCTCTGGAAGAAGTCAGCAGCCAGATCTCCCATACCAATGCTCTGAAACCAGTCCATCAGCAAATCCAGGTTGGCCCGGATCTGCACTCCTCTAGACCACTGGTAGAAGCCTCCCCCGGACCCTTAAAACACATCAACGTCTCGATAAGTGCAAGAGGTAGCATGCTATTCACTATAGACAAAATATCAAAATCTAAATTAAACCAATTTACATTTTGACAATTTTCTCAGACTTGAACACACATGCAAACAGTCTTATTTACACCTCGGTGCAAATATTCACTCTGTAAAATTCACACCCTTGTGAAAAATACCTGTCCCGACAGAGTGTCAAGACTACTGGTGTGAGAACAGACGTTGCAACCGTGTAGTTCACACCACAATCTCTCGCCTTACATGTTGTCTTAGCCATTGTGGTTTTGGTGTAAACAGCTTCTACAGAAGGACCTTCGGTGCGTGTGCTCACCTCTCTCCATGAGCGTGTTGAAGAGCGAGGCGTTGGTGAAGAAGAATAGGTAGGTCAGCAGTTGAGATGTGATCTCGCTGTGCACCTGGAAAGTGTTGAGCAGGTGTAGAGCCTCCTTCAGGACGTCCAGGATTTGGCTGACCCCCGCAGGCATGCGCAGCTGACTGCTCTCAGAGAAAGGGTTACTATCCAGCAGCCCCGGTAACATGGGATACATACTCTAGCAGAGGGAATGAGAAAAATGTTTGTTTACTGTGATTACCAATCACTTCAATGTATATGATATAATAGCTTTATTATGAGAAACTCTATACAAACTGATCCCATATATAACACTTACTGCAGTCTTTATTTTGCAACATGCATAAAAGAATACTTCATTTATTTACCAAATCATACTAATTACTAAGTCGTCTGAAAATGATGTAGCAGGATTTAGTGTAAAATGTAACCATATAAAGTCAAATTGTTGTAAATCTTAATATAGATTTTTAAACCTGAATATTGAGAAGTAAATATGAAAAAATATTAAATAAATATGAAATATGAAAAGTTGGAAAAATCCTGACTTGTAAACATGAATACATAATTATTGATATCATTTAAATTAGTGCTGTTAAATGATTAATTGCGATTAATCGCGTCTAAAATCAAATGTTTTTGTTTACATAATGTTAAATATATTTATATAAAACACAAGAATGCAAATATATACATGTAAATATATATATATATATATATTTTTTTTCTTCTTTTTTTTAATTGCTGTATGTATGTATATTTATATAAACATATGAAATATACAAGGTACACATGCATATTGTATTTAAACAAAAACATTTTGGATGTGATTAATCATGTCAGCATTTGACAGCACTCATTTAAATATTTAAATTAAATTAAAAATATAAGTATCAATCCAAAGTCTAAATATATACGTTAAATTGAAATGTATAGAATTTAAAAATCGTATATTGTTGTAAACATAAACTTATGCTACTATTCAAATAGCATGTTTTTTGAATGAGAATGTATCATTTTCCAAAATAAATAAATAAACAAAACTAATTAAATGTTTCTTGTGCATCAAATTACTATATCAGAATGATTTTTGAAGGATCATGTGACACTGAAGGCTGGAGTAATGATGCTAAAAATTCAGCTTTGTCACCACAAAAATTAATTACATTTTAAAATATCTTAAAGAAGAAAACTGTTAGATTTTAATATTTCACAATATTATTGTTTTTATTTTATCCAATAAATGCAGCCTTGGTGAGCATAAGAAACTTATTTGTATTATTATTATTATTTTATTTATTTTATTTATGTGTTTGTATACATGCATCAATCCTAAATATACATTTATAATATAAACGTAACCCCAAAATATTAGAGAAAGCAAGAGAGAGCAATGCAGGTCACATTATTTGTACTTTCAGTACAGAGGACATAGCCAGGAGCAGTGCGGTGTGCAGTTCCTGAACACTGCGTCTGAGCCAACAGGAAGTACGGCACAGGCTGACTTCCTCTCAGCGGGGTGATATGCGGCTGTGACTGGACTCTGGAGAATGTCTCTGCCCTGACTGCCCATTGTTACAGCACCAGCGAGAGTCCTGAGAATCACTCAGATAAGACTAAAGCAGCAGGCGCATCTTACATCCACACTCACTTTTCCCACTGACTAAACCACTGCTGCCCCTCAGGAACAGATAAAAAGGATTCAGCAAACAAATAAGGACAGAACAGATAACTGTGCCAGACGGGAACTCAGGCAAAACTGAGGGCCTAGCGGGAGCGTATTTTATCACAGAGTTCACAAAAACACAGCATACTGATCCAAAATAAAGAGAAATCAGGACGTTGCTTGTGAAACGTAAGATTTCAAACTAAAGGTATAATACTGATATTAAGCAGACAAAACAAAAAACAACAACAACTGTATGCATATTACAAGACGAAAAACACTAGGATAGGCTCTGCTTTTTATTATGTCTAGGCCTATATACCGTCTTGTTTCTATAAACACCAAAACATAAACGTGTCAAAATTCATCAACAGTCAATCGTAAGCAATTACAAAATATATAATGTTTAATAATGTATAAATATGTATTTTCGTTGGCTGTAAACTGCTCTGAAATCTCAAGCCTGTAGAAAGCACAACATCGTTACAATTTTATTTTAAAATGTAATTATATGTAAATACACCATAACTATATTCAGTTTAATAACATTAGGCAGAAATTTTTGTTCTTCCATACCCAAATGAAAGTCTTCTCAAAATGATAATCTACTCCGAGTTCAGACTACACAATTTTAGCAGTCAGGTTTTGAGAAATCGCACGATAAATGCCCGAAATCACAGGCAAATCGGTGCTCGTTCACGCAAGTGACAATCAGACAGTGTGAACTATCAAAGACACAATTTGAGAGACGAATTGCTGACACCCGTAAGATATTTGGCATGCTAAATATCTGGACCTGTCAGTGATTGAAAATCATGCCGTGTGAATGTGTTCTGACTGAATAACATCAGCGATTACCTACAGCCAATGAGAGAGCAGCATCCAGAGCAGCAGGAAGTTGGAGGAGGAGTTACGAAGGTATATAAGGTAAATATCCTCCTCCATAATCTTCTTTTCATTGCCAATGAGCGCACATTCAATTTGTATGGCAAGCTTCTTTTTCTTGCTACCATTGTTAATAATAATCCCGGTCTCACGTGAGAACTCCGGTCTTGCACACATGACCTTGCGTTGTTTCCATGTCATTTCTGGTGTGTGTTTGATTGTGAGACATAGTTTGCATACCGAGACAAAGTTGTCGGCGATTATTCCTAATCATGCAATGTGAACACAGCAGTGACCGAATTCTAAACCAAATAATCATGAAGTGTGAAAAGATCTGTGATGCGACTACTTGGAAAATCTTGTAGAAAATTTTGTATACGATTTTGTGTTAAAAAAAAACCCAAACGGATTTGTTTGCGAAATTAAGAAAACTGCAAAGCTCAGTTTACACAGAACTTTCAAACCAAGCAGTAAATCCATGACTACCTTGAATCCATTGCGAAATCGCTACGGCACATTTTTTTGGCATCAGCCAATCACGTGATTTCCTATTGAAATTACTTAAAACGCAGCTGTTTCTCAATACAACCCTTAAAACACACACACAGTGCCAATCTGTCAGGGCCCAGCAAAGGTTAACGAAGCTGAAATTAGTGTTTCGCACTCATCACACTCCATGTAATTCAGCAATGAAGTCATTGAGAAACCTACCCAGAGCCAAAAACTACCCAGCCCCGTCCCCATGACTCATCACTGACTGACACATTCTTGCCTTGCCTTTTGGTCACAGTCATGACATCATGACATTCGTTATAATGATACCTGAATCCCACCATTCACAACAAATGCTATGATGAAAGCGTTCCCAACATTGTTAATAGAAAATAAGTTAATGTTCCGTATTCCAATGCGTTTAATGACCTGTATATCCTGTCAACAACCAGTCACCGTACAAAGTCTGACAGCACGTCAAACATGCTTATGCTATTCGATTATTAACGAAGAAGTGTGAACTTGAGAAACTCCTGTTAATTTCCTGATGGGATTCTGGTGATGAGAACAGAATATTTCCTGCTCAGGAAACAGATGAACTCTCTGAGTCCAAACGTGGAGGTCCACAGCTGCTTCCCTGTCAGGCCTTCAGGCCTTCCTGTCTGCTCCACTGACAGTCCTCTCAAACCCTGATATGTCAGTTGTTTTCTAAGACAAGACTGGAGTGACCGAACCATAAAAGACATAACATTTCTATTTATTATTAATCCACAAAGTTAATCTGTCACATATTAGGAATTTTCACGTCTACAACTATCTTGGGTTTCAAGGTAACTTCATCACCTGCAGGATTTTCTGCTCCACGGAACAGAAGTAACTCATAAGTTATCAATAACGACTGGTTTTCTTGAGAGGGTCCCAAGGAGGCACATCAAACACTGAAGAAATAGTACAACATCAAAAATTAACTTTCCTTATGTTCCATTGAGAAAATAACAATGGACAAAAATAAATTTTATTTGAGTCTCTATGTCTTTAAGACATTCATCAAAGACAACTACAGACAAATCCAGCAAGAAAACAAATGTCAGCATCATGTTCCAAAACATTCCATGCTTGTCTGAGAGAGGCAGGGATTTGTCATTAACTTGAGCCTTGAGAAAATACACTGTTAATGTGTTTGTTTTTGTTTCTTTGGGCGGAGAGGACAAGTTATCTCGCTCACCAATGGCTATGGCCAATCCCTATGTCTTTACTGCCTTGTTATGACTTTATTTTGGCTTACAGACTGGAAGCACAAAATGGTGTTTACATGGTAATGTCCTGTTTTACATATTTTACATCCTTTAGGGCTAGGAGGAAGATATTTAATTAAATATAAACATTACCTATCAAAAACAATTAGTATAAGGTTATACTTTTAGTAGCAATACACTAAATATAGCATTTACTTGTAGTATTTACTTATTAACCCACATAATCTTCAAATGAATTAATCAACAGACAGACATAATGGTTTTTAAGTTGTACTTACTTTAGTGAGATAGTATACACACTGCTGGAAGGTGAACATGATGACTTCCTCTAGGACAGTCATGGCCTCCTCGCTGGCAGCACGTGTGGACTCAATCTGACAGTCCATTGATTCTGAGCAGATGGAGACATGATGTTATCGCACATTCACAAAAGACCTCAGGTACCAGCTTTCTACTGTTGTGAAACAAAAAGCTGAACCAATAACTAAAGCAACGTGCCAAAGAGATCATGTGTCACAGCGATCAAACACTTATTTAGTATAATTTAGGGCATCACAGTGCTAAGTCTTGTACCTTTGTCCATTTCCTGTCTGTCCTGCTGTCTCCACGTTAAGAGCAGAGGGACCTCGTGTTGGATGAAGTGCAGCAGCTCAATGGAGTTAGACATCCACAGCACCAGCGGCTGCAGGCCTGGGATCAGATCCTTGATGTTCAGCACATGCTGCTCTGATGATGTCTCGCTGGTGCTTCTGTAGCACAGAGAGCAGTGTTCACATGCTATATGTTCATTTAATCATCCATCCATCCGTCTGCCTATCCAACAAACAATCATCCATTCTTTAACAGACCAAACAAACAACCATCTATCCAAATAAATATCTCTATCCAACCAACCATTGGGTTATTCATATATTTACCATTTACTTACCTGTCTAACCAATCAACCAGCAATCTAAACAGTCACCCCTTCATCTGTCTGACTAACCAAACAACCAACCAGCTACATTATATATAAAAATATCTGTACATCCAACCAATCAGACAACTATCTGTCTACTGACATCCATCATTAAGCTTGTTTAACCATATATCTTTCTAATCAACCATCCATCTTTTCTCCTGTCAGTCTAAATATCTGCTGGAAATAATCAACCAACCATTTAACTCTGTAACTATTTTATTGTATGTCTGTCCAACCAACTATTTTTTCTGTATAACCAATGATCTATCCAGCTATGTCTCCATCCACCAACATTTTAGCATTTCATCAAAAATACATTTATCTGTCATGCTGTCTAACTAGCCATCCATCTTTCCACCTTTCTGTCTGTCTAGTGTCTACATGTCTGTACAATCAACAAACAATTATGTCTAACCATATATATATATATATATGTGTGTGTGTGTGTGTATCCAACCAATTTACATCCCTCCAACCCTCCATCCATTCATTCAACCACTCATCTAACCACCCATCCATCCATTCATCCAACCAACCAACCAATCCATCTCATCCCTCCATTCATCCAAAAACCCATCCATCCATTCATCCAAGCAACCAACCACCCACCCATCTATCCATCCATCCATCCATCCATCCATCCATCCAATTAACCAAAAGTCCAACCAATAAACCAACCATCTTAACAACTAATTACATAAAACTAAGAAAATCTGGTATAACTTGATGCAGTTATGTCACTGGCTTCACAACTTTCTTTATAACCCCATTTGAACTTATCTGTAAACCTCACCACAATATGGAGGAAAGAGATTAAAAATCAGGATGCAGACTGCGCGGAAAACCCCAACTGATAGAAAATGGCAGCTCTCTGCTAGACAAATCTACAATTTGCACATGAGACAAACAGAGCCTGAACCACATTAACACTACTGTCTGTCCACAGACAGATTTAATACCGGACACTTCAACAGTTAATGACATGCTAAAGTGGCCCTGTCTCGGGTCATGATTGGGCGCCACAGAGAAAACAAAAGTGAATTGAGCACCCACAGCTCCATGGGTGACAATGAGCTAGTTACTAATGTCCTTTAATTTCCCTGCTCTTATTTCAGAGAGGTACATGAAAGAAGAATGGTTGCAGAAAGAAATAAGCTGTCTCACATGTCTGGCTGCAGAGCTGCAAGTTCTTTTGTTCTTTCCTGTAAAGGAGGAAAAAAAAAACATCTTAGAAGAAATGATCTGTTTAAGTGTACCTTTAATCTCTGGTGACAACAATGACCTACTTTAACAATCCAAAAGGTCACAGGACATGTTCTTGTTCAGTATTCAGAAATACCAGAACTATCATGGTATATATATGTCCAAAAACACCAGAGTATTATTATGGTAGAACATTTAATAGCATGGTGCTTTTCTTTTTAATGGTATTTGTTGGCTGCTTTTTATACTCTATAAACTTCCACTCACCCACATGGTGAGCTGGACCTGATTAGCGATAGAAAGCAGCAATTTCCGGAGGTGAGCCCACTCAAAGTTGGTGGTGGAGTGCTGAATGCACAGACACAGCAGAAAGGCTGGAGTAAGTTTAGGTTCTTCCCCTCCTGGGTCCACCATACTGAGAATCTTCTCCAAGACTTGATCTTCATGCTGCACCTGATAGGACAGCGACAGCACCCTGCCCTCTAAGTCCCTCCAGCGGGCAGCCATTTTTTGAGTCCTCCTCCTCCTGACGGACGTCCCACACAGTTTACAGGGTGATGCTTTGGTTGGAGGACACAGAGTGGCCATCCAGGATGGGGTCTGGAAGGCAACTGAGGCTGTAGGGTCCTTGAACATAAAGAGATAGTGCTGCCCGAGTCCCACCAGGTCCCCCGGACACAACTCAACCTTGCCATCAAGAGGGACGCCGTTGTGCGTAACATGTGCGCTGTGGAGGGGTCTGAGCAGGGTTCGCATCTTGCTACTTCCCTTGGTTTGGTCACTGGCGGCGTCTAGACGCTGTACGCAGCAGTGCTGAGGTAGGATGTCAGGAGCAAAGAGTAGGATGTCTACTTTCAGGGTCTCTTCATTGTTACCAGGGGAAGATTCAACGGAGGAGCCAAATATACAACTGTTCCCACTCATTAGATAGATCAGAAAGTCCTGAGAAGAGATTAACAGCAGAATCAGAAATAACTTTTAGAGAGTGTTAAGTACTGGGACAAACCATGTGAAGAATAAATATTTATATACCAGAGATTAGAGATATTGGAATAAATTGAAAAACTATTCGCCTTCATTTTGCATCTTTCATCCTCTCGATTTTTTCTCCCTTGCTTAACACTCAATACCCAAGACGATCCAGTCCAGTTCAGTAAATGTTTTATTTTTGGAGTGTTTTTAGCTACTATCAGGACCTACTTAAAATAGAAACATACAAAAAAATAAAAATAAAAATACAAACAATGTCTTTACAATTTGTGTGACTACCTAATTCCAGAACGAATGTTTCTGAACTGACAATAACATTTTAAGTATTAAATTCCATACTGCCAGACTCTCTAAATCTTTTAGTAAAAATCTACCAATATTAATATCTGTAGTTTTTTTTACATAAAAGGTAGAATTTTAGGGTACATTTTTGAAACCTTGCAAATAAGTTTTCTTTTTTAAAGTTAACCTCTTCTGCACCATGTTAAAGACAAATATTCATAATTGTAATGTTTAAGTGATGTTGACAAACAAGTTTCGGGAGGAGCGCATGACACATGACTAGCTACAGCTGTTACCAATTTCCTAATGAGCCTAATTTCCTTTCATCCAATCAAATTCATAAGCCTTCCCCTTAAAATATGACCCTTTCCTTCCCTTCCTTATCTCGTCATGCATCCCTCCTCCACCCCTTCTCCACCCTGTTATTTCGCGTCTTCCTCCGGGGGGGGCGAATGGGACTCGAGTCGGACGTCGAGCTCAGCCCTAGTTGGGGTTCTATCTGCTAGGGTTCCATCTTCTAGGGTACTTCTCCCTGGACAGGACTCCAAAAATGCCTAAATTGTTTATCATAAGGAAGCGCAAACTCATGAAATCTATATTAAACATTAAATTACCGTTTTTAGATGTTTTGTTTTTAAATAGCGTTCTTTCAAACACAGCTGACAGATTTTAAAAAGTGCATCCTGTTATATTTTAAACTAGTGTAATGTCTAGTTTAAAATATAAATTTAGTGTGAGGTGTGGGACATGTTTTGTTTTATATATCTGATTGTAACAGAAAGAGGAAGTCTAATGTAAATCATCTGCTTTAACTGAGATGTAAAAACAGACCGTACTGTTAATCGATTGATCCACTTTGTGCAGCTAAACCACATGATTCTTCAGCTCTGAAGAAGCTCCTCTCAGTACTATGAGTGATTGACATAAAGCTGATCTAAGTTCCTAAACCCAAAGATAATCTCCCAAGCACTTTAGGCTGTAAACCCACTCTCATTCACCCATTTACAAAACTCTTTTGCTTGACACAAACTGTTTCTTGTGAAAATAGCCTGAGTTAAAAAGGACAAAAAATAAAGCCAAGCCTACTTTCAAGATCAGGTACAGTGTAAAATATCAAGAGGCCTTGCTTAATCAACATGACCATATTTCCCCAAATTCAGATACATGCAGTCAGTAGCTTGTCATATAATTTGTGTGGGGAAAAACACACTAAATTTACTACGTCTATTTTAATTTAATTGCTACATTTCCTCAAGTCCAGAGTTTCCAGTGCTGTTTTGTTGATTATAATAGGATGGGAGAAATCTGGTGTAGACATTGTGAAACAGGAATACAAACTTTTCCAGCTACAAACGTAGAGGCTCATGGCCAAAAGCAAGAGAAACAGCAGTGCGTGGCAGAATGAGTTGTGGGCTCACCGCAGGCTTAGTAAACAATGCTGATTATTACCTTCAGTAAAGTGCAGTGCTGCACAAGTCCTCACGGCACTGGAATTTCAACTCCTGATTATAGTTCAGCATTTAAACGAGACAATACGCATATAATTACTGCTAGAACCGCAAACCCGTTTATAGCTCTCTTACATGCATACGCTTGAGCAAAAGAATGAAATGTTTGTCTTCGTAATTTTAAATAAAATTATAGTAACTTATCTATGCTTCTGAAACTATTTAACTGGCTCCATTCTACTTACCTTTCACAATCAGATCAACTTCTCACTGAATATTTAATTTCAACTGTCAACATTCCACAATAAAAAATGGCTTGCGAATGACATTTTATGTGTTTATTTTAAATATGTCTGTTTATTTCTGTGGTCACATGGTTTTCCAGTGTACACGCAAAAACTAGCACACCCGTGACAATGCATACTCAGCAATGCTGACTGAGGAATAGCAGGCTAGCACAGTTCCTGTCTCTGAAAACATGCTTTGGCTTTCCCACACAGATTGCTACATTTCACATGTTCTTCAAACAGCAGAAAACTGACTGTTGAAGAGAGAATGTCTCTTGATTTCATTTTAGGGAAACATTTATCCACTTGAGGCTCCAGCACCTCCAACAACCCTACACAGGACAAGTGCTTTTTTTTTTACATTTAAGTAATACAATTGATTTCGACTGTTGTGGTGTGATGGAATGAAATGCCACAAGCATTTTAACATTTAGCAAAAAGATGTTTGAAATGATACTGTTCCAGATGAAGACCAAATATATCTGCGCCCTTTGTGGTAGTGAAAAATGTATTGATAGGAAACCTGTGAGAACTTGAGGAAAAATTGTACACTGCACTGATTTTTTTTTGGTCTTGTTTCCAGCCAAAATATCTAGATATTCTTAAATCAAGAAGGATTTTCTAGACAAGTAAACAATATTGTCTTGTTTAAAGAAAATCATCAAAATTAAGTGAATTTTTGCTTAGAACAACAAAGTAATCTGCCAATGGGGTAAACTAAATAATCTTATTTCAAACAGAAAACAAGATTATTTTAAAATAAGATTATTTAGTTTACCCCTTGTTTTAAGCAAAAACTTGTCTAGAAAACCCTTCTTTATTTAATTTGTAGATATTTTGGCTGAAAACAAGACAAATAAATCTAAGTTAGAAAAGCATTTTACTTTTTTTTGTACATGTGAGCATATTGTGAAATATTACTACAAATATAAAATAACTGTTTACTATTTTGAGCATCATTATATCCCAGTCTTCAGAGTCACCTGATCCTTTAAAAATCATGCTAATATAATAACATTTCTTAGTATAATATTTTTGTGGAAATCGCAAAAAATGTTTTCAAGACTTTCTGATGAATGAAAGGTTTGAAAGAGCAGCATTCATTTGAAACTCTTCTTAAGTGAAGAATATATATATATATATATATATATATATATATATATATATATATATAATACAAGCACTGACATTCAAAATGCGTGCACAGGCCTCAGTCTATTTTTTCTTTACTGTTGCCTTTAATCTGTTGGATCTGTGGGTTTATTAAGAGCTTGTGGGATTCAGTGTTGCTTTCATGTGCTTGGACTCCTACTGTGTGAGAGGTAAGCTGCTGCAGGCAGCCCTCGTGTTGAGCTCTAGTTTAGCTCCTCTACCACTGCCGGCCTGTCCCGGGACGCCTAGAGACACATGATCACCTGTGACTGTGACTCTGACCTGAGCCAATCCTGAGGAAAAGTCCACCTCTCTCTGTCTCTCTCTCTACAGTGAGCCAGGATACTCCTCACAACTGTTGAAGTCAAGGCTTTACTGTCAATGACTTATGTAAGCTTTGGGGAAGCTTCTTTAACTGGAGTCCCTTAAACTAATATATAAAATACCCTTAAACCAAATGCATAAAACATTTTCTTCTGGTTTTAATAATGAAATATCTGGGTGAAGGAGAAAAAGTTACAAACTTTCATAGGTTAACCTCCAAAGACTGAAATTGCTCAAATTGACCCAATAATACAAGGTCTATTTATGGCTCAGGCCCTTCCTTTCATGTAAAATGAGAATTTTTTTTCATCTACTTCAAAAGCAGCTTTCAGTTTTTCTTTAGCTAGTATTAGTATCAGTCTTTGTGTACTTCAAGTACAGATACCACCAAACCCCTTGTTTGTTTACAATCTTTTTTGTCTTTGTCTGTTTTTACTGTCTTCTGTCGTTAGATCTTTTCTGCTTTTTTAGCCATACAGCTACTGAATAATTTAGCAAGAAACTACAGAATGCACCTTAAAAAGCCAAAAGTTCTCCTCAGCCACATGATTTAATAACTCACTGATGTACGTGCAGTGTGGGAAGGGATGCACTCCAAAGTTTAATCCTTCAGGTTTAAGGTTAAATAAGAACAATAGAAACAGTGCCGTTTGTTGAAGCAAAAAAAAAATCTTGAAGAAAACCATGGATGTCTACAGTTTCAGAACCATAGCTAGCACCTTAATCCAAATCCACAAAATAAGAACATTGCTGAAGGTCGTACCTGTCTGTGGTTGTATCCTTGCAGCAGAAGGAAATATGGGAAATCAAAGGGCAGGTGGATGGAGTACTGCGTGTTGTTGTCATCGCTGCTTTCCGTCTCCTCTTTCTCTGCGCTGAGCCGGTGAGCCTCTTTATCAGCCTCTGCCTCTGGATCCTCCTGTAGAGGTATGTTATGGATCTCGCTGGCTTCTTTTCCCATTGTAGATACGTTCATGTCACTCAAGCTCCTCCAGATACCCAGAGCATCCAGCCCCTCATTCGTCCCATCTACAAACAGAGAGGTGACCCGCGCACGAGCATGCTGCAGCTTTCGGGCTTGGGCGTTGAGGCCTGGGGCGGTAAAAGTTTTAAAAATATGATTTTATGCATACAATTTCACATGGTAATCCTAAAATCAATTAGACAACAATTGCTTAAGAGAATAATAGCATTGACTATGGCTTAGTCAGACTTACACAACATGAACAACTATTTTAAAACACCATATAACTGCCTAAAATTATGAAATGAAGATGATGTTTTAAGATGATGCTTTTCAACATTTTTTTAAATATAGCTGTAAATGTGCCACATTTTGATTAGATGATCTGCTTTGAGATGACTCTGGATGGGAGTGACAGACGGTGTTGGGAGTAACTCATAAGTAATGCGAGTTTTGTAATCGGATTACTTTTTTCAAGTAACTAGTAAAGTAACATTACTTTTTAATTTATGATTTACATTCATTAAATTTACATTTTTATTGACCAGAGCTCCTGACCAGAGCTCAGTGATCCAATTTAACCATTGCAATAAGCGATACTGGTGTGAATTGGCTTTTACATTTACCAAAAACACAGAAGCAAGTCCAGGCAAGATCAGAAAAAAGTAACGTAACACATTATTTTCAGTAACTAAGTACTAATAAGTGACTAATAACAAATAACTGATAAGTAATGGAATTTGTTACTTGTTTACGCAATACTGTAATGCTTTTAAATTAAACTTTTCCCAACACAGGTGACAAAGCGAAAATAAAAGAGTAGAGTGCTTTGAAATGTTCTCAGAGCTCAGGCTTTCACACCCAGCGGCTCTCTGGGCGTTATCAGCTGTGGAAATGGGCGGTCATCTGCATTGTTCTGCCAGAACACACAGCGATGGGGGCCGAGCTTCCCCAGTCATCGATTCTCAAGGGAACCCTGTGGAACACCACAGCCCCATGCCAAAGAAAAAAACACCCTCAAGAGTGCAGGAAACACGCTCAGAAAGAAAAACAAGCGGCCTTTTTCGATGTTGGTGGCTGGAGCGCGGTGGGAAAGCTCAGTGTGAGAGCTGGTGGCACTATCCCAATAAAACATAGTTCTGAGAGAGCGATCTCTCTAAGCTCCTTGCTGACAGGCTTTTGTTGGGATAAGCTGTGAGGCACCTCACTCTTAAAACATTCCTAAATTGTGTCAACTGGAACATGGATCAAAGGTCGACTGGTCAAAACAATCTCTAAAGGTCGTTCACACCAAGAACAATAACTATAACGATAACTATATCAGTGTCTAGTCCAATGCGGGATAACGTTCTGATTATCATAAGAGCGCCCAGTTTTGTCGCCTGCCACTTTAAAGGTGACTGATCCTGATTAATCTGCTCTAGTGTGGATGCTATTCTCACAGAATTGGAAAGGTTAACTTGTCTTTGGTGCGAACAGGACCTAAACCATTGATACGTTCACGCAATAAACTGCTACAATACCTGCAGTGATGGAGTCTGTATTCTTGGCACTCTGTGCTTCCACGTTTGCTCTTTTCTGGATCTCAAAACGCCTGGAGAATCCGTCCTTGGGTTTCCAGAGCGACTGCAACACGAGGGGTTTCTCGTGGTCACCCACAACCCGACAGCACTCTGTCTTCCATTCGTGGTCCAATCCAGTTCGGCCAATCACATCACAGAGCACATACGCACTGCAGTCCTCCTTTTCCAAGCAGTACCTGTGAGGCAAGAGAACAGCTTAGTTAGCTTTATCTGCTGGACTGATAACTAGGGCTGGGAATCTTCACGATCTGATTCCAAAATTATTCTTGATCTACATTTTTTCCGAATTCTTCTACTGTGCAAATATACAAAAATTTATTTTTGAAGCAAAATTGGAGTTTCTAAAGAGTTGGGTTCTCATCTCATTCTCATCAAACGTGTTGGATTCAGTGTAACTGAATCTGGCATGAGCGCATCCCCCTCACCTCTCCAGAGCCTCTTTGACCAGCTCTTTGGCGCTGGAGTGACTGGTGGCCAGCACGCTCTTGTAGTTGGCTCCTTGACAGATGTCGCTGCCAAATATCTTGAGGATCCCTGGGATAGTCCTCTGACTGGACAGCTCGGCGGAGGAGTCCGCTGCTTGCAGTTCTAGGGTCCTGCTGTCCTGACCTGGCCATTTATTTCGCAGGACAGGGCTTCGGCTGAACACCATGGTCAGTCTGTTGTTGTGTCGGCGTATCTTGCTCTTGGCCGGCTGACGGACTCCAGTGATCTCCACAGACTGAACCGTGCTGTCAGACGTGTTGGACCTCAGAAAGACAAGGTTAAGATGACTTTAAAAGTGATGTGAACATCTGCACTCAGTCTGCTTTAGATGCAAAGACAGAATGAGTGTAACAGACAGTGGATCAAATACAAATGCCTGATGAGAAGAGAGAGTTCTGAGTTCCTTTGCCTGAGTAAAATAACCTTGTTAGAAATGTAATAAATACTGAGGTTTGACTATTCTTTTCATATAATATAGATAAGATGTGTCTATAGCTAGATTTTATTATCAAGCATATATTGTATCTTTAGTGTCTTGGTTAGAAGTTAACATGAATGACTGGTAGCTACTATACAAGATTTTGTAAATTCTAACACTTTTTAAAGGCTTGACTTTCAAAAAGTGTTATATTGTTTTCAATAAAGTATCAAGGAGAAGGTTTGCCTCATCAGATAATTAGCATATTTTAGTACTATTAAATATTGAAATAATTATGATACAGATTTAGACTTTTACTTCAGACTTGTATTTGTGACAAACTATAGTTTATTTTAAAAAATAACTTTAAATGTAAATAAATATACAATAATGAAAAAAGAAATATTATATTTCACAATTATATAAAATTAATTATAGCCAATTATTTCACTGAGACATTGGCTCCTTTTATGTGAGAATTTGCTCATGCAACATGAGCCTGTATTATGTAATAAGAGAAACAATAAATCAATATTTTCATATGTAAATAATTTACTATTACTACTATGTTGTCATATATATATATATATATTAGGGGTGGCACGGTTCACAAAACCCACGGTTCGGTTTGTATCACGATTTTCGGTTCGGTACGGTTCTTGTTATTTTTTCTTTTAATTTTTAACCCTCCAGAAATGTACTTCAGCATATGATATATAGCTTAATTATCCACAATTTAGGATACAGTATTAAAAAA
>JAUCMS010000062.1:20322414-20334403 GCA_032357445.1 Enteromius radiatus
AGTAGGTCATCTGGGTACTTCTCGCCTACTGATTTTCGAATGCTATGAATTCGGACATACTACTCGCCTCGCATGCTTTTTTTCACGTGCTATATAGTAGGGAAGTAAGCGATTTCGGACGCAGCATCTGTCTTTCTGTTTTAATTCATATCTTGTTAACGTTGCTGTGTTTTCCCGAGCGTGTGTGTGATTAACTGTCGCTGCCCCGTCAGCATACTGTCCTGCTCTGATGCTTTATTAAAACGTCTGCATATTGAAACTCTTGTCTCCTCCGCTCTCTGCCTCGCTGAGAGGCGCGGCATGCAAACGCCGCACAACGGACACACATCGTAACAAGTACAAGCTAGAACAGAAAGGAAAGAATAAATAAATAGAAAAAAAAGGCTTTGTAATTTTGGATGAAGTCAAGTAGTGTCGAAATGAGTTCAGCTGTCACTTGATTCAGATAGAGTTGGCAAGATACCTTCATTATTGAGAAGCATCAAAGTCATCAAAAATCATGATTAGTAGTTAGTTAATAGCAGAGGTGTCAAGTAATGAAGTACAAATACTTTGTTACCTTACTTACAGGAAGCAGTATCTATACTGGAGTAATCATTTTTCAGCTGAATTTTTATTTCGGAAAAAATAAAAATTTTGTTAAGTTATTATTTTGTTCGAAAAATATATTTGGCATATGGGCCTATTTCTTTTATATATTGTATAGCTTTGTTAAGTTTTTCTCTGTTCACACAAGATAGAATGTGAATCGTTTTGCTGCTTTTTGCTTGTATAAAATGAATACCTGGAAACAAATGAAGGTATTTTTAATGGATCACAGCCACGTAACAATTCGAATGTAATTTAAATGTAATTTAAATTAAATTAATGTTTAATTTAATGAATGTAATTTTACATTACCCTTTCGGTTAATAATGGCTTAATAAACATCAGTTAGGATAAATAAAATAACAGAAACTAATAATAATTAAAAAAAGTTAATAAAAAAAAATAATAATAATGCAACTGCACCTACTAATTAATTGCCAATTGCTTGTACAAAAGTACAAAGTAAAAAAAAAAGAAAACTCATTTCAAAACTCACTTGTTAAAAATATTTGTATGTAGTTTTATTTAATTTAATAATGTTTTCTTTTTTGTTTTGTTTTTTGTTTATGTAATTTGCACAGTAGGTAAAATTACATATAAAAACAGCTCTAAGGCAAAACAGTTTTTGCGATAGACCAAAACTTATGCAACAGTTCGTTTTTTTAAGGATGATGTCATGATGCACACCATTTTAGAGGCTAATGTTGTGTTAAGTAGGCTATGCTATCTTTGTAATTCTTTGTAAGCTTTTGTGCTTAATGGCATTTTTTCCCTTACATTACTTTTACTTTTATACTTTAAGTAGTTTTGAAACCAGTACTTTTACACGTTTACTTGAGTAAAATATTTGAGATGATTCTGCAGAAGTCTTTATAAACCCTAGTATCTATACTTCTACTTGAGTAATGAATGTGAATACTTTTGACACCAGTGCTTAATAGTGAGAATTGGTCACCAACCTAAAGTGTGATATATTCGGAAACACTTTATTATAGGGTCTCTTGACTGGTGGCTTGTTAGCATGAATATTACTAGATTAGTAATTTAGTAGTAGTAATTACATATTAATGTCTTATTCTACATCCCTAATCCTACCTAAACTTAACAACTACCTAATCTTACTAACTATTGATAAGCAGCAAATTAGGAATTTATTGAGGAAAAGTAAGTGTTACCATATATTGTATATTATCTTATATTATAATATCTTTTATCTTATTTCATTTTTAGAATGTAGCAGTAGTAGTAGCAGTAGTACTCTCCAAAACACCAAAATATGTTTGCTCTTGCAGCACTGGTTTTATACACAAATATGCAGATATTTAATTCACATGCATAGACGTAATAAACTGCTTTATTTGTGCATTTCTGAATGTTCTCTGTTGAGTTCAGTGAAGTTCATGTATATAGAGTGCAGCGCAGTGTGAAACACACTTCCTGTGTCGTCGATACTTTCTGCCAGAGCGGTTACCAAGGTTACGTCATTTACATCTCAGCTTTCTCCCACTGACTCCCGGGTCCAATTACCCAACAGAAGAATCTTGTTATACACTTCAAGTGTTTCCCTTTGGATGGTTTTGTCTTGGACGGCCCCATCCTGGAATGATTCCTTCTTATGTAATATATCATCCCACGGCTCTGAGGGTACAGTGTACAGTAAAAAAAAAAAAAGAAAAGTGAAAACCATAAAATGACTCTGGAATCATGACAGAAATGTGTATAGCTGCTTTTTAGAAACTCTGGAGTATTGAGTATACGACGGGTGTCTGCGAAAAACCTGCCTCTGTCAGGATGAGGGGGTGGAAGCTGTCTTCTGGAGAACTTAAAACGGACTTAGATTTATGGTCCTAAAACTCTGGAAAAAAAAAATGGAGAGAAAGAGATGTTAAGCACGGCTTTGTTTTACCCCTTACCTCAAGTTTATAAAAACATGGATCTATTGAATCATACTCAGTATAATTATGACAACATTAGACTGTGGTCATGTGTTAGAAGAACGAGCACATTTTTTAAACAAGCACAGTACTCATGCAATTATTATCTCTTAAGATAATGGAATTACACATTTAGAACAAAACGAGGGGGGCTGAAAACTTTCAAGAAATAGTTTGCACTTTTATAAGATTTAGTTGACATGTCTTTACCCTAGAAATGATCATTTATTTCTGTGATGCGAAGGTGAATTATAATTTATTGCTTTGATGCATCAGGCATTGCTATTCAGTGTCACATGATACATTCTGAAATCATTCTAATATTTTATTTATTTTTTTATTTTTTGTTTAGTTTGTTTGTTCCTTTTTTAATAAATAAAAAGTTGAAAATGACAGCATTTGTTCAACATAGAAGTTTATTGTAACAATATACACTACCATTCAAAAGTTTGGGGTCATTCATTTTTTTCTTTCTCTTTTTTTAAAAGAAATTCATAGTTTTATTCACAAAGTGTTAAATTGCTGAAAATTGTGCCCCTACTATGGATTTTTGAAGATGACCTTCTAATGCAGTGTGTAACACAGCTCTAAGTGAATGAAAACATCCTGCAAAGTTTTACATCTGAAAGTGCACTGTGTAAGTTATTGTCTCTCAATAGAAAGAGTCAACTCTCAATCTGTTGTGATGAGTCAGAGGCGGTTGGATCCATTTGCCAGGCTTTTATTGAAATCGTAAACAGGCAGGCAGGGTCTTAACACAGCAACTAGAACAGCGTAGGTCAGGCAATACTCAGGTCAATATCCAGGCAAGGGGTCGTAGGCAGGAAGCGAGAATCACAAAGAGAAAACACAGTCCAGAAAAGCACAATAGTCCAACAGGGGAAAACGCTCAGGATTGCAGCCGGGGCAAACAAAACTTCGCAACGAGCCAGATCGCCGCGCTCGTTTAAATATTCTGAATAAGTAGTGACACCTAAAGCGATAAAGGAGTCCGGGTAGGAACCTAATACTCGGGTGAAGGTTCCCGCTGATGACGGTCCGGGAGAGCCACAGAGGCAAGGCTCGTGACAGAGCCCCTCCCCTGCGAGAGGTCTGTTGCAGCGCCGAGGTCTTCCACACGGCCTGTGAGCTGGTTGTTCCGGGTGATCCCAGTGGAAGTTCTCGAACAGAGTAGGGTCTAGAATGTCTAGGGCCGTAGCCCTCCCAATCTATAAGGTACTGGAGTGCTGGAAGAGCTCTGGAGTGGGTCACGGCCATGTGGGAGGGCAACAGGATTGGAAAAGGATCTTTTCCCTCCTATAACACCTTTCTGTGACAGTTTCGGGGGGTATTCGGGAGTCCTTCTTCTTAACAAAAAAGAATCCGACTGAGACCGGTGATGTGGAAGGTCGTATGAATCCTTTTTTGAGTTCCTCCTCGATGTATTCCTGCATGGCTTCTATTTCTGATTGTGAGAGAAGAAACACACGCCCCCCCGGGTGGGCATGGTTCCTGGCAGAAGATCTATGGAGCAATCATATGAACGATGAGGAGGTAGTTCTATGGCTTTCTCTTTACTGAACACTTCCTGAAGATCCTGAGAGACTGAAGGGAGTGTGTGTGTGTGAGGGACTGATCCTTTTCGTGGTGCCGAATTTGCTGAGACAACGGTGATGGCAGTCGGGTGACCATGTGAGAATTTGTTTTGTTGACCAGGAGATGTCCAGGTTGTGTTCCTTTAGCCAGGGGAGGCCGAGGATGATGGGATGCATTGGGTGAATGAATGGTGAACAGCCATAGTTTCTCTGAGTGCAGTGGGCTGACTGGCAGTTCCAGTTCCTCAGTGACATGAATGGCTCTCCCCGAGCCCAAGGGTCTACCGTCTAGTGCTGCCACTGCCACATGGGGTTCACATGGAACAAGAGAAAGATGTTAGTTCTTAACGAAGGATTCGTCTATGAAATTCCCCTCTGCCCCTGAATCTATCAATGCAGTGGTTCTGACATTAGAGTTCTTACATCTTAGATTAACATGAATTTCAAAATCATCTTGTGAAGTGGCAACACTCACCCGTGAGGACTCGAGCGAGTTGGACAGATGGCCCGATGGTGTCCCGGTTGGCCACAACAGAGGCAGAGGTGGTTTCGCATTCTTCTCTCCCTCTACTCCTGAGTAATATGAGTAGCGCCCACCTGCATGGGTTCGGACTCGGGATGGTAAGGCAGCGGCAGAGGAGGTAGTCTAGTTGTGCGGCGACCCAATGAGGTTGTCCAGGTGAATGGAGAGGTCAATACACTCCACCAAAGACTTATCCTCGTCCCGGCATGCCATCTCAGTATGAAGCTCATCGTTAAGGCCTTTTCTGTAAATCAGTTTTAGGGAGTCTGACTCCCAGCCCATTTGTGCTGCCAGCGTGCAGAACTTCATAGCATAGTCGGCCACTGTAAGATTGCCCTGTCTTAGACCCAGCAGTTCCTCAACAGGTGACTTTCCCTCAACAGTATGTTCGAATACCTCCCGAAACTGTCACAGAAAGGTGTTATAGCAGGGAAAAGACATCCTGTTAATCATTTAGCTAATTATTTGGGAGTCATTGCGCAAGCAATATAAAAAATAAATGCACATTATAAGACAATGAAAGTGTATTGCATGCATGTCAGCCTGTCATTGGGGACTCCTAAAACCACAATATGGACCTTTCATAGGCACTTTAATCAGCACAAATGCTTTCAGCATTGAAAATAAATCTGCATATTAGAATGGTTGCCAATGAAGACTGGACTAATTGTGCTGAAAGCTTTGCTCATAAAAATAATTTTTATTTTAGTGTATATTAAAATAGAAAACCATTATGTTATTATATTGTAATAACATTGCACAATATTACTGTTTTATTCTTAATTTTTGGTCAAATAGATGCAGCCTTCATGAGCAGAAGAGACTTATGATCCCACATGTTGATCCCACACTTTTGAACAACATTCTATTCTATGTATGTTTAATATAAAACAGCATCTGCTCTGTTTCTAACAGCCTCCATTTGATGGCGAGGATGAGGATGAGCTGTTTCAGTCCATAATGGAGCACAATGTGTCCTACCCCAAATCCCTATCTAAAGAGGCAGTGTCCATCTGTAAAGGGGTGAGTCCCAAGACATCAGCTAGAGCTCTTTTATTCCTCTAAATGTCTGTATGCCGTTGCTCTCTGAATGAGAAACGAATAATTGCAGAGGCAGTATTGGAATGAATTTTTCAGCTTTGATTAATAACTGGCGTACTTTAATATCGCTGTCAACTGAAGTTATGGAAATATTACCCACTATAATAGCTGAGTGGAAGACAATAATATTTCATTGTCTTTCCACCATTCTGTTTGATTATGTTCCTCGGTGAAACAGAAAAAAATTAATATGATTCATGGTGGTGATATAAATGTCAGTAAAGGCAGTGACAACGCTTTATAATAACGCCCCTCTATGATTACTAATAATTTGAAATAGTTTTAAATGTCATTGAACTTTAAATAATATTAGATGTTTTGGGCACTATGCAATTTGTGCATAGCGTTAATTAGACTCTAATGTTAATTAAAGGAACATGTTTAGTTTCACTAAAGTGATTATAGTTTAAATTTAGCACAGCCAAGTTGCAAAAAAAAAAAAAAAAAAACTTTGCACCCGTGTATTTAAGTGGTTTCTATAAAATAAAAAATGCATTATTTATATACATATTTTATGCTTCAGATTTAGCCTACCTAGCCAGATGCTCCTTCATGATTAAATCTGAGGTAGATGGGCTGTGGTTTAATAATCTCTCTCTTCTGCACACACAGCTGATGACGAAGCATCCATCCAAGCGTCTAGGTTGTGGTCCAGAGGGTGAGAGAGATATAAAGGAGCAAGCTTTTTTCCGCAGAATCGACTGGGATCGGTTGGCCAACAGAGAGATCCAGCCTCCTTTCAAACCAAAAGTGGTGAGTGTGAATATGATTTGTTTGCACATCTGTGACCTTTGCCAGGGCTGTTGGTGCTGATGACAGCTCGCTCTTTCAGGTCACAGTAAAGCACACTATATGTTGTTGTGTTACTTACATAACACCTGTTTTTTGATAATAGTTTGATGTGTAAGAGTCCCAGCCTCAAATGTCCGATCTCTGCTCATCTAGCATATTATACACTAATGGCCAGTTTTAAAGAACATAAACCTATGCAATACACCAAGTGTAGTGCATATTACAGTAATTTACAATAAAGTTGACTTCTAGTTGAGGATTCAAAGTCGTTCTTTTGTTTCCTGAAGCAAATGAAAAATAGCGTGGGTCGGCGAACAATGTTTTTGTTGTGTGGAATATGTATATGTGTGGAAACAATCTTCTCCCGACCATGTGCTCTCTGTTCTCTGTGGTGCCTCCTCCTAGCAACAAATTGTAGCCATTTCAAGTGCAAAATAGTTTAAGACTTTAAGTCTTTTTGGCTGTTAAATAGTGGCACCAGTAATTTGATGAGCACAAATGGCCCTGGGGCTGCTATCTTGAAATCTGATTGGCTAATCCAATGTTTTCATTGCCATTGATTTTAAGCTACAGAAGCCTTTGCTGCAGATTTCTATGATTCTCTGTACGTGTGTGTTTTAATATAAACAGAATAAATAAACATAGCATAAACACATATATTATGTAAAGAAAAACCTTTATTTTGGATGTGATTAATCGCGATTAAACGTTTGACAGCTCTAAAACATACACTACTGGAAGCAGCACAACCAAGAGAAAGGCTATGAAATGAAGAGAATAGACTATTGGAGATAATTTAGTACACATTCATGGAAAAATAAAGTAAAACTAAGTGAGTGATTCTGGTAGTGTTTAGGCCAGCAGAGAAGACTTTGCTGACCCTGACGCCCCACCACTGGTATAATCCGTCGATCCCCATATGTACATATGCACCTTTTAGTTTGTCATGAGAATGAATCAACTGAAACATTTGTAAATAAAACAAAACAATATAGAATAAAGTCCTCCAAAATCTGATTTTTTATTAAATGGCATTAATTTGGCATTATTAATTAAAGTTCTGTGACCTGCACAAACAGTCGTGACCACTTTCTTCAGTGCATTGCACTATGGTATTTATCTGCGAGTTATGTCACTGTACAGGAAATGCACCCCAATAACAAACAACATTTTTGATTAGAAGGTACAGAGACCATCAGACCATTTCTCTGATCACTCAGATGAGTAAACTATTCTCTTTTTTTTACTGCTTCAGTGCTTGACAGGAAGGAATTGTGAACTTTGGTGAACTGTCTACTGAAATAAAGGGGGGTTGAGAGTCCATGCTGTTAAAACTCAATGGACCGCTTATAGCCTTGAACAGCAAATGAGGACACTGACGCAAGTTAGTCTGTCTGTAAAGTCAGTAGGATGAAAAATAGTAGGATGGAAGGGACGATTTGATACATTTCCATGTATTACATGTATTAAAAATATTTAATTTTAATGTTGACTGCAAGAGTAATCATGAGATGATTAAGATTCAATACAATACAACACTAATAACCTGTTTCTAGTAACTAAAGCTAAATCCATTATAACTCCTGAAGCTTGACATGATCTGAAACACTTATAATTGAAATAACCTTATAATTTCCTTGGAAACAAATGAGGGTCCAAAAACAACACAATCAAGTTTTATTAGTATTAAGATGAAGAAAACTGCCTGCCAACCAGGCTCTAATCTCACCTAAACACCCAGCTAACAGAAACAGAAACAGAAAGCTGTGCAGACTTTTTTTAATTCATCTTAAAAAGGCATTTTCAGTGTACCGGAGAAGCCAGGAGTGATTATATTGAAAATGTAATTATCTACTATATGTTACGTGTTCATCCAGTTTAATCAATCAGTTTTGGTGATTAAAAACTCTTGGGGCGCTTTCATACCTGGCTCGTTTGAAGTGTTTGTTTCAGGACCTGGGGAATTTCCTCCCTTTGTTCAGTTCTTGAAGGCATATGTGAACATGGGACCGTTTCGCTTGAAAGCAAAATAAAACAAGTAGAAAGAGGCTTTTTACACCGAAGGGACAATTTGATAGTTTGTACAACTATTGGCAGAAGTTGCCTCTTTGCCATGTTCACACTGCAGCAACTGGGACTGATATTAGCTATAGTTATAGAAACTATTTTGAGGGAATAAATTGGCTCCTACTTCACAGTAGGACCTAAATCAGGACAGTAGGAACTATGTTGATTGGCCAAATGCATACCATAAGAAATCTGCATAAACACACACTTTACATACAGTATACTTACAGTATTCCATGAACAGCGGTAAGTGGAACTTCTTTGTCCTCCATCCTCCAGTTAAGTGGGCCACACACCACAAGTTAATGAGACAGATTTGGACCAAATTCTGCCTTTCCAACCGTCCTAGGTCACGATTATCTTACCAGATTTTCCTGTGGTGTGGGTTGGTTTAAGAATGGTTGAATATGTTCAGAAGAATGACTCTCAAATCATTAATATCTGACATTTTGAAAATTTATATTATTAAAAATTCTGTTGTGTAAGGGAATTAGAATGCACGCACTCTGTAGATTATCAAATGGAATGAAACAACTCCCAATAATAATGTAAGCTGACTGAAGACAGAAGTGCTGTAATATGCAAAGTCCACATTTACTTCACTTCATCTAAACCTATTTTGGTTTTTCTATAAATTCTTGGTTAAATACCTGATTCGTCATTTCTTCTTGCCCATCATCTGTTTGAGTCACGCTTTAAGGTCATAACCATTGTCTTGAATATTGAAGAGGGGACCATTATATATATATATAATATATAATAAATGCAATGTGGTGGTAAAATCTGTTTTTAAGTATCCAAATTACTTAATTGTTTGGTTGAGAGACGCAGAGCCACAGGTAATTCACACATGCAACATTAGTTTCTCAAAAGTCAGTAGATATAGATGTCCAACATTATCTAATGATCATTTAGTAGTCATGAGGTGACTAATTTTTTGTTTATATGACCTCACTCGTGCAATTTTGTACGATTTGTCTAAACCCCAGTGAAATTGTGCAACTCATAAAATACAAACGATTTAGCAAAAGTCATAAAAATGTTTCTGTGAACAGTAAACCCAGCCTAATTTGATCTCATTCATTTTAACATTGGTGAGTGCTGTTAGAGCGCTGAGGCAGACTAGGCTAAAAATATTTAAGCTTAAACATTTTTGTCAACCTAAAACTAGAGCACAGTGTATGGATGAATTGGCCATTTCTAATTATTTTGGGGACTGATACCCTTCAATATCTATGGTGGTTACGTTCCTGCCGCCCATGGTTTCCCGTGTTCCTGACTCTGGTTACATGTAAATGTCATCTGCTAGTGTGTGGAGTAAAAAGTATAGGAACAAACCTGTTCAATCTATGATTTTTCATTGTTACGTTATGTCACGTTATGTGATCTCTCATCTGTTTTAATAATCTTTTAGCGTGGGCCAGCATTTTGTCATCTTGGCTTAATAAGGGAATCCACATGATAAAGGCCTGAACTATTTTAAGAGTCTTTTCATGTGTTTGCATCAAAACCACCCCCCCTCTGTGCTGATCTTCCCTCGCTCTGTCTATATACAACATGTGTGTTTTATGGGTATAACCTGATTCATCTCAACCCGCGCCCACCCATGTTTGTTTGCACAGCCGCCTTCAAAGGACCCCATGGGTTTCAGTCATTTCGGCCTTTAACACAACCAGCCCTAAATATATTCCCCTGCCAATCATCTTCTAAAAATCCACTTACTAAACATATAAGCGTACATGACGTATGAAATGGAATTTTCTCTCCGGCACACAGCCAGCTATTCACTTGAATCTAAAAATAACTCACCCGTCTTTCTTCTCATCGTTTTTTCACAGTGCGGCAAAGCAGCGGAGAACTTTGACAAATTCTTCACTCGCACGCAGCCCATGCTGACCCCTCCGGACCAACTGGTCATCGCCAACATCGACCAGAGCGAATTTGCTGGATTCTCTTACATAAACCCAGAGTTCATCCACCCATCGTCGCTTCACAGTGTGGTATGAGACGGCCTGATGGAGAAGAGGACCGCCCGTCCCGCGCAAACTAACAACCACATCCGTGTTATTTATGAACTCACCAAATCTTTGTAGACAGTTGAATACCCTTTATCTGAACATATCTGAACTGAGGAGGGCTGGAGAAGGGGGTGTGTTCGCTGAAGGGAAATATATCATGAGCATTTTAAGGCACAGCAGACTCGTTCCTGAGAAATTATTCTTTTATGAGGTTCCTCCTCGGTTAGGATGCTGCTTGGGAAGGCAGGCAGTAGTCAGAAAGCCAGCCTTCCAGGCTTTTCGAGTGATAATGTCCTCACAGTAAGTGAGTGATTTATGTGCAGGCCCAGTATATTTTACAAAACAGATATTTCTTTTGAAGGTGGAGATAATGAGCGATCCCTTTTTCCAGTCCTCAGATTCGTTGTGTGTGAAGCATGCTGACATGAAACAGGTTTTTGTGTCCTATTCCTTATATCCTCTACTGCCATTTCTAATGTTCCTGAATTATATATTTGTAAATCTAAAGAAAAAAAAATATCTTGTTATAGGAGTGCCAAAATATAACTGCATCAAAAGGTTTTTTATATCCAGCTCTATATATGCATATTGATTTCCTACTAGATCTCTTGGTGTTATCCCTTATCTTGGGCTGAAACTTGAACCCTTATCGCTCCCCGAGTTTTAGCATGACAACTTCCAATCCCGTCACTGCCTGCTCGTCTGGTTCCTATACATAATCAACATATACACAACTCTTTCTCTCGCTCTAAATGTGTGAATCGTGATTCGTCGTTGGTAAAGCGCAGGCCTACGCACTCGCAGAATCCCGCAGATTTCCGCAGAATTAGATCACCTCATCCGATTGCACGTTTGTTTTTATGAAACGCTTCAGATAATCAAATTATACTGTTTTGGTTACATATTTTTCCATGTTCAAATCCATCCCGTAGATTTTTTTTTTGTCATGATCAGCACAAATAAATCTGCAGATTCTGCCTGGGCCTGATAAAGAGTAAACATTTCAAATCACACTCTTTAGTCTCTTCAGAAAGTATTATGGTAAAGAAATCTACCACTGTTATAATATAAAGAACACATAATGAGATGAAAACCCTGTCAAAACTATGTCCAGGACGTATTTCACCCCAGAAATTCTTGTTTGCTTAAAGAAAAAGAAATTATGTTTTAAAGCCATTAAGCTTATTTTATGTTATTGTGATATTTTCATGACTGTTAAAGGAACACTCCACTTATTTGGAAATAGGCTCATCCAACATCCCTAGAGTAATACAGATGTGTTTTACCGTTTTTGAATCCATTCAACCGATCACCGGGTCCCAAAATTAGCATAGCTTAGCATAAATCATTGAATCCGATTAGACCATTAGCATCGTGACTAAATGAAAAATC
>JAUCMS010000062.1:20352115-20362694 GCA_032357445.1 Enteromius radiatus
GTATTGAATGTTCACTTATATTGCACATTTTTTTAAAAAAGATGCTCATTATGATTCTCTGACTGTCTTTGTAGTTATCTATATAGGTGGCAACAGCTATGCAGCTCTTTAAGCTTTGAACAGAGCTACTGTCTGACCTTCCTATATTCCTCCCTTTTTGAGACGCTCTCTCTCTCTGTTTCTAAAAAAAAATACTAAAAGTAGTTATAAACTGTGAGTTCTTGAAGATTCAAAGAAGAATGAGTGCTTTTTGTGTCTTTGTTATTACAGAGGTTGCTGGGAAATGTGTTTAATCTGCACACTCCATGTTCGGAATGGCATAGTATTTCTTTAATATCTGAGTATTTGCTATCAAAAATGAAAAGAGAAAATGCAACAAATGCTGATAGTATACAGAATATAATGCAGGCGTAAGCAAGTAATATGGTAGTGCTCTATTCCCAACATATCCTTCATCTTTTTCCTATTTCTACCCTGATTCTACTACCCAGCAAAGAATTCTGTTGAATGGATTCAAAATGTGTTCCATTGAAGTTCTATGTTCTAGTTTCTGTGCCCATTCTGCACCGACATACCCATCAGATACACTGTCATAACTTATTTCTGCTGAATGACTTAAAACCCACGGGAAGTCCTTGTTTTTGTTCCTGGGATTGTTTCCAAAGCGTGACTGAACGGTGCTCTATCCTGAGCGTATAAGGCATGATTACAGATAAGCAGATAAGGATAGTGGGTCATAGCTGTGCCGACTAGGCAAAATGTGCTGTGATAAACCCTCTCATCATCCAGCATGTCTCTGAGAGATGAGACGCGCTAGTGCTAGGCCTGGATTAGCGGAGAGAACAGGTCTGCAACAGGTCTGTTGGTCCCGCTGGAGTTGATGGCTTGTGGGGGGTTAAGCTCTCGCTAATCTTCACTGATGCCACATGAAAACGGGTTATGTGATGAGACTGCTGTTTCTATTCAAATTATTCAAAACACCGACTACTGCGGTTAAAACCACTGCTGTCCCAATATGAACAAAACCAAAGCTGATAGCTCAGTTTCTAAAAAACGAGTGAGGTGAAAACATGTCAATAACATTTTTTGCACTTATATATAATTACTAGAATGAATGACTTGTACTGGAATGACTATACTTGTTAACATCATCATTTCTTCAGAATCCGAATGAAAACCAGTTCAGAGATCACTGAACGAAACTATGAATATGTTCAATATGAAGGAAATCCTACTTGATGGATTTGATCCATTCTTCCTTCTCCTCTGGTGTTGGCGCTGATATCCTGTAGACGACGTGGTTTCCCTCCACCACCCTCCCATCTGCCTCTGTCTTACATGCCTTGATCACCTGACCTTTATGGTTGGGATTGTACAGCTCGAAGCAGTTCTACATAAGAAAATGAAACATAAAATATAAGGCATGATGTTGTTAAGCTCTAGCTCATACATTTGTTTGGGCACTCACAGGTTTCCTGGGTTCCTCCACCTCTCTGATGCTGAGGTTCTCCAGAGGAATGATTCCACGTGGTTCCTTGTCCTGTAGGCAGGAGAAACAAGAAAAGAAGATGGAAAAAACGTAGATGAAGATATTCTGAACAAACTTTGCAAATAGGCTGTTTTAGTTCACTATTCAACTATGTATTTTTTTCCTTCTATGGAAGTCAATGGCGACCCAAAACTGACCTTTCAAAATATCTTCCTTTGTGTTCGGCAGAACTACTCGAGGTTGAGTAAATGAATTTTCCTTTTTGGGTGAACTATTCCTTTAACAACCCCAAAACAACAAAAACTACTTACTGTTGTGTACTCAAAATAGTACAAGCAGTTGTCGGTCAGAATAAACCATCTCCTCTTCCAGGTTTTTACTCGCCCACCTGCAAAGAAAATTAAACAGAACTTATGAACCATCAAACAGAAACTAAATCAAGGCCAGTGACCCAATTTCGGAGCAGTAATGACTAGCACCAGTGCAACAATAACATATAGCTCCTGTTTCTCATTTCTGGAATATCATCAACAATATCTTCGGGTGGACCACAAATGATCTAGCCAAGTTTAAGTCTGTATAATCACAATATAAGATATCTATCATTTTCTATGTTGATCTATCCCATTTTAATGCACAAACACCACTTTAAACCAAGAATTAGTCTGGTTGCATTCCTGAAGAGTTCAAGACTGTCCTAAATACCTAAATGTTATTTATTTCAGTGACATAATGCAACAGAGACAATTCACCTCCATTGGAAGATCTGCAAAATAACACACTGAAGCCATGAAGAGGCACTCTGGGTAACCCTTTAGATTCATAAAACATAGGATATGGTCTGGTGGACTTCATGGACACATGCAACTGAAGGACACAAAGACCACATGTCTACATTAAAACATTTAAGACAGATGAGGCCTGTGGCACTTGAGAGCAACATTCTGTTTGTTAGAGTGATGGTGTCAGATGTGTAAGTTTGGGCAAAACTACATGTTTCTTAGAACAATGGATAATGGCAAGGCAATATGGAAACTTGTTTGGAAACAGTAAGCCTTATAGAGGCTGCCAATCCAAATCTGATTATTTGTGTATACGATTGGAATCTGATTTAAATGACCATCATCACAACTGCTCAGATATGGTATCATATTACATCAAATGAGAAAGCAGCTTAATGTAGGAAGCTGAAATGCACAGATTTATTCCATGCTGCCTTCTCGTCCGTTCTCAAAACTCAAAGAGACCAGCAGTATATTGGCAATTCTGGCTATTTTTCTGCTTGAAGTACACTTTACAACAACACAAATTTGCTTCTGTAACGTTTTCTACAAACAAAATCTGTGCCGATAGCCTTATGGGCAGCATGCCGACATACAGTGGCGTTGTGCTACAGGCGTTCTGATTTCGAATCCCAACTTGAAGACCTTTCCTGGGGCAGAAAACCATCCTAAAATTTATCTTATAAAACAGACACAGTCCAGGTTTCCCATACTAGGAATTTGTGCTCTGCGTTTAACCCATCTAAGTGCACAAACACAACAGTTGGGGGATCAGTGCCTTGCTCAAGGGTCTCACCTCAGTCATGGTATTGAAGGTGGAGAGAGCACTGGTTATTCACTCCCCCCAACCCACAATCCCTTCCAGACCTGGGACTCGAACCCACAACCTTTGGTTTAGGAGTCCAACTACCTATCCATTAGCCCACGAATGCCCCAAAATGGATATACGTACAGAAAACCTACGTACACATGAGAATGCTACGCAAAATACGACCTGGCCATTCAGGCTGAAACTAATTTTCAAAAATGCTTATAAAATTCTAAACCATGACACAGATTTGAAGAAATCTGATTTGATGTGATTCCAATCGGATGTGCACCAAAAATGACTTGGACTGACAGTCTAAACAAGGCTTTATTATTTTTGTAAATTTTATTTGAATTGTTTGTGATGGCTTCTTCAAGAACCAAAGTGGAGATTCTCTTATACAATATACAGCTCAAATCTGTGACTGCTCAACATTTGTACTGAGCACTCGATTTCAACTCCTGAGTCCTGACCACAGCAAGTAAAAACAGAAATGTCTGGGAGCAATGCTACGACGATGAGAGAAGTTATTTGAGACAGATGTCAAAGAGAGCTTGGATCACAGCGCTATCCTTATTTGGTTTATTCTTCAGAAACAGTCACGCAGCGGTCTTTCTCGAAAAAGACAGACCTTATAAGAGTGTTCTAGATTGCGTTTTACGATTGAATTAGACACCGTGTCTCACGGCAAATGTAGAAACGTCACTATCATGCTGTGAAAAACAATACATAGATACAGACATGCAAAGCATCTCTCTCTTACACCCCCACACACCGCATGTTCTCATATACATTACAGCCTCTGACTCATCTACAGTCGTATCATTTCTCTGCTGTTTTCTAGAGCAAGCGGCACTCTTCAGTTCTGTTTTTGGCTGCAATAACATGATGTATCCAGCACAAAGCTGCCGCGGGCTTATCTACCCCCTCTCCTGACTCCAACATCTCCAACCCACAGATGCTGAACGCACATCCGCATGGAAATGTACTGCATAGAGAGAGATTAGAGTCATGCTATATGCAGTTCCCTATTTGCAATTCTATTCCCAAGTCGTACGTTCATCAGCATTATGCAGTCACAAAAGATGGCGGCTTGTGAGGCATTTAAAGCACCAGTGCAACTCATGTCAATGAAGGCCATCAATGAAGGGTCATCTCTAGGGTGAGTGATATTTCGTGGCGTGTGGTTCTCAGTGAGGGAGCTGAATGGTTGAGGGACGATGAAACCCATGATCTTTATGACTCTATGAATACATGCAGGCTTCGGTTAGTTCCTGAGCTACAGGGGTACCTTCATTTGGACAATGCTTTGGAAAATACGTGCCCAACAATAATTTTTGTTTATTTATGGGGATACATGCATACGCTGTGTTCCAAACTTATCTCTCTACAAGCTTTGTGTCAGGGATGGCCGAAAAGTAGCTTCATACACAACTTTCAGCCTGCATTGGTAGAAGTTCTTGGGACACCAGCAGCTTTAAATACCTGTTTGCAGCTCAATAGTGGCTTTTTGTTGCTTTTTACTAAAAATAATTTGACAGACACTTTTCTTAAGCTTTTATCTATGCACTGTTCAATGCTTTACATCTTCAGAAAGCTCTTTCTTTCTCTCCACATTGCATGAAAACTGTGACTTGTTTATTATTGTGGAACAACATCCTTAAGTATGTGTTCCATTTATCTAAGAATACCCGGCAAACTATTTAACAAACCTGTCTGAGATTGCTGGCAGTTTATCTAAAAAGATATGAGATTTTACTGAAATCCCACTGATATGTTCACGTGCATAATAATATGGAATATAAATATATATATATATAATGTATATGTTATGAAAAAGTTATTACATTTTTTTTTTAACTTAAATAACTATATTATAGTATAGTGCTTCTCAAGCAAATCAATTTCTAATAGCTGTTCTTAAGGAAATACAGGTTTGTTTTTTATCTTATTTAGTCCTTACATTTCCTCAGTCAAGTACAAACATTTTCACTGTACGCTCCCACAAATCCACCAGGGATATTTTTAGTAAGGAAAACCATAATTATTTGAGTGGAAAAAGCTTCACACTGCTTACTTCTAGGGAGGAGGAGGGGGGGGGGGCATAAAGATTGTGTGGGTATAATGTGTTCCTTCATTATTTCAATGTATACAGGACTCCTGGGACATTACATAGTAAACAAGGAATTTGTGTGTCCCGGGCCAAACAATACAAGCTGAGGTGTAACGCTAAATCGGACCATATGCACTAAACTGACCTTTGACTGAGGCAGCAGCCAGCCAGAGAAAAGCAAGGTAACAACATACGCAACCCTACAAACAGGAAGTACGAAGGCCTTGAATGACAGCCAGGAAAGGATAAAATGAAGGTTACAGGAGATGAAAAGAAGCGCCAGAGGTTGAGATGAGGGAATGATGGGATAGATCTGTCCTGGTTACGTACCTCCTGTAGAGACAGCCAGTCACAGGACAGAAAATGAGGGCAGGGGTTCAAAGGGCAAAATGTGTAAGGAAAACAAGAAGGAATGTTCAACATCAATACATGACAAACAAAGCACCACCACAACAAATACACATTTAGGACAGAAATGACACACATAATGTTAGGAGATGGGAGGCAAGACATCAGAAACACACAAACAAGTGTCATTTGATGCTTGACAGACAAATAAATGAGGCACATACAAGTGGGGTTCATTTGTGCATCCAGATCTGGCTCCATACAACAACTTGCAATCTTGTATAACTATCAGCATCAGAAGGAGCTTATTCAACAGCTGCACGCTATTAAAACATCTAAATAACAAGTCAAGAGAACAGTCATAGATGTATTTCCACATGCCATTTAGGGCTGGGTTTAACTTAAATGTTTTGAGGTAACACTAAGGATCAATTCTCACTATTAACTAGTTGCGCATTGCAGATTGATGGGTTTTTGTAACAAAAATATTTCTCGTTTAAAAATTTGAACCTTAATAACTGACTTCCGGCAACGGCAGTATGTGTGTCCCCGAGAGCATATGACAATAAATAAAAAAAAAAAACTTTGACTGTGTTTGTCTGAAAGAAGAGAGTCATATACACCCAGAATGGTTGGGGGGAAAGTAAAATGTGCCATAATTTTCATCTTTGGGTGAACCTTTAATCCAATTCTATACCTAAACTTAACACCTACCTTACTAACTATTAATAAGCAGTTTTTTAAGAGTTTGAGGAAAAAGTTATAGTTAATTAAACTAAACTAAAGTGTGACCCAGTTTACTAAGTACAAAAACACTCTCAAACAATATTTATAAAAACTCTAAAGTCATACAGATCTTTTAAAAATATTTGATACTAGATACTAGTTTGATACTAGCCAAAATAAGAAGAAATACCGTAATTATTTTTTCTCTCATTACCACTTATAAACATAACTATATACCCAGGTGGACTTAAAAAAGACATGTAATTTTATCCAATCAGATTAGAGTTTGCAAAATCCATTTTACATCAGATTACAAAGTAAAACAGGTTGTGAACAGTGTTTTACATGCTGCTTGCTTAAACTTCCAATCGGCTGTTACACATTTTTTTTTCTTAATTTTGTGTCCCTTCCTCCCTTGCTAGATCCATTCCAGGACCTCACCATTTACAAATGAAAGTACCACAACCCTGTCTGTGAAAACTAATGTTTAAAAAGCAAATTCAATAGTAACAGCAAGAAAGTACACTACATCCTGCTTGATACTTCTGCTTTCATTCTATTCTTGCCTCCCCACAATATGTTTCCCTACTAAACTTTTCATGAGTAACTGTAACTCTCGTGTCCCTATGAGACGGCGCACTCCTCCTGAAGGAATCCCTCGCAGTGATGTGAAAAACCCATTAGGATGATAATGAGCAGCACTGTGTTCACAGCTTTCCCTTACACCACCTACAGGCTCCAACAGACTGCAGTGTAAAACCACATTTCATCAAAATATCAGCCAAAGGAGCTGTAAGAGTCTTGTTCTGACCTAACTTGAGCAGCCAGCCCTCCCGGTCCGGGTTGAAGAACGTGTGTGTGAGGTCGTTGCCATCATCTTCAGGGATTTTGAAGGGCTCGCTCTTGATGCTCTCGTACAGGTTCTGCGAGAGAGAGAAGGGACATTAGTTCTCTTAATGTGGGCACATTAACAGTACCCCTGTAAAATATTTATCTGCTGTATTAATAATGATCAGATCAGAGGTTTGAAGTCAGTCATATGGAAAGCGAGAGAGAAAAAAGAAAGAGGAGAGTAAATAAAGTTCTTGCTGTTAGCGCTTAGCCCCCAAACTGGCCTTTTCCAGCAGAGGGGAGAAATTCTTACTTCAGCTAGTTTATCTGTTATGTTGTGTTATGTCATTTATCATTAATGGCTTAGTCAATCAGAGATCCAGAGATCGGCTGTTACCCGGAGCAGCTCCTCTGGCAGGTCTCCTCCATCATTAATGCCTCTGTTCATGGAGATGAAACGCTCTACGGCGGGTTTGTCCCGGACATTGGGATTGTGAAGACTTGTGTTTAACATAATAATGGCGAAGGACAGGACATAACATGTGTCTGCAAAGAAATAAAAGATAACACACATTATTTGTCTCAAACATCTGATAAAACACATATGTTAAAACAACATTTCTGTCTTTCACTCCATAAACAGCAATATTAATAGTGTTTTACTATTAAGAGGCTAATAATAGTATTTTAACTATGCAACAACATTAAACATAGAAATATTTCCATAGACTAATGGTTATACAGGCTTATCATTGAGAAAACTAACATGAATCAAATCTTTGGTAACAATTTTAAGGTCCAGTTCTCGCTATTAATAAACATTTACTACAATTTTTGTCTCAAACTCCCAATTTGCTGCTTATTAATAGCCAGTAAAGTCGTTATTAAGATAAGTTATTGAGTAGAATGCTTTATGTGTACTAATAAACATTATTATGCTAGTAATATTCATGCTAATAAGCAAGTGATTAAGAATCTGTCCCTATACTGAAGTGTTACCACATCTTCTTTCACCCTAATATTCTGAACATTCAAGTCAGTCCAAAAACTCTTAGTATTAGTTTAAAGCCAAACCCTGACATAAGCGTGGGTGTGAATCACTAGTGTGGTGAGCATGTGAGTGGGATTTCACTGCCAGACTTAGCTGTTCTCTTACAGCTTCAGTACGCCACAGTCAATGTTTACTCTATAAACACATCATGACATGAGCTCTTAACTCTAACAAGCGACATTAAACAAGTGTCTGTTCTGTCAGTATTCAGATCCAGCATTAAACTCACACATGCCACATGACAGGCTCTTTAACCTGGAAATATGTGCGGCACTAACAGACGTAACACCACCACCATCACACCAACCATTAATTCCTTTAAGCTGTGTTCAGATAACCAGCATGTGCTTTTCTGCAGACTTGAGATTTATAAGATAGGCTGAACAAGCAAATTTGACTCGGAATGTTTTGGGCCTGATGTTGGAGGACAGGACAGAAGGAAAGTTTGTATTAGTATGGACACTGGCCGTTTTGCACATGCCTGACCTGTGGACTGAAAGACCCCCGGGTTGCACTGGCAGTACCGGGACGCAAATGCCTCCATCATTCTGTCAATCTTCTGGGCCTCTCCAGGAAGTCTAAAACTCCAGAGAAACTGCCTGTGTGGAGAGAGCAAATCAATCATAAAATCATTCATGAGTGAATCTAAACAAGTCCAGGTCACAGTCTCCCAAAATCTAATTTTTTTGACTGTATCATATATATATATTTTTTTTTTTCTTTTTAATTTTCATGAAAATGTCACATGCAAATAAATGAATAAATACATATAAATAAATAAAAATATATATATACACATGTATGAACAATAAAAATAAATAAATAAATACATATATATATATATATATATACACACACATTTTTGTTAACACTTTAGTATAGTAACCAATTTTCACTATTAACTAGCTGCTTATTAGCCATATTCCCTAATCGTACCCAATACCTGAACTTAACAACTACCTTACTAACTATTAATAATAATAATAACAATAAAAGTTTACTGAGGTAAATGTGTGATTAATGCTTTGTTAATGGGCAAGAACTAAATAAAGTGCGACCAAATTCATAATATTAAAAAGTAGTAGTCTAGACATGCATGCAGTATTTGGGGAAGAATGAGAAGCTTCTCCTACCTCAGAGCTTGAACAAGGTTGAGGTCGGCAAATTCATGGAGCTCTACAAAAGCCTGGAGCACTTTGATGTTGAAGTCATCCCTACGAGAAAACAACAACCACACACACAAAGGAGAAATGCTTACTTTCTGCAAAGAAAGATCGATTGCTTGTCTTTAAAAAGTAGAATTTTAAGATCCTTCAAGATGTTTAGCAGCATTTGTGGGCCGTCTCATCTGTTTGTATCTATAGCTGTGTTTCAAGAAATCCTATTGTTTTGACAAGTCACATCCCAAGAGGTGGTCCACTTCCCTCAGAGGCACACATGTTTAGTTTCACTGCTGCTTTGCTTTGCTCTCTAAACCCAGACAATCAATTTCCGGAGGATTTTTTTGTGATGAATCAGCCACATATCTCTCACAGGGTGACTGACATTCACTGAATAAACAGGGGTAAAAACTACAAGCATGAAGTTAAGGGTTACCGTTCCCCCAAGTAATCCCCGATAACAGTTTTGTTCAAGCCTTCGCCTTTATAGAGGAACTGAGCGATGTCTTCAGGGGTCTGTTGCAGGAGGTCGTTCTCCAGCAGAAACTGGATTCCCTACAAGGAGTTTAATTTAAAAAAAAGTATTTTAGGATCAACCCTATAAATGTCAGTGAAATTATGCCGAACATTTCAGGGAAATTGGGGAAAATTTCAGGGATGTCAGGGAAAATGTCACAATGTTGATCGCTCAGTACAAATACTATATATTAGATAGATTTTCAAACATCTGAGTCATTGTAGTACAGACAATAGAAATAAAACATACTTTTTTGGGGTCCATGTTGAATTTCTTTCTTCCCATTGCAATTTGTTTGTTTCTTTGTGTTGTTTTGCTGCAAATGAAAGTGAATAGGTCTCAATAAATATTGCTTAATAAGAACAAAGGCAGACAAATACAACGTATAGAGTAAACTGAGTTCAAAACACTAACTGCACTTTTAGAACTCACAAATAGTTGTTGATTTGACTTATTATATATTTCTCTTATTTTAATGAAAATTTTAAATTCAGACTGTAAAAACGAAACAACTGTTAGTGTGTTCTGCTACTGTGCTTTTAATAAATCTATGTAAACACCCACACAAAATTCACACTTAGTGCTTTAATAGGTTGGTATATTAAAATTCTATCATTTAATGAAATTACGGTATTTACCAGTAAACGAAATTTAAAACCGTAAAACCAAAAATGTTGGGTAACACTTCAGAATAGGGGGTCAGAATAATGCATTAGTTAACCATTAATTAATGCTTAACTAATGCATTATTCTG
>JAUCMS010000062.1:20374005-20389136 GCA_032357445.1 Enteromius radiatus
TTATTCGAAAATAACGAACCTGCAAATGTCTCAACTGACCAATCAGAATCAAGCATTCCAGAGAGCCGTATAATAAACATGTTTAATACTTTCAGCTGATTTTAGAACACATTTGTTTTCATACAAGGTACACTTTTCTGCGTGATCAGAACAATGCCTACTATTTCAAAAATCTGTTCAGATTTTAAAAGTCGTGTACTGTATTCCAGCTTTACGTGAAAATTGGTCTTTCCATTCACGTTCCCTCTGATGCATACTGAGCATAAAAACTTTGGAAAATTAAACTGGAAAATTAATACGGTATCAGGGCGCAAGAAATTAAAGTCATGTTAACATAGAAGCAGCATGGAGATTTTTATTAGTGACAAGAAATGAAAATATATTTTACTTTGTTCCAATTCACATTATGATTTCAGATTCATCCCACAGACTTGATGATGATGACTGCACTGGTAATGAGGATTGAGATAAATCAAAATACAAGAATTAGCAAAATTACCTGACAAAAATTGTACTTAGTAACAGACACGGATTACCGAACGGGCCGTCAGGGCCGGGCCCTAGAGCTGCGGGGGGCCCGCAGTCGCGCTGCCACAGGACCATTGTATGTTCGAACTAAAGTTGTCTGAACGTTTTGCTCAGGTGGCAACGCGAACGTTGCAGCAACATTGTGCAGAGGTGTCGGTCAGGGGGCCATGCAAACGTTGTGGCAACGTTGCGTGGAGGTTTCACTCAAGGGGGCGACGCAAACATTTTCTGAAGTTAGTGTTGTCCAGGGGGCCCATGGAAAAGATTTGCCCAGGGGCCCACCCGACCCATAATCCATCCCTGCTTAGTAATGTCATCTATTACATTACATAATTTGGTTATGCACGTCCTGATTTTGCCGAGTTAGGCGTGTTCCCAGGTTAACATATTTTGTATCTCTACACTTAAACCTAACCCTACCCATGAGTAATGCCTAAAATCAGAGGAAATGATAGATGACTGATACTGATGTACAAGCACCAAACACTGATTGTAAGCCTAAACTTCACAAAAACTATAAACTGGTTCTTCAAATCTGATCTGGCTAATCACAATCTTGTTCCAGGGTCAACAAAGATGTTGACCCAGGGACACGCCAAACTCTGCAAAATCAGGTTATACCTTAGATTACTTTGAGATAACCTTTGACTTGTTTATCACATTGACTTAAACAGGACAATCTTGTATCATATAAATATAAAACTACAAAGAGAGAGAAAATAGCATAAATGCCATTTGTTGTTCTTAACAACTTATTAAACAACACATACATTAAGGTTTCCCAAATGGTTTGTGTAGGAACTGCTAGGTGCTTGTGAGATTAATGGAAAGATAATAATTAAAGGGATCATTTACCCAAAAATTAAATTCTGTCATTAATTACTCACCCTCATGTCACTCCAAACCTTTAAGACCTTTGTCACACAAATTAAGATATTTAATGAAATCTAAAAGCTTTCTGACCTTCCATAGACAGCAAAGGTCCTACCACAGCACAGGAAGGTAATAAGGACATTGTTAAAATAGTCCATGTGACATCAGTGGTTCAAGCTACAAGAGTACTTTTGGGTGAACTACTTACTAAATATGTACGGACTGGTCATGAGATAGCATTGGAATACCATCTAACCTGTGACTCCGATTTTAATCTGTTAAAAACACTCACTTTGAAAAATGATCAAATTTCTGTGTGACACCATTAAATCCAAATTATTATCAGGATTTCATCTCTCATCTCCTTCTACGGAATAAATCCAATTAAGTATAAAACCTCCTTGTCTATCAAGGCAAATCTGAGGTGCATTGTGGCATGGGACATCAAGATGAGAGAGTGAGACCTTCTTTCTGAACGCCCTCAGGTCTGCGATGACTCAGACAGGAAATGAGTTTAGAGCTTGATTCCAGCCGTCTGACAGAGAGCCATGAATGAGATGAACTGGGACGCTGGACACCTAACAGGCCTGTTTATATTGGCCCCGTCTGTCCAGACACCACATCTGGATGCGAGGAAGGGGGAGTACTCTGTTGTACGAGAGGGGAATGCAAAGACAAAAATCACTCAGTCACGTTATTATGGTTGAGACGTGGGCGACGGAGGCTGAGCGTCCGGTCCTGGCAGCTCTTTATTGCACCATAAGACATTCTTCAGTCGCTCTGACACTAGTGTTTTATTCATTCCTTGTGAACTAAATTCCTTTAGCCTGAATTTCCTTGGGACTTTGGGATTTAATTATAAACTATAGGAGAGGCTGTTAGTTTGAGTCCAGCTGTGGAGATGCAAAGGAAGAGAACTGGGCCAGTCAAGAGGTGTTTAAAATGAAGATAATCGGAGGCACATTTTAATGATCTCTGAGATTTACAAAAGGTTGCTCCGGGAAAACAGCTGCTCTGTTGCTCACAGTGACTTCTAGAACTCATCTAATTAATGTTGCACTTACACAGCAAATCTAATCTTATTGTTATATTAACATTTATTTGATTGAGCTTTTTGGTAATACTTTAGGGTAACACTTCAGAATAGGTAACACTTGTGAACTGTTAACCATAGATATATATACATAGATGCCTCATTAGCGACTGTTTCCATTGGAGCCATATGTAAGCCATCCACGTCACTATAGTAATCAGTGAATGTTCAAAAGATGCCAGAATCCTGCACAGAACTGCTCAACGGCTTTGTGCAAACCTGCAGTATGGTGAATGATGTCAAGTTCACCGTTCCAAGTTGGCAGCCGCATCTACAGTACTGTGCTAAAGTATTTTCACCAACAAAAAATGGTTTTAAGTGTGTTATTTCTATCTTTTGCGGTAGCGTGTCAGTTGGAAATATCAGTAAAAATCAGTTATTTTTGTCGTTAATTGTAAAAATGCAGTGAGATTATTGCCTGCACAAAGGAGTCTGACAACAGCTAGTGCTCCACACAGAGATCTGATGAAGTAACCGAACAAACTGAGACAGACTCAATCCAGAAGAACTGTGGCAACATCTCTGTTACGTGCTAGATGTAATTTGGGATGTCCTGTAACATTTAAGTGAGATATCATTGACACTGGTGCAATCCATGAATAAAAGGAGGCATACGAAAAGATTTAATAAAGAAAGTTTTATTTCAAACAGTTCCAAAATTAACACGAACCAAAAATTAAAGAGAAAAGGAGAAAACCTGAGTGACACCAAAAGAAAGAAATTATCAAAAACAAAAGAGGTTGAATAACTAATCCCCAACCCAAATAAACTAACTACCAAACGAAAAATGAAACCGTAAGCTTCGGCGCATCCGGCGCCAAAACTAAACTACCCTAACTAATAAAACAAAAATACAAGGGTGGTCGTCACTCCTTACCTGTCACTAACAAAGGTCTGAATTTAAGTTACAAATTTGCCTGTCTCCTTTCTCTTAATTACTTAAGCAAGATTTTGGTGATAACCAAAACTCGTTTAGAAAAAGCGAAGCAGTGCATTATGCTCAATACAATCATCGTTCGGTAACAAGTGTTTAGGTTTCAAGAATGTTCAACAATTTGAACAAACGAAGACAAAAATCAGGCTAACGAATAACCAATAACAAAAACAAAAACAAACTAAATATAACAAAGTCTTAAATCAACAAAAACGCAGTCGGCACAAAATAGACAGTCGCCTGCTGGCTGGAAAACAGGACGACTGACAGAAGCCAAGGGAACCCAGCCCCTTTTATGACGACAGGATCAAGGCCATTGGAAGATGAGCGAACCAATACAACGAGCCTGTGTTCTTAAAGGGAAAAACAAAACAGATAGGGAAAGAAACAAAACAATACCAAAAACAAACAAATACACTAGGGAACGTAACAACAAGTATTAAGTATTTAAGAAATAAAGTCAGTGCTTAGATCAAGGCAAAGTTTTGGGACATTCTGAAATGTTTAATGTGGCTTAATATTTTAAAACAGTGACACTGGAGGACCAAATTCCTTAGTAAAAATACTATTAACATACTATTACTAACCTTATATTTAATACTTTTAATATTTATAAGCAGAATAGCCCAGAATATGAGCGCAACCTGTTGCACATTAAGGTTTTTCCTCACTCAGAGAAAAAGTGGGCTAATGAACAAACATGGTAATCTAAAAATAGCAAATCAGTTTACAGTTATTTTAAGTTTTAAGTTTTGCAAGGGAACGCAAATATCTTTGCGAAAGAATGCCGGTTTTGAAGGTTTTGTGAGAGAACGCAAAACATTTGACACACATTTTTCCTCCCACTATGAGTTTTTCTATCGCCATGTCCCTATATATGGAATGTTTTTAGAGCTACTTGGTATTTTTCAGCATTATTTTTTACAATAAAGTTTTTTATTTATTTATTTATTTTTTATATTTAACAATAAAAGTGTTCTTTATTTCTTTGTGAATTATTATTAAATTCTAAATTACAGATAATTCATATTTGCTTACACATAAAAAAAGGCAGAGCTATAGTGCACAGGTCTTTAGGATTTGCTCATGAATAAAAACAGATTTTGCTCATTTTCTTTTCTGCTTCCTTTTTGAAGGTTTTGAACAAAGAGAACTTGTCTTGGCCACAGAACTTCATCCAGTCGTATGTTACACATAAAACAGGTAAGCAGCTGTCAAACACATCTAAATGCATTCTCAGTGATGATGAATATGAAGATGATGGTGATGTCTTCTATGTTTGTACAGTGAGAGAGGAGGAACGCAGGAAGCTAATGAGAAGAAACACTGAGCTGAAACTTGAGTGTGAACATCTGAGTGATGAGGACAAGAGACTCTGCGATTCTCTCTCGGTAAGAACTGCTGAACAGGGCTGGGTTGAAATATAGACTACCTCATTTTAATTTAGACTCCGAGCCCTAGGGATTTTAACCCCAGGAAGGATGGAGGTCCGACCCGATCCCCGAGTGCTATTGGTATTCTTGCATCCCTCATTTTTTAAAGCTTTTTGGAACTACATTTTACTACTTTAAAAGGGCTTTCTGATAACTGGGTTGATGCACAACCTGGGGACTGGTTCATTAAGTTTTAAACCAAGCAACTAAGTTAAAAGTTAAACTTTTCCACTGCGTGGTACGACTCGGCACGGCTCAGTTTGCGTTACCACTGCAGTTTAGTACCATTTCAGAGTGGGCGGGATTATTCACGTGTCGTTATAGTTGCAAAAAGGTGCATTTCTTCAAACAAAAAAGTTGCGTCCGATCCTTCGCTGGCTGTGCTGATTTAAATCTATTTGTGTCTGTTGTGTCTCGTGACGCAAGCTCAGTGACGCAATAATGACGGTTTTCTCCAGCCAATCAGTGACCAGCAGAGTTTACACGTCACGTTTTGGTAACGGTTCGGAACCTCGACTGAGGTGGTACTAAAAAAAGGACCAGGTACTGTTCCCAGTGGAAAACACCCCAAAAGTGAGCTGTACTGAACCGTACCGTGCCGTACTATGCAGTGGAAAAGCGGCAATAGAACATTAAAACTGTCTCTTTCAACAGAAATGCATTGAGCTGAAGGAGCATCTTTTGGGTCAGCAGCGGGAGACTCAGACGTCCCTTGATCGTCTCAAGACTCTGATCCGGCTCATCCAGCGTGACCAGATGATCCAAGTAACTATGACGGCCACCACCACCACCGGAGCATCGCTGCTCTCGCTGCCATGGATCAAAGCTACGGGCAGCAGCACCAGCACCACGGCGCCCACAGCTGGCTCCTCCGCAGTACTGCACAAAACCACGCTCCAGCCGCAAGGCAACAACTGACCCCCGAACCCACATAAACAGAACAGCTCTCTCTACAAGACCACCGAACGTCTTTGTAAAGAGACACAGACGGTGATATCCAACCAACGTGCATTTTCTTCTGGTAACGTCTTACCATAAAATAATGGAAAATTTTGAGGAAAAAAAAAGTTCAAAAGAAAGAAATTATGAGTCACTCAATTCATAAGTATTTTTTAAAGCCAACACACAGTGCTCACAAGATTTTTTTTTATTCACTGTTTTTTAATGTATTATTTTTCTCGGCCTTAATGTATTTATGACTAGATTATGATGCTGTTGCAAATATATGAAATAAGTATTCTACATAGTTAGAAACTTTTCTTTTTATGCTTTGTGTTTTTTTACTGGGGTTTGGTGTGTGTGCGTATCGGGGGGGGGGGAATAATCATTCGCATTTAGTTACTGAGAAGGTTAGCGTAGTTATAGTTGGAGGCAAGCGACATATGAAACAGAGAGCACTGTACAATGCTATATTGGAATAAGCGCTTGTTTTTAGTTTTTGACGAACAATGTTTGCCATAATAATTCAGGTTAAAGCGAGACAGGGAAATGTTTTTGTTCTGTTCGTTTTGTGTGTACCTGCGAGCTTACAAACATAAAAAAAAACAAACAACAACATGAAATAATTTTTCAGTATTAATAGAGAGAAAAGAACAAAGTATTTAAGATAACAACAGAATTTAGCCTTTTTAGTGAAGAATTTAGTATTTTCATGCTGATGCCTGTTAATGATTTCAGATAAGTATTGGAGAGAGGGATCTTTGTACATATATGATTTTTATTTCATTTCGGCTGTCCCAACAACACAAACAAAAAAAGGCCATTTGAGTTCTTTGAGTGCCTGATCCCGGAATCCAAAAACTTATGTTTTGTCTCCCCACTATATAAAATATGCCAAAAACCCTTGAGTGTTTTTGTACCGTTAACTGTTTAATGTTTTCATCTCATTTTGCTCTCTTGTCTGTTTTTCTCTAAAGTGTTTTATGTTTTCATTTTCTTTTTTTCGCATCACTCCAGGATTATCACAAGTTGCATTATTATTCTTATTCTTTTTTTATTTATACTTTTAAATGTTAGAAGTGAACACTGCCTGATGAATAAAAGTAAAGAATTCATATCTAAAAAAAAAAAAGTTGGAGGAAAATAGGAAATGATTTGAATGGTACTTCTTTGGAGGGAAAGTTTAGCATGATCATTTGAATGGTTTGTCTTCCTGTGTGGTTCGAAAAACAAACGCCACATCCCTGATGGAGTTACTACAAAATGCAAAAGAAATAAGTCGCACACGGTTAACCACAGCACTATCGTTCTCAACAAAGGATATTTCATTTAAAAAACAAAAAAAAACATTCATTTTAATTTTGATTTAGTGTTAAATAAGAAATACCATCATTATGTATACCTTTAAGGGCTAACAGACTTGTATTTAACCACATTTGGAGTAAAAACTAAAATTCTTTCTTCCGTTTAAAAGGAATATCGACTGAATTCATATGCAGCTCAATTCGGGTGTTACATTTAGTAGCATCTGTAAATTGTAAAACTATAAACATTTTTGTGTAACGTTTTCTATGGAGTCTGTATATGTAATGTAATATATGGTAAGGTTATAAATATTAACATATGCTATCGCATTAAGTTATAATTAACAGTTTTATTGCAGCATTTATTAATCTTTGTGTTAATGTTAAACTCTATCCAGAATTTAAACAAATTTGGAGACTCGACCTAAGCTTTACTTATGCTATTATAGATGAAATCCCGGGTTCATAGACAGGGTTTAAGCTTAACCAGCATTAAGACATAGTTCAATTAGGGTATTTAAGTATTTTTTAAAAACTTGCCTTAGTCAAAACATTACTGTTGTGTATTTTAAGACAAAACAAATGCACTGACATGTTTTAAGATCAGTCAGTGCAAGTTTCTTTCATTTGAAACAGATTTTAATCTAGAACTTGGCTTAAGCCTTGTCTGTGAAACCAGTGTGATTTTTTTTTTTTAAATCACATATTACAAATTCAAAACCAAACCAAGATTAATAAATGGTGTTTTATTGTCTTTATTTTATAATAAATAAATAAACATGATCCTGTTGTAATATTCTAATACTTATTAATGGTCAGTACAACATATTAAAATGAGACCAATACCATTTTTATTTTGTGTTAAATATTTAAAAGGTATAATGTAATATAATACATGAAGCATTACTTATACAGACATCATAAAAAGTTTATTTATTTTTTGTTTCCTTTCAGCTCCTGTATTATCATATTCAGAATGTAACTTAACGCATATCATCTAATGTTTCATAACAGTCGCTCTTGCTAAGTACTGCATTGAGATAGCAAGCATCTTTCATGTTTTCCAGTAAAAAAAACAAAAAGGAAACGTCATTTACTTAATACTTGTTTTCACAATATTTTAAAGTGAACTACTTTACTCTACTCTACAGATGTTTACATGATTATTTTATTTTAATTTTTTTATTGGAAAACAAGACAATGCTGATTGAGAAAATGACAGCATATGGCAACGCAGTGGGATGTTAATATCAGTCCTTTCCATGAATACTATAGATTAATTTATTATTTAACAGTTTTTGAATTTTTATTTGTTACTTATTTTGTATTTATTTATTTATTTTTTTTACTAAAGTATATCTGTGCTCTGTTCTTCATATCACTCCCATCTACATTGCGGCACGTCCCTGATTTCTGTTCACCCGTCGTTGCCCGTGTTCCAGATATCCTCTCCGGGAGAAACTGTGCAGTGCTTATACAGATCTATTTTACTACACTCAACACTACGTTGAACAAAAAAATCTAATTATATTCTTTTATCAATGAACAAATGAGGGAAGACAAAAAATGACAATTTTTTTATTGTTTGCTAATTATGCATTTTGACTTAGCTTGCAATATGTGACGTGTCCTTTTGCAATGGAGAAGGAAGCAAAGCGAAAGTGGATAAGACAACACAGAGGTGTTTAGCTAGATGTCTTTGGACTGTGTTTTTTCTTTGTCATTCTGAAGGGGACTGTCCAGTGGATAGTACATATAGAAGAGTGTTTGTCTTACATATGCCAATGTAGTTTTTACATCATCTTATGATCTATTAAAGTTGATTGATGGAAGTTCATCAATTGTAAGGTTTTGTCTCACTTTTTGTGCTTTTTTACTGTGTCAATTATGTGTATTACAGTAAAATGAATATTTTTTTATAAATAGATTTATTGTGAACAGATGTGCTGCTACTATCTGGTGACGCTATAGAGACTATATAAGCCAGTAAACAACAATTGGTTACACTTTATAATAAAGGGTTACTCCACCCCAAAATGAAAATTTTTCTCATTAATCACTTAAAAGCTTTGCTCGTCCTCGGACGACACTTTAAAATGTTTTGGTTGTAAACTGAAAAAAGACTGTACCATTGATTTGTACCTGAAGGGTCCACTTTGGTACCTTAAAAGTACATACGTGTTTAAACTTCATAGGCACAAAAGTGTATTTTTTGAAAAGTTATCACCCAGCTTTTGTACCTTTATATCTGAGAGTGTATTAAGAGGTGGATTCATTCATGTAAGACGCCACTGAAGTGCATGGCCCACCGCTGCTTATTACATTTTAAATACGATAACTTGAAATCTGCAATCTATTACATTCCAAAGTAACCTTCTCAATATTGCTAAAAACAAACACAATCGCATGGGAATATTTTATGTTTTGGATAATTTGTGTTATGTGTGTTTTCATACATACATCTCCTTCTTTCTAAAAATCATAATTTAATATGATCCACATTGGTACCTCATAAAACAGTTGTCTTCCTATGAGATCAGACTGAAAACACAACAACAGCATAGCAACACAGCAGTGCCCCTTCTCAAAATCCAGTAATTACTTACTGTTTATTTACTTTGCACGGTATTTCAAACATTGACTTGTTTCATTAGGTGAGCCATATTAATTAAATGTAACTGCTGTACCAAATTAGCAACAATCCATATTCGTGAGTAATGCAGTGAAAGTGTATAATATTAATGTAAGTAGAAGATAGCAGATGAAGATTGTAAAACAACAACAACAACAAAACCTAAACAAAATCTTACACTTGGCATCAGTCTAGTTTCACTGCCTTCTTACAAACATGAATGGTGCATGAAAATATATTTGGACACAAACTTAAACTGTTCAGTGTTAAAAAGTGAAACTCCTTCCCATGTTTTGTTTAATGTCAATCAACCTAAATAACCTATGTCATTATATTTTTAAAAAATCATGTGACACTCGTGGAACTGAACTGTGATATTTGATCTTTGACCTTCAATCACTGAAAAGGCAGAGTCCATTTTTTTTACATGATATAATTACATTAAGAGTTTACAAAACCTCCTCCAGAGGGGAAAAAATACTAAAATGTATTTGAAATACATTTATTATATGTTAAGTAATCTACAAATACATTTATGTATTGCATTTTATGATGTTTCTTTTCTTTTTTTTTTAAGTAAAATATTATTAAGTTATTTATAATTCCAATTCACAAATTTACAAAGAAAACAAAAAAACTTCCAAATAAAACTTCCACTTCATTTCAACTTAAATGCATATGTTTTAAGTTTATAGAGTATTTGTAATTTATATTTGTTGACAAAAACAAATTTAATTTAAGCACAAATCTTTGGATGAAAAGGTTTTAAGATGATTGGGGACTATTTGAAATATGTCTTTCTTGGCAAAATCACAGCGACCCATGTTTAATGTCAAGCTGTTACACACACGCGGTGCTGCTGATAATAAGACTTTATAGTATCTGTGGAGAGTAGGACACCTACTGGCCTAGAAACAAACTAAGTTGAACACACTCCATTTCAGGAGCTATTTATTTGTTAGAGAGAATAATAGAGACTATAGAAGCAATATAGAAGTATAGTGACTTAATATTATTTAAGCCTCCTTGTTTTTTGTCTTAAAATCACAGTTACAATCATGCTGTTGTTTGGAATAGAGTAAGATGCCTCCTTAAGAAAAATGGGAAATCTGAAATAACTGTATCATATTTTTTGCATTTGCAGAATGATGCTGCATTAGCCAAAGTGTGTGTGTTTTTTTTTTGTTTAAATAAGTATACATAACAATACTTAATAATGTCATAAATATATATTTTTCCCCAGCTAAATAAAAAAAAAATAATAATTTGCAGATGAAATTACTACATTAAGATAATGCTAATGCTATTTATATGCTATCTATGAACAAGAAAAAATAAGGACAAATTTGTAATGAGTTTTAACTAAAATCCTCATAAGCACCAAGATACTAAGACTTGTTTTGATAGATTGCATTTGGAATATAACTGTAAAAAAACAGATAACTCTAATTGGAATACACAATGGCGTTTTTGAGAATGGTTAAAAATGGATCCGCTCCTTCTCCATATGAACTCTTCATTGGCTATTTTCTTTCCATCAAATTTTTGTTCACTTGTCACTCATGATTTCACATCATTGATTTCCAAAATATCACAAAAACAATGCACAAATAAAACCTCCACTGAAACAACAAACCCATTACACTGTGACAACCCAAAATTAACAATCGCCTCCCAGCAACACACGAGAGCACCTCCTTCTGCGCTTCTGATTAGAGGACTGCACGGCCGGATGGTGACTGATGCAACATCCCCTTCTCACAGCCAATCACAGCACAGAAGAGCTCATGACCCTCAGATTTGGCCGTTGTGATGTTGATCAGCTTCATTTGGCTTCTGAATGTTTCCAACTGCCGCTCCAAACGCTTTAATCCAGAGCTGAAGACTTGCTCCAGGTTTCCTGGTATAACAGCTGCAGCTAATGGCACTGAAGCTCACATAAGCCTTCTGAGTTTCCCTAATATCAGCAAATAACACAAGGAAATATTTGAGCTTTGGTGGCTTTTAGTAGTCTTGAACAGAAATGAAGATGTCTTTTTTAAAGTGATGTCCAAATGGCTTTTTTTTTTTATTCTAAGGAAACAATTTGTGACCAGCAGATTAGTTTTTTAATAAAAGTTGTTCATTAACAATGTCATTGTTGAAGGAATATTCAAAAAGGCTTCTGATGTAGATGCAGTAGTTTTCCATTTGATTTTTAGAAACACTTTTGGGATGTGATTAAAAGGGATTACTTTGAAATGCTTTTAGCTTCAATATGGACTGGCCATTTTCTGAAGAGTTATGACAGATCTCTATTGTCTTTGTTAAGACAATACAATACATAGACAATAACAATAACACAGATCACTCTATGAGTGTATTAATAACAAAAGATACATTTGAATAATTATTCAATGCAATGAAAAATACACTGCATGCTCATCTCTGGAAAGGGTACATAGGTGAATGTGGGGAAATTGCAAAGCTTTTTAATTTATTCCTTTTTTCTGAGATAAACTGTCAAACCATAAACGTGTAGTAAAAATGATCTGTATGTGGATAAAGAAAGATTGCTAAGCTTTAACGCTCCAGGACATATTTTCTTTATATTGGTAGAAAAAAGCATTGTATTATTCCTATGTATGCACCTTAAATCATAAAAGATTATTTAACATCATTCATGATTTTTGCACACTTTTACACTTTCAGAAAAACAGGTAAAAAAAAAGCTGTCCCTTTAACAGTGCTCTTTCATAGCTGTTATTATGTACACTTAAACTACTATATAAGGTACTAATATGCAGTGTTGAGGGGTAAATATGATTTTAAAAAGTTTACTGTTTGAGAGGGTACAGCAGTGACAAATTTTAAACATTTCATTCTGAAAGTGTACAAAATTATTGGAGAATGTGACACTTTTTGGATTAGTTTCGAAGGATTTTTAAAATGTAATTTCAATAATGCAATTTTGGAAATAAATGCAGGAGGTTTTTTAGCATATTTATTGTGCAATTTGTAATTTCTTATTTAAATATATATATATATATTTTTTGTATATAATTCTTTTTTATATAAAATGTTTTTCATTTTTAATGTTACTTTTATTTGAGAAAAAAAATAAAAAATTCTGAATGAATGGAAAAGCATCAGTTTTATTTCCGTGCAGTGTTGCTCATGTAAACAGAATCAGTTATTATTAGTCATGTGGATCTAACACAGCTCGGATATGAATAATCAAGTTATAATAAGCACAGACACAGGGCTAGGCAATTCCTCATGTATATTTAGTGCACCGTGGGAATTCAGACAGGCTGCTTTGAGCACTTACAGAGACACAGTTGCTGTTTATAAAAGAGGAAAGCAAATGGCAGATGCATATAGACCTCTGAAAAAAGACAAGTAAAGATAGCTATTTTAAATGCTGATCTGAGAGCAGTTTTGGACACCATTATGATGTATGGACAAACTCATTTAAATGAACACATTCACTTACAGTTGCTTACTGAATGTATATTATGTCAAAGTAAATGAACAGTAGTCAAAAATCATGCAGAAGTGTAAGTTAAGCTGCTGATTTATGCATAGTGCAAACATTTAGCTGTTACTCTTAATAAAACCTTCAAATATCAGTTTTTGTTAGAGTAGATGCACACGCAATTGCACACTAGTTTCTGTAGTCTAAATAAACATCTCAGGGAGTCCAGCAGATGGCAGTATTGCAGTTTACTGTATTCAAATCTTCATCTTTTGGGCTCATATAAAAATGAATGTTTGTTATGCACTTTTCAAGTCACCTTTATTTACATAACAATACAGATTGTGTCAAAGCACTGAACAGTATCAAATTTTGAGAACTTTTTTTGAGAGTGTCAGTAATGTATAATGACAAGATTAAATACAAAATTTTCAGCAAAAGGCATTTCATTATTGAATGCAGAGACGCCATTGTCCAGCTCAGTTCAATTTACGCGGTATCTGTGCAATCAAATTGACATTAATCACTTGAAATTAAGTGTCCCCAACTGAGCAAGCCTGAAGCGACAGTGGCAAGGAACCAAAACTCCATCTGTGACAGAATGGAGAAAAAAAAAACCTTGGGAGAAACCAGGCTCTGTTAGGAGACCCTTCTATATGATTAATCATATCTGTATGGTTTATATAATATACTGTGGTGTTTTTTTATATATATGTGCTGTGGCTCACAAATAGTTAACACAGGTGATGGCGCCAGGGCCGTCACGTCCTCTGTGTGAGCGGTTCCTCATCCAGCGTAATCCTGCTTGAGCCACATCTGATCTCCTGTGATAGCACACAATTCCTAACAACAACACCACCTTAGATGCCGTGTGCATTGACAGATCAGGGCGCTGATAGTGTGTTCTTGTGGTTGTGATTTGAATGGACTAATAAAAGCGCTGACCTCTGTTGGGAGACATCAGTATTGCTGAAAGTCAAACAGAGTAGACCACCCATTTGTCCACCACCAGTGTCCTGCGAGGACATCAGGAGCATTGATTTTCTTCAAGGACCTGATCCCTTTTCGCTGTTTACAGCTTTAGCTCACCACACAGATGTTAATTATAGCCTATTTAACGCCTCAACACATAATAATATGGTAGAGGTGATGTATTGGTGGTTAAATTAGCATAAACCGCTCTTATTCTGCCAGTTATGATTGGAGAAAAGCAGTAAATAGGCACCATCCATCATCATAACATTGACCTTGGCCATCTTAGACAATTGGATTAGAAAAATCTGAGCAGTCCCTGTTGAAAAAAACCCCAGCATGTGCTGGCTAGGTATATTTTGAAAAATGGCAGCTGGTTTGAGTTTGTTTAAACCAATCTTTAGTTGACCATGAGCTGATTATAAGCTTTCCCTGAGCAGGAGGTAGTTGCTTAGGACCAGCACACGACCAGTTTAAACCAGCTCATAACCAGATAACCAGCACATGACCAGATTTCAGCCATCTTATGATCAACTAAAGCTTACAACCAACTCACAACCATCTGACAGCCAGCTTAACCAGCTCGCTATCAGCTCATGACCAAATAAAAACCAGCTTATAAACCAGTTTATAGCCAGCTTATAACCAGCTCATGATCAGCTTACAACCAGCTCTTGACCAAATAAGTACCAGCTCATAACCAGTTTATGACCAGATTACAACCAGTTCATGACTAACTAAGAACCAGCTCATAACCAGTTTATGACCAGATATTCCAGGGTGAACTGGAAAAGTCTGTAACACTTTATAATAACTACACACTATTAATGATTAGTTAAGTTAGTTTTCATCCTTTATAAACCATTGTTCCAACATTATTATGCATTACTAAACAGTTTACAAGTGCATCTATAAATGCCTTGTTCTTGAGCATATATAACATGTTTAATAATTGTATTTTCACAC
>JAUCMS010000062.1:20405303-20417334 GCA_032357445.1 Enteromius radiatus
TACAAATATATTATGTAAAGAAAAACTTTTATTTTGGATGCGATTAATCGCGATTAATCATTGCCCAGCACTAAATTATCATACCAATGTATCACCTTATAAAATGAGAGAGCCTTATAGATCCTTATCTCACACAATCATACACAACGTACCGCAGCTGTTCTAGTATTAGTAGGGTAAAAAAGACAGTTCATAATTCATGGTCTATATGAGTAATAAACTGTCATTCTCACCCCACTAATACTGTCAGATAATAAGACATATGACAATGTCAGAACATTGTGAAATTAGTGGAAGAGAAGTATAATATCATAGGTTATCTCCTAACAAATGACTGCTATATGATACCCAGCACCCATAAATGTCTATTTTTTTACCTTCGTTGCTATTTTTACTGTCTCTATTTGTTAACAGCTTCTAATAGCATGACCGGTCAGAGCCAGTACTCATGTACCGTAATGCACTAATGATCTTTTCTGTCAACGGTGGCCATTATCGTGGGAAATCATGCTTCAGGGATCAGTCAGTGCCATGCTGTGCATTGAATTAATCACTAGAGAAATGAAACACCCAAATTAAGGGATTAATTACTGTATCTCTATTTGTACATGAGCAAAAGTTGGCTCTAACCATAGAAATGCGATGCTTGCTTTGCTTTATGTGGAGGAGATCACGTGATAGCCAGTTGCTTTCAATGGTCAAACAGTCCCGACTATGCATTCAGGACTGCTGAACAGTGGGAGAACTTCTAACAATTACGAGCTTTTATAAAGGGCCTCTAGGTCCGCAGAGGAAACCAGGTCAACTCTGATGAAAGCTTTTATCTGTCTTCTGTCATCGGCGTTAACAGAGCGGCCCGTAGATCACATAATGTGGAATTGTTTATGTGCTGTTAGTGATAGAACAACTCAAATGACACTGCAAATGAATAAGGGCCACTAAGAAATAGCAGGGGCAATATATCCGTCTTAAGGTACATTCAAGGTATGCATTTTTAATCAGTCCATGCATTAACAGGGAATTGTACCTATGACCTTGGTGTTGTTGCTAATGGTCTGACAGTCTAAGCTACAGAAACACGCAAAATGTGAAAACAAAAAAAAAAAAATGTTAAAATACCAGTAAATGTATTTTTCAATTCAAATTTCATGCTGATAGCATGACATGTCAAAAATGTAAAAACTTGCATACACAAGACTTGCAACACAGTTATTTTTTCTACTTTTCTGACTCTCAAAACTATAATTGGTGTGTTGATCCATTATTTTTGGACCTAAAGCCACTTAATTTCCTTGTTAATAATAAATACACTTTTGGGTGTATAAATAGTTTTTACATTGAGAAATACCTTGCCTTTTATGGTATTATTTTTTATGATATGGTCCTCTGCAAACTCGAGACACTTTACATAACACCGCCATAAATGTCACGAGAAAGGGTTTAAGGAAGTAGACTGGAGAACTGAGAACATAAGAACCTAATAAAATCATCATCCCTGTGAAGCACCAGCAGACATGACGCCAGTATTGGACTGTGATGATATACAATAACGGTAATCCGCGCCATGCCGGTTCCGGCTCAAGCCATTTCATTTGAGGCGTGCATGCAAACATACGGGTTAAACTTCCATTAAATCCCCAAACTTAACTAGTTCGTGCAATTGTCAAAATGTTTGTAACGACGAGTAGGCTTACCCTCTCCCAACAATTAGCCGCAGCGCCTCTAGGTTGCCGTGGTAAGCGGCCCATAGGGTCGGTGTCATGCCATCTTCATCCGGAGCGTTTAGGTCCTTCCGCGTCGCTTCTTTCAACAAGTCAAGGTAGCCATCCCGAGCTGCCTTGTGGTATTTGTCATTCATGGTGATCTCGAACCTCAGCCTCCATCACTCTTTCACTGGCTCTGTGCATCAGGTCTGAACCCCTGACCGGCTGCAGCGAGCGTGAGGCACTTGGAGTTTCCAAGGACACCTCAGAAACGCCGCGAGCGGCTCGTGAGGGTGTGGCTTCAGCTCGGTCCTCAAAAAACGGAATCTTTTAACATTTAGGATTTGAATATTGCATTATTAGGTGAAGGAAATACATTCTCAGACCTGCTTTCCCATCCAAAATCGTAAGCACACGAACTGCATTAAGAAAATAAATATAAATAAAACAAAAAATACGAAGTTGTTCAGTAAAAAATGTTTAGATGTTGAGTAAAAAAAAACCGTCATAGTTCGATTTTAGTGAATACATTTCTCCCCGAAATGTTTTGCATAAAAACAAGGTTTGTAATGTATTGCTTTAATATCTGATATCATTTTTTACTGTAGCTTTGGTGGATAATTTGTCGTGAATTAACCCTTTTGCTACAACAAAACAAAACATAATAATAGTGGGTTAACATGGTTACTAGCTAAACCACTGTAACCACAAATGAGTCATGGTTTTGCCACTCTTACCATGGTAACCGAAGTAAAATTGTGGTTATACAAATGGTAGTCACTATAGCAAAAAAAAAACCTATTGTTTTGTTTTTGTTTTTTACACGGTTACTACAATTTTACTATAATAAAGCTATGGCTAATTTTAGTAAGGGAATGTGAACTACCAATTTTTTATTTTCACATAATAAATAATAAGTTGTCACAGCAGGCTACTTTTAAATTAGTATTTTTTATACTGTGTCTGTGATTTACCAGTCATTGAAACCTGGATTAATAGCTGCATCAATGTTATTTATGGGCATTTTATATAGATGGCATATATATCATGATGTCCCATCACTGTGGTATTATCACACACACCTTCACTGATGTTTGAGGATTTATAATGCTTATAATTGCATGGTGTATAGTAGATGTCAAATTGTTCATACATTTTGTTCTAATTATTTGTGTACTGTGTGTTTTGTCTGACAGGTTACAGGTCCTTCAGTGATACGGCTGTAAATCTTTGTGTCACCAAGAGAATATATATACGATGAGGTGGCACGCTCCTCAGAAGGCCAGTGGTTCCTACTCATGGTAAGTAAAGGAAAACTAAATTCTTGCATATAATTATGAATTGTGTTATACTGAATAGTTCTAATTTCCACTAATTTATAGCTTTTGCACTGTGTTTACTTTAGAAATTCTATATTGTGGAAGTGATGCAAGTTGCTCTTGGTAAAAGCGCATGTTAATATTTCTTGTGTTGACATTAATAATCACCATTAATGCACTGCTTTCATAGCCCTCAAAAGAAACAATGCGCAGTTCCATTGTACTCAAACATTTCAATGAAATTGGGTGAGGCTGAATATCACAATCATTGTGAAAACCGATATAAGCTGAGTAAATAAAGGCTTAATATTTTGAACACAGATATGGTTGAAGTAAATAAAAGCTCAATATTTGTTGATGACTCAGAGCTGAGGGTGTCTGATCAGGACTTCACGTTTCCTTCTTCACCAAACAGACTGTAGAGCCTGTGCAGGTAGCCCTCTTGTTAAACACTGTTATCACAATAGCCGAGAGCTCTTGGCTGGCTTTAGTCCAGTGCAAGCAAAGGTGAAATCTTTTTAGATTCCCAATATTGTCAAGTCAGATTTGAGGATGCAGGTCCATTTAGATGTGGGATAGACGCAGGGCAAGACGTAAGCAGAAGAGAATACAGGTGATTGGTTGGAGACTTATGCGGGTTCAAGTATATATGCAAGCTTGAGAAAACTAGGCTCCTTCTAATTATTTTGCGTGACAACTTGTAGACGTCTTCGCATGCTTCATACTCTACAAATCCAGATTTTTTTTTTTAACTTGGACTCTTAGAGCTCCACTAACAAACTGACTTGTGTTTTCTTGTGGACAGCTCTTCTAACTCACGCAACATGACAACGAAACAAGACCTAGAAGCCATCGAGAACCAGATATCCACCATTCAAGTCAGTTCCCATGGAGAGGCGGTCAACCCGGTACTCGCCCACGGCGGGTTTAAAACGGTAGAGAAGGGACGCAACTGGGGATGGCTTCTGTCTGGATTCATCTCCTTAAACATCCTGCTCCTGGGAATCCCCATTGTGTGTGGAAGTGTCTTTAACAAGATCCAGATCAGCTCGTCTCACCTTCTGATTTTTCTCATCTTGCTCGTCATTCTCACCACCGTATGGATGGTTTACTACAAAATCCATACTTCAAGGGTGTACCGGGCAGTGCTCTACAAAGACAGTCATGCCGGACCAGTTTGGCTGAGAGGTGAGTCTTCATTTTTCTACGGCCCAAGAAAGGAATTGGTGACAAATGGCTTTGAATTAAATCACAGTAAATTAAAGACTTGTATATTCCATAGAAATCTGCTCCCAAGTGCTTATATTCTGCTTGTGTCTTCATCAGGTGGACTGGTTCTGTTTGGCGTCTGCAGTGTTATTATGGACATTTTCAAGATTATTTATTACGTGGGTCATATACACTGTGAGTCGCCTGTGAAAATCGCCTTCCCTGTTGTGCAAGCTCTGTTTGTCATTGTACAGGTAGGTTAAAACTATAAAGAATGGTTTTAAGCTATCTGTTCTTGTTTTTGTTTTTTTTAGATCATTTAATTATACTTTCTTCCATATTTCAGACATACGTCCTTTGGGTTCATGCAAAAGACTGTGTGCAGATACAGCAAGTCGTCACACGGTGAGTTCTTTATCTGAGTTTTGTCAGTTTATTTCCTTGTCTTATTCTATCTTGACCTCAGTGGTTATTTAGGAAGAGAAATTAATGGGAAAATCTGACAAATGTAGGCGAATGATCACACCCTTTCAGAACCGTAAAGGAAATTTGGGTAACACTTTAGAATAATGGGCCATTGTTAACAAGTAACTATGCAGGAAGTAATAGGTTGTTCTACATTAACACTTAATTCAATACTATTAACTAATAGAGAAGATTAACTAAGCAGTAAGTAATAGCAAAGGTAGTTCCTTATTAGATATTTGATCAATATTAAATAAAAATATCCTCATTGAAAACTACTTGTGAACTATGACCAATTAATAAAGAATGACCAATTATTAGGTGATCAGGGGTTGTAGTTTGGTTGGTTTAGGGATATGTAAAGTGGGTGGAGTTGGTGGAGTTGCTGCACCTCTGTAATACAGCACAGTCGCACTTTTTTTTTCGTGGCATGGACACGATTATTTCTTTATTTTTTTAAGTCCAGCACGAATGGATGCATCCAATGGAATCCTAGTTTTAAAAACGTGCTGGACTTATGAAAATAACTAAATAATTGTGTCCCTGACACGAATAAATAGATTAAATGATAATTTTGTGATATAGTCACGACCTGCCGTGCGACTGGGTTGGTATATACATGGTAACTCCTCAGGAACTGCCCACTCAATATAAAGTGTAACATTCTGGACACCAACCACAATTCATATGTAAAGCCAACACAAAAAGTGCTGTTAGCTGTTCCACATTTGTACTTACACACACCATTCTGAGGGTGGTTACATGTGTGTAGTTACAGACATATTACAGCTGTACAACTATGTACCGGTGTGTACTTACACTGTGGTTACATACTACATACACACGTAGTTACTATGGAAGTACACAGGTATTATGGACACTTAATATAAAGTTGGACCCAAGTTTCCAATAAGAACCCAATTGTTCACTTTTTAAACAGTAATTGTTGTGATCAGTAACTAATTGGTAATTCTTTATTAATTGGTCATAGTTCACAAATAGTTCTCAGTGAGGATATTTTTATTTAATATTTATCAAGTATCTAATAAGGAACTACCTTTGTCTTAAATGTGCTATTACTTACTGCTTAGTTAATCTTACTTCTCTATTAGTTAATAGTATGAAGTTAAGTGTTAATGTAGAACTACCTATCACTTCCTGCATAGTTACTTGTTAACAACGGCCCATTATTCTAAAGCGTTACCCAAATTTGTTGTTTGTAGCCACCTTGACTAGCCCATTGACTGTAGAGCTGTGTGATGTCTTGGTGTGAAGCAATGAGCATATATTTTAAAGTTAGCTCAAGGAAATGTTTGCCTGATTGAAGGTTTGATAGGATACCGGCATGTGCATTGATTCTTTTGTTGAGTGTACACTTCTATGAAAATAGCCGCTAGCATTACTGCATAGTAATATTTACTCTTTCGTTGCAGTTGTGGTCTGATGTTGACGCTGTCTACGAACCTCGTGGTGTGGATGACAGCGGTAACAGAAGAGTCACTCCATCAAACAGTGGCTCCAGCCGACCCTTCATACAACAGTTCCTCAAGTGGTGGTTACAAAATCGGTGTCACGTCAGAAGGTGATTTAATCAATAGATATTATTGCACACTTTTGAGTCATGTTTTGAAGTATGGCAGCTGGTCCTAAGCAGCTAGTTCTTCTTCAGGACCAACTCAAACCAGCTGAAATGCTTCAAAACATACCAGCAGACCAGCATATGCTGTTTATTTCAACAGGGTTGTGTACTTACGTTAAGTTACATTGACAAATATTGAACATTCTGTACTGATTCGTTTAATTTGATGATTAAGTAGAGTATTTCATTGACGTTCTCCATTGTTGTCTTTCAGACCGTGCTGGAGCAAGCGACTGCAAGTGTATCCATGACATGTGCGATGTTTTTCAGAAGGCCTACTACTATCTGTACCCCTTCAACATCGAGTACAGCCTCTTTGCATCAGCCATGGCCTACGTCATGTGGAAAAACGTCGGCCGCCAGATGGATGAACACCATGCCCACAATCTGCACTTTAGCCTGTGGGACGTTCTGGTTGGTCCAGTTCTTGGCCTGATCATTCTAGTGGCGGGCCTGGCTACGTTTGTGGTGTACGAAATAGACGTGGCCAAAGCGGATCCAAAAAAGAAGGAGGAAGCTCTAATAATGCATTACATCATGAACATAGTCGCCATCCTTCTGATGTCCATCACGACTCTGATCGGCTGTATAATCTTCCGGATGGATAAGAGAGAGCAGGTGTCCGGGAAGAACCCTACCAGGAGTCTGGATGTGGGGCTGCTCGTGGGAGCTTCTCTGGGCCAGTTCCTCATCTGTTACTTTACCATAGTAGCTGTTCTGGCATCAGGGGCCAAGGGGCACGTAAATGGGCTCAACCTGACCAATTCTATTCTGACTGTGATCCAGCTGTGCCTACAGAATGCCTTCCTCATCAAAGGCCTCCATCGGGAGCCGTTCAGAGAGACTGAAACATTCACCGTCTTCGCCAACGTCATGGCCGTACGAGAGAGAGACCCAGAAAGACGGAGCAGCTCTATCGTCCCAGCTCACACGCTACCCATCCCGTTGACGTTGCTCCAGGGTCGAATCTCATGGAAGAGGAGGATCCTTAAGGAGATCTGTGGCTTCCTGTTATTCTGCAACGTCATTGTAAGTATTTTTTTTATTGAGTTAGGGGTAGGGTTGCAAAGAAGTGGAACATTTCTGGCCAATTTTTGGAAACTTCTGGAAAATTTTGGGGAAAAAGGGAACGTTCTTGAAAATTGGTAGTTAATTGCCTTCTAGACTCTTGTGTCTTTAACACATAATGAAATAGAACGTTTTTAAATCTGTATATTGTGTTTCTGTTTCGCAGCTTTGGATTATGCCTGCCTTTGGAGCCCGGCCTCAGTTTGACCACACCGTCGGATCAGACATTTTTGAATTCAAAACATGGGCAGCGGTAGTGAATATCGGAATGCCTTTTGGTATCTTCTACCGGATGCACTCAGTGGCTAGTCTGTTTGAGGTGGGCCTCACCTCTTAAATCAGCTGACCATCAGGAACTGTACAAGCTTATGCACATATCTTTGTAATATATATATATATATATATTTTATTTTTTTGTTTAGCGGAAAGAAAAAAAATTATTATTTTTTACTACATTTTTATTGTATAATACAACAATGTGTATATGTGAGTGTGTGAGGAGATCTAGACCATGTTAACCTGAAATCCGTTTGAATACGACACAATATCATCTGAAAAATGGCCTAATCCTGTTACAGGCATTCAACTGTTAGCAAAGCAGTAAAACCCTCTGGAAGTATTACCAGAGATCTGCCTTTTCATTGGCGTCTGTGAATTCCCAATATCTGTTTATTCTGGTCACTGTGTAGCAATATTAAAATGAGCAAACTGCACTCTTTTGTCTTGTTCTTTGAAGTCTGAACAGGAAGCATGACGCAACGGCAGTGTGTTTTTGTACTCTACATCCTCTCAATATATTTGGACAATTTTTGCACAAATGCACAAACATTAAAATACATATACAAACGCAATGTCTTGATCTGTTCCACAAGCTCTCTTATAAATACTGCCACAAATGAAGAAAAACATTCTGTTTACAGTCATCGGCACTTAAAACAATATGATGAACATTTGCAGAAATTCAGTAATTGTCCATTTTGACAACATCGGATAGCTTCATATTTTTCATATACGTAGACAGCGCTTTTACTTTAAACTGCAAGCAGTATTTACAGTATCTCATTAGCAAAACTGATATGCAGACAAAAATAGAGATATTGGTAGGTTATATACCATCAAACAGCTGTGATATAATAATAATGATAATACTTTGGAAACATTTTACATTTTCACGATGTTTATGAATACTTGTGGAATTAAACTAAACCAACTGATTGATTTTCTGTTCATTTTCTACTCGGTTATTCTTCATATCTGACTATATTGAAATTTGGGAGTAAACACAAGTACTTACAGATAACAAAAAAAGACGATTAGCAAGAACGCCCTCTTGTGGTGATAATACAATCTAGAGGTCTTTGTCAAAGCTTCTAATCTAAGGACTTCCTAGACATTTCCCACAAGGTTTTCGATACTATAAATAGCATTCCTTCTTATAACAAGCACCATGTTCCTATAAAAACCACAGTGATAGAGTTTCACACGTCTGGGCTGCCTATGCTGCTGACCACAGTATGCTTTTACTATCAGTGCGCATGGTTTATATTTAGACACTTTATCATCTGTACACCAGCCAGAGCAAACAGACCGCCGATAGGTCTCACAGTCTATGAACGGGATAAAGCAAAATGACAAGGCAAGATGAAGTCTGTGGGTTCTTAGGGACCGACAGGTTGCTGCTCATTCTTACATCCTCTGGATCTCAAAGAGACGCACGTCTGTGTCGTACCAGATGGGCGGATCCACATTACTACAGTGAAAAGATGGAACAATGTTAAACTCAGAAACATATTTTATTCCCCTGGCTACATTAAAAAATAATTATTATTTTACCCCAAAATTAAAAGAAAAGCAGTGCCTCGAACACCTAAATCATTCATTGGTGCATTGGGTAAATGACAACTAGTGATTATACCAATACTTTAACTTAATATATAAATTATATTAATATATATTATATTAAAAAGTAGATCAAATATAGAACACATTATTAATAATGACAAAGGCTCCACCTCCAATTAAGCAGCCAATATATTCTATATCAGAAATATATCCTTTATAAATTTCATAATAATGCCAAGTTTGAGTAGTGTATATATATATATATATTTTTTTTAATTTTGTTTACATAATTTATGTACAGTGTATATTTACCATGTATATATAAAAATGCACACATACTGTGTATATTGAGATCCTATTTTTATTAAATATCTACATGCATTTGTGTGTATTTTTATAAACATCACAAATGCACCAAGTACACACATATTATGTACATAAAAACGTTTATTTTGGAAGTGATTAATTGCGATTAATTGTCAAGCACCATCATAAATATACTGTAATGTTAAACTAAATATAACTGAATATTCAAAATGAATATTCTGTTTCTATATAATATGTTTCTATTAATAAGTGACGCAATTCTAATAGCATTTCCTCAAAACACCCATGAAGAAATATCATACAAACCGCAGGTAAATTACTCCCCACATGTACGTGCGAAACCACATGGCAGTTCCTGCGTTAGCTTGGTATTTCCTGATAAGAATGGGATGGGGCACAGGCAGCAGACCCACTAGAGTGCCATGCTGAAGAAACTTCAGGATCTCTGATTCATCTGTTAGACCCCTAATTTAAACATATGAAGTATTATTTCACAGCAGCAGATCAAACTAAATACAGGTATCAGTAACAAACTCTTCTCTTACTTGTCAATGCAGATTTTTTCCACCTGTGGCACCAGTACTTGTAACAAGCGCATGATGGTCTGCAGTGGGAGCTTGCTCTTCCAGGACAGGACCTGCAATATGAGTCCAGATAACAAGTGAAGAAAGCTCTCGTGCGCTTTATTCATACTTGAAATGGTTTACTTAGAGTTGCTCTTAAAGCTTAATAAAACTTAATATCTGGCAGATCGTGACGTGAATCTGGAGGTGTGAATGTGGACATAATGATTAGAGAAGTAAGTCCCACACATGACTAATAAATAAAATAAAATAAAGTAAATAAAACATACGCACAAATAATTCAAACAGTATCAATAACATCCTATAAATTGAAATTTTTTTTTTTTTTTTACAGCAAAATGTATTAGTTTTCTTAAATTATATTTATGTTTTAGTTCAAACTTCGAATTTTGATCTAACATTAAACAAATATATTTATTTTCCCAAACACAAAAACATTCATACAAAATAAAAAAGATTATTTATATTAAAGACCACATGCATAATCAATATATTTTACATAAACCCAAATGTTATTTAACGCTGATCAATATAACTTTTGGGCTATTTACTATGTAATTTCACCTTAAACAAAAGCTAAATTTGGTATTAACTGAAAGTATAATATTCACTTAATATTAACCATTTTCAATGTTTTATATTTTTTGTATTACAGTTTTCCTCAATTGCTAAAACACTATAACCAAGCTTTTAAACTAAAATTCCAATACCGTAACGCTATTTGTCTAAATTTTTCAGTGCTTACACCATGTGGTCATTTAGAAAGCACTAGCATTCAATAATGTTAACTTAAGTCAGCACTGCTTGAGCTCAATTAACACACAGTTAACCAGGTGGAAACACTAGGAGTCAAAATTTATCACACACCAGTCAGAACCTTCGATGGAGATTAAAGGGCCAAAGTCAGCTCATTCAGGTTTGAAACAATGGATCCAAAGAGATGCAAAGGAAGGAGGAGGAGGAGGAATTGTTTGAGAAATTGAGTGAGACGTTATGTTTACTGTTGTGAGAATGAGGCATAGTTTCAAGAAAGGTGTACTATATATATATAAGTTAAAAATATTTTTATGTTTATCGCCAACTAATCATTAGATTTTTTTTTTTTTTTAGAAAACAAACTATACATTTCTATTTAACAGAAATGTAAATAGGTATTCTATAATCTAATGTAAAGAGTAATTTTGATTCCTCTATCAAGCACTTACATCATAAACTCTTAATAAAAACGATTACATGCTCAGTGCATGTTGTACTTGCCCAGTCTGTTATTAACCTGTTAGAAATGCAAATAAAAACTTTTTTTTAAACTTTTTTTATGAATGTAGAATGTGAAAAACTCAAGAACCGGATGACCCCAAGAGGAAAATGTTTCATTATTTACTCTCCCTCATGTTGTTCCAAAAGCTGTTTTTATTTCCGTGGACAATTTGACACTTTTATTTAGCCATGTCCATGTTCCTTTTGTGTTCAATTACACGAGGAAGAGTAAATAATGACCAATGACCAATGACATTTATGGGTAAACAGTTTCTTGAATCAGGGGTTAAAATGTGACCCTTGTAGGACACTGATCTGAATCCTACAAGAAAAAATATTAATTTATAGTTAATACTATAGTATTTTGAACCATACTATAGTGAAATACTTGAATTAATATGTTGCGGTATAGTTGCTGTGCTAATATAGTAACTATAGTAAACACATTACCCAAACCAATACTGTGCTATGGTTTGTACAACTATATGGTATATTATACTACAATACATTACAGTTTACTGTAGCAAAAACTAAAGTATACTAGCCTGGCTTCCGCGACTATAAAGCTCATACAAGCTTAGTCTGGCCAAGCTGCCTTACTATCCGCCTTCTGGGAGG
>JAUCMS010000062.1:20437376-20452926 GCA_032357445.1 Enteromius radiatus
AGATACACGCAGAGTTGATTTGCCATCTCGAAGCGAGATTCCTATTCGTCGGCTCCCGACGTGACGTCGGAGAGACCATACGAAAGGGAACATTTAATTTGATAATTTAGGCTTCCGTAATATGATGTCATTTGAAATAAAAACCTAAATGTAATGTTTATTTTACAGCAAAATTAAAATTCCATCATAATTTACTCACCGTTAAGGTACAATTCACGTATCCCTAAGAGAAATTAACAATAATTCTATTATACTAAAACTGTAGGAAACATGTTTTGTTTTTTTGGAGTATTGACCGCCATTTGTATAATCACAGTTTTACTACAAATACCATGGTTAAACTATGAGTAATTTAGCAAAACCATGGTTAATTGTTGTTTTTTGTTTGTTTGTTTTATGTAGTAAAACCATGGTTAATTTTCATATAGAATAAGACTTTTGTTCATCTTTGAAACACAATGATCCATATGCAGGTTGAGTGCAATGAAATACTGTAAACGCGAAAAAGCTGAAATGTTAAATGATGTGTAAAAACCAATGTGGTTTGCTCAAGCGCATGATATCTTTTACATTGTTTGATGCACTCCACATGTGCATTGATCTTTTTTCTTTCTTTTTTTAAACCCTATTAAATGTTGACTGCGATTCTAAGACTCTTTTTAGACTCTTTCTCATCTCATCTCGTCTTTTATAACCCTCTCCAAAATCAACTCTTGTTTTATCTTGCATATGATGTCATATAAAATAAAGGCACTAATTAAGTGGTTAATTCTGCCATAAATATTTTTCCATGCCCAAAACATATTTTTCAATAATCGCCAGATCAGATATGGTAAACACTGAATAACCTCAAATGTCAAATGCGTGGTATGCAAAACCCAATGCAATTCTACTGTGTCACGAATGCACATTTAAGCATCTTTATTTATAATTTTTGATGCGCTCCATTTTTTTGCATTGATTATAGAAAGTCAAGAGGTAAAGTGATAGTCAACTATCACAAAAAACTGAGCTTGTATCATTTACAGTATTAAATAAAGCCTTTTTAGTATCATACTTTTTATCTGATCTCGTCTTTTCCAACCCTCACCAAAAACAACCATCAAACCCCCTGCTGTTGAAAGACGAGGTCATCTGTCTAGTCACCAGCATGAAGTCTCACGGACAGTAACACTTTGGGAAGACAGAAAGAACAGCAGACACTGAACAAGGCCAAACACAGCTGTTAGACTCTCTCAATGTCTTCTCTGTAGTTACGTTACATAAAGCAAATGGATTCAGTCTTTATAGACTCTCTCTGTGCCTGTCTCAGGGTCTATATTTAATATGTGCCCTATTCAATCTCACACAATGTGTTGCAGAGACAACGTGTCTTCTATTTCATCAAATATAAATGCTATACATGAAACTCTGATCCAGCAAACCTGTCTTAAAAGAAAGAATTCAATATTTTGTGAATTTGCTTGGAAATTCATTTTGTGCTCTACAAAAGTCCTACAGGTTTGAAACAACACTCTTAAAAATAAGAGTCATATGGAGTCAATGCCATAGAAGAACCTTTTTTGTCTAAATGGTTCCATAAAGAACCTTTAAAACCTGAAGGACCTTTCAGTTACACAAAAGGGTCTTTGTGGCAAAAGAAGGTTCTTCAGATAGAAAGAGATGATTCTTTAAAGAACCTTTGACTGAACAGTTCTTTGTGGAGCCAAAAAAATGGTTCTTTCTATGGCATCGCTGTGAAGAATCTTTTGAAGCACCTTTATTTTTCAGAGTGAACATGAAGGTGATTATATGAAAGGCATTTAATTTTTGGATAAACTGTTTCTCTAGGAACGCCATCATATTGAGAAACCTAAATTAGTATTATGTTAGTGGAAGAAGAAATAAAACAACAACTGCATATTCTGGTATGTTTTGAAGCAGGTTGAGCTGGTCCTAAGCTGGTCCTAGGTAGGAGCTAGTGCTTAGAACCAACAGACCAGCTACGACTAAAACCAGCTTGTGATCAGCTTGAACCAGCTCAAACCACCAGCCATGCTTTAAAACATACCTAACCAGCATATGCTTTCTTTTTCTGTTGTTTTCCGGCTGGGTTTTGAGTGATGGGCTTGCTGAAGTGAATACTTCTCTAGAAACACATCAGTGTTTTTACATGCCTCTTGTTGTTTTTTGATATTTGACTTACAGGGTTGCGAGGTGCACTGATGGTGGTGGGTCAGTTTTTTTTTTTTACTGTTTCAGATAGATGTGGTTTAACTTGGTTTAAACAATGTCTAAAGACATCCAGACTTTTGTCACATACGCCGTGTGTTCTCGATCCATCTTGACTGTAAGGTCTGTTAGCATGTAATGTAAGCAAGTTAGTATAACTCTAAGAAAAGTCCATAAAAACAGGATCCTACTGAGTTAATAAAAAGGAATTTCCTATACTAGTCTTATGTTTTACCTGTATTTTGAATTATGCATTGCATTGTGTTTTGTGTTAGGGTTAAAGGAAATGTCTACAAACTTAAATGCCGGTGAGACACACAATATGCAGGTGAATGTGGGAGACCAGAAATGCAGACTCAAGCGAATTTTGTTATGTTTCAGAGTTCAAGTTTGGTGAACTTTGACCTGTTAATTCATATCAATTGAAGATGTGACCAATAGTAGGTAGACATCATGCCTACAGTCTGTTCATGTCAATGAATTGTTATTGGAGTTCTATAAATCCTTTTGATTGAACAATCCTTTTAATAAAAATATGAATTAAACCAAAGAATCACAAAATGTAAAAAAGAAAGCAAGTGGAAAAATACAGACATAATACTATGAGTTTCCTAGTAAGACTGGCACTGAGTACATTTCAAAAGTAGACCAGATTGTCTCAACTGCTTTGCATTAGTCAAGATGTTGCTGTAGATGAAAGCATCTGATCAGTGAATACATTTAAATGTATAATAAACCAAATATGCTCCATATACTGATCTGAAGAGACAAAGTGATAGTGATACACCAAGAACATTCCCATCTCTAAAGGACCTTTGTGCAACTCAAGACCTCTATATACAGCCAAGAGTTTCTTGACAAGACAGTTGTTTACTGAACTTAAGGAACCATTCAAGAGCCTTTACTTTTAAGAGCATTTCAGTAACTGAAAAGACCCACATAAACGGTCTCATGTTCAGATGCAGGGCAGATCTGGCGTGTCCCATCTGTGTAGTAACCATGTGCTCATTCCTGCGCTGCACACTGGCGGCAGACAAGGTGCAATTTGTTCCATTTGGACTATAACTGTCAGGAAGAGATATACCCCCACTTAAATAGCAGCCCATAATCTCCTCCACTCCCCATATTATCCTAATTGAACCCATGGGCTGCCAACCCCATCAATAGCTGAGCTCATCTTCAAATTAATAAAACATAGGCCCCCAAAGCATGGCCACATTACAGCTGAAGGCACATGGATACAGGGGCAGAGGATGGGCATTAATCAGAACACAAAATCTGGGACCATGCAGCAAAACATTATTTTGGCCTGCAACATATTTAGTTTCTTCCACAAAGAATAAGGTTAGCAAGTTTTGTATATGTTTTTTTAGCAACGTTGGGGTAGTGCATTATAAGTAACATCAGTTATGTAATGAGGTTATTTGTTTTCAGTGACTAGTGTACAAATTTGAGTTACACTTTGATTCCCTACAGAACCTTTTAGTGAATATTTGAAATGAAAAACATTTTAAAAATCAACCTTTTTTGACTTAAAAGAAGCTTTTCCTCATTTGAAAGGTTCCATGGATGTTCAAGGTTTTGCCAGTGAAGAACCTTTATTTTTAAGAGCGAATATTTTCAAATAGGTTCATTTGTTTTCCATTTATTCACTGACAGCTCTCCTGTACTTATGTTGAAAGAAATTGGCAGTGAGATGCAGAGAAAGAAACATTTCCTTCAGCCTGAGGCTTACTAATTTCACTTTTGGTGTGAAAGGGCCTTTACCGTTTCCAAAAATATAATCTTTGGATATTTCGCTATTAAAAACAGATAAGAAACCCAGTCCAGTTGACAAAAAGTAAAAAAATCCATTGCTTTAAGGGACTAATGCAATTTATAGAGTAATGCAATATTGCAATAAAAGTAACTTCCCTCAGTGCTGTCTGTTTGAGACATTCATGTGATGCTTAGCATGATAAAACCTTTAAATTTACTATAATTTCAGATTAGAATAGTCCGGAAAAGGAAGAATCATTTGGCAACAGCACATCAAAACCGAACGGAACTGACATGTGTTGTTCTTTTAAAAAGACTGCTAATAATGCAGCGTGTTATACATGTGTATCATTGCACTCCCTGTCTTTACTGGCATGGTGAGGGTACCATAATAAAAGCACGCCTGTAATGAAAGCAACTTTAAATGGAGGCAAATGCAGGCAGTGTGAAGCTTTTATTAAAAACATTTATCATGTAGCGGCAACAGTCACTGCAGTCAGTGTTTTAATAAGTGGCCTGTACTCCAGTGTTTTGCTTCAGTGAGAGACCAGTACTCATGCCGAGAGCAAAACAGATCAGCGCTCACAACACATACAAACACAGCATCTCTTTGTTATTTTTCTCTATGCTCTGCTGCGCTGCTTTCTTTCCTGGCAGCAAAAAAATTTCCAGGGAGCTTGCCGTTTTATCCCAGGGTTTTGTGCCCTTCGATTTCTCTTGTCTAAAACAGACAAGGTTGCTTGTAGAGAAACCAAAGGCAGTGGGCCCTTAAGTGCTCCTCAAATGCTCAGCTTCCTGTTTTCAGAATGACACCAACAGCATAGCGGTATGTAATGAGAGGACTGCTTTTCAAGATGCTGTTACAGTAGATCCTCGAGGCTAGAATTTCAAAACTCTTCTCTTCTACTTCCCAACATACAACCCGAGGTGAAATGCATCTCCAAGTCGACTGCTGCCAAATCGATCACTTGGTCAAAATCACTGATGGGATGAAGACCGCTGCCCAGATGAAGTACGCGAGCGAAAGAGCTTGTCTAGATTGTAGATTTATGCTCAGGGAATAATCAAATCACCCTGAAAAGAACAGAAGAAGTGTCACAAAGAACTATGCGAATGTTGTGTGTACCGCGATGAATGACAACCCTGCGCTGATCTCATTATAGAGATGACCTACATAAAGTCAAGGCCCAATTCAACTGAATTACTGCGAGAAATGATAAGCTGAGGTCTGAAATAGCAGCAGCTCGGGATGTGAAACCCCTTCAGCAGTTCGTGACAGTGTTGCAGTACTTTACTGGACTTGGTTTTCAGTTTCGAGTGAAAGTCCCTATTATAACGTACTCAGGAGCATTTGGACTTAGTCTTGACTACTATAGTAGATACATTTGTGACACTGATACGAAACCCAGCTTTATTCACCTCAAAGGAAAGGAATTCAGGCCCTTTTCAGGTATTTATCTTGTTTTAGACTCAAAACGGGTTGCCAGTTTCGTATAGAGACATTTTATATGCAAATGACGTCACCGTCAACTGGAGTGACTGCAGTTCTGCCCACTGAGTTTCAAAAAGACTGGCAGCATTGGTTTTCAGCGTGCACGATGCGACAGAACCCACAAAACACATCTAAAATGAGAAAGAGCTATGCTTGATTGTACAAAGAGATCTGACAAGAAATGCAAGGAATATTTTTACAGAATGCCAAAAGGTACAGAAAAAAGAATCAAATGAATCCCTTCAATTAAACAGAAACAAATGACTACCAGCTAGCAAAACCCAGATTTGCAGTTATTATTTTATGTTAATGTGTTGAATATTACACCCTATATATTTAATTGTTATATATCATATTGAAAAACTAAAAACTATAAAAAAAATATGCGAGCGTTTTGATAATAACGCAGTTTCAGAAGGGAAAGGCTGGACGAATTAGCCACAGCTGACTCACATTAGCTAATCAATCTCCTCGTTCCAAACTTCCAATCAAATTCCTCCAAAGCACTATAAATATCCGCTCCCTGCTTCCTTCTGCATCTCGCTTTTGCAAAAAAACTCCCTTTCCCCACCTACCTCTCTTTTAAGATTTGCACTTTCCTCAGGGGGGGCAGCTGAAGATCGAGCCGGTCTCCGAACCCTATCCCTCGCTAGGGTTACAAGCGCTAGGGTTCGGAACCTGCCGTTTCCCCGGCTCGCTCCCAGGACAGCACGCCAAACCTGCTTTACTCTATATGAGGGAAGCGCAAACTCTTGAAATATGTTTTTGGGCTGGACGATATGACAATATATATTACATTGATATAAGTGATTTTAAACCAATTGACAAATTTTTAGACCAACCTATTTTGCATTTGCAAAATGCGTTCACAAGCAAATTTGCTTTATGTGTTTCCCCAGATTTGCAATCACACATATAAATGTCAGGAAACATGATTCCTGCCTGAATATCAATATCCATGGACAACTGGATATTTGGTAAGTTGTAAGTGACACTATATTAAGTCCAACAACTTTTACCTTACGAGACATTGCGAAAAGTTCCTCTTTTAGCTTAACTACCCTGATATTATATGTACTTCTAGGAGACGTCTATTTGACATCTGCATTTACATCTGCAAGACATATTATTATTTAGGTTGTTTGCTCATTAGCTATACGTTTATTGTCAAATAGACGTCTATTAGATGTCCTTAAGATCTTTATAATTTAGAATGTATGTAAAATTGACATCTGAAAAACTACCAGACATTTGTAGACAGTAGATGCTTTCCAGATCAAGAGATCTTACACATGTACGTGTGCTATCTGCTATCCCTGTTGAAAAAACAGCATATGTTGGTTAGGTAATTTTTGAAGCTGAGACGCTGGTTTGAGCTAGTTTATCTAGTCACATGCTGGTCCGACTAGTTTAAGACCAGCAAAGGACCAGCTTAAACCAGCATCCGACATACCTAACCAGCATATGTTGATTTTTTTCAACAGGGATGTTGATGGCTAAAGACACTCAGGTTGTGAAAGTTGAAAACTGTCAATGTTTAGCTAGCTAGCTAATTGCATAATTGCATATTTGGGATAGTCAGAGCACAATAATGGGAGAGTTACCTTGAAATATGTGTACGTATGGTTATATGTTGTTATTCAGTCTAAGATCAAATTGTCTTCAAACTGTTGTTTTGACAGTAAAACACTGTAGTAGAAGACAATTAGCGCTAATGGCCACTTATAAAGCAGTGCTTTTGGCGAGTACTGTGCGTTTCACAATACAGTAGTTTGGATTCTGACACATTCAGAAAACAACGGTGCATGAAATTAAGCATGTATTGCTAGATGTTTCGGTGCTTAAATACTTGCGTTTTTATTTCAGGCCATACTGTAAACTGCTAGCCTGCTATGTGCTAGCTGTTTTAAAAACCCTTTCTTGAGGTCAGACAAGAGTGGGGTCACTAGAACAGCAGGCATCTAGTAGACAGTAGTCTGAGTTTATCTTTGACTTAATGCTGTATTTGCAATTCACTTCAATCTTGTTTTTGAGTAATTTAGTTATGTAAGAAATCACAGTCTGGCTAGTGTTTGCTGCAACAATAAACATTTGATCTTTCAGTAAAATGCTCTTGCTATCATCTGAAGCAACACATTAAACGTCTGACCTCGAGCACACTAACTAGAGAATTTACAACCATCGTATATTAGAGAGCCACAAGATCTTATGAAGTCCTTCAAGCAGTGTTAGTTTTCGCCCTCCGTCATGCTCTGTTAGTTTTCTCCCCTGTTGCTTCGGAGTGCAATAGCTCTCTCTTTATTTTCATTGGCATTTAAAGAGTGAATGTGCTTGTTTAATGCTGGTGTTTTCAGAGCACACGCGGCGAGTGCTGACCTCGCTAAGATAAGTATGAAAGCATTTCTGCCTGTAAGGGCATGTCATCGAGGGGGCAGTAATTGATCGGTTTGGTTGCTTTCTCCTTTGTGTTTGCTTTTTGCTTCAGAATTTCTGAAACTTTTTTGATTCCTATTGAGTTTTTCTTTTCAAATGTATCTGAGAAGAGCAGTCTAGAAACACACACTTTCTCTTTTGTTTGCTTTGTACCTTTACTATTTCAGTATTTTATCCCAGAAGAAAATGTTGTTTAGATGTTGTATTTATTATATATATCTCTGTAGACGTAATAGAGGTCATAAAAGTAAAGAGTATATCTGTTACGTGCTATGCAGGGAGAGACTGGAGAACACGGGAGTTGTGGAATCTAATAATCCCTTTATTTATACACACACGGGAACAATTAAACACAAGATGTAACATTCGTGGACTGACATGGAAACATAATAATAGAAATAACAAGGGTGAAACTGAAGACACCTGGAAACACGGCTGGAGACAAATTAAGTAATAATAACAGGAGCTTCTATATAAGGACATGTGGAAAACAAAATGGAACCAAAACAGAAAGACATGGAAAACCGAAACTAAACAGACCAACTACGTGACATTACGCCCCCCTACTGGTAAGGAACGTTCTCACATCGTAACATAACACCACACACACAAAACAAAAAACAACAACAGGGGCAGGTGGATCAGGAGTCCCTGGAGGTTATGGCTGATCAGGAGTCACGGGAGGCTATGGCGGATCAGGAGTCACGGGAGGCCATGGTGGATCTGGAGCTACTGGAGGCCATGGCCAAATTCCCTTCCCACCCACCCCTAACATGACCATAACTACAGAACCCCCCCAATTTTAGGGGGGGTTTACGTTCTGTGTGGCCCATGGGTCATGTGGGTGTCCAGGGAAAGGGCAGCCAGGTGGGTATTCAGGAAGGGCTCTGGCAGCGCAAACTCAGAGGGGGACTGGGATGGCTCTCCTGGCCAAACTCTCGAGCAGGACTGGAATCTGCAGGGAATCGGAACGGCTCTCCTGGCTGAGACTCAAGAACTGGGTTGGGAGACAACAGACTGGAATCCGCGAGGAACTGGAACAGCTCTCCTGGCCGAAATTCTAGAGCAGGACTGGGAAATAGCGGACTGCAATCTGCGGGGAATGGGAACGGTTCTCCAGACTTTGACTTGGGGACAGAACTTGAGACTGGCGGACGGCGATCCGCGGGGAACTGAACAGCCGCATTTTGTGAACAGGGTTAATCCAGGGAATCCTGTGGCACTGTTTCTGATGGGCGTTTACAGGGAGCTGGTACTGGACGCTCTGGTGGCGCGTTCTTCGAAATTGGACAGGCAGAGGTAGATGATGGAACTTATCAGCGTTTTGGTAGCTGGTTTAGGAGGGAGAGCTGACACATTGGGGCAATATGTGGAGGAGTTCCAGCTGCTTTTGGATGGGAGGAGGACTAAAATCCTCCACATCAACATAAAACTAGGAATGATTTAACTCGAGAACTAGATTTAATAATTCGGCTAATGGTCTACGTTTACAGAAATATTTACTCAAATAAAAGTAAAAGTAATCATCAGAATACTTACTTGAGTAAAAGTATCAGATAAAAAAACTAACTAACAGTTACTTTGGATCATGTACTGAATATCCATAGTCCACTTTTATTTAGATATAGGTATATGTGTTATATACAGTATATACAGACAGACACACACATAATTGTCAATTATTCCCTTGAAATAATTATTTTTTTTATAATTTTCACATTTTACAATGAATGACGTTTATACTATTGTTTGAAGCAACCGCATGCCATATTTATTCATGCATATAAACAAGCTGAAGACACTAAGTGAAAAACCTTTATTGCTTTTCTGTAATATTAAGCGTCAAATGACAATTATACATGGGATTGACATATTTTTTAAGTAGTATATATATATATATATATATATATATATATATGAACAGTATTATAATGTTATACTAAAACTACAGTGGTACATAAGTGGAAAATTTATTAATTGTGAGCATTAACACACACACACACACACATATTTTAATGTTTTGTTTTTCTTTTTTAATGTAATTTATTTTAGTGATGAATTCAGAATTTTCATCAGCCTTTACCTCAGTCTTCAGTGTCACATAATCCTTCAGACATCCTTCCAATATGTTGATTTGCAATAAATGCTGTTCTTTTTAGCCTTTTACTTATAGAAGTATCCAGAACAAAATGTCACAGGTTCCAAAAATATTAGGCAGCAAAACACTGCAGTAAATCATTACATTATATTAGGTTAGGGTTACTTGTGTGTAATTATGCATACTTCATTGTTATTATAATAGCAAGTAAATGTAATGTGTGAGAAAGACACCTTAAAATATAGTGTTACCATAAATATTAATGTGATTAAAAAAAAAATAAAAATAGTAACATTACTGGAACTGTAAATGTACACTTCTGAGAATCAGTAAACAGAAGTCTCAGTTTGCTCTCCTGCTAATATCCTTGCTTTTTAGGAGAAACAATCATTTATATTCCTTCGTTTCTAATGGGATGGGTTTTTTTTTTTAAAGACAGATTCCATGTGACTCATCACATCGCTTGTTAAACAGATGCTGGCAGATGTACATCTGGCACAGCTGGAGAGCTAAGAGCGTCTGTGGCCTCCCAGGTGTGTGAAGAGGCAGACATTGCCTATTCAATATCCCACATCTACTAAAAGATATCCTCGCATATTGAACTCTGCCCTCATCTGCAACACATGACCTTATGTGCTCACTCACGCTCTGAAGCCAGACACAATGCACAATGTTGCGTTTGACTGCGAGAAGCCAGCATGACCTTCCCTCAGTCTGCCACCACATGATCTCATTCTTGGTCACACTGGCAAAAATGCTGTCCATAGTTCACTGGTATTTATAGAAAGAGTGCAGAAAAGTGATTATTTATCCATTCCCCATCATCTCACTACACCAAAACCCCTTCTGACAAACAGGTTAGAGACATAAAGATATAACAAACAGTAACAATGACCTGGACTTTGTCCTTTTACTGTAGAGAGTTCTTCAATTGGCTACTTTGAAACAGACTGCAAATCCAACAGAATTCAGTTAAACTAAACTGACTCGAGTCATGAGTTCAGTCTAATCAAATTTCAAACTAAACGCATTAGTCACTGCAGCAATAGTAGTGTTTTTTTTTTTAAATCGAGACGAATCAAATCAAACTGAATCGAATCAGATTTACATTAGTCACTGGTCCACTTCACATTTATTTTCATCCATTTTTATTAACCTGGATCGCCTTCTAATTATTCCTTTCCTCTGTTGTTTCTACTTCTGCTGTTATGATCTGCATCTCCTGAATCACAGGAAAAAATTCAAATTAAAAGGAACGTGGAAAAGTTAAAGTTTGGGTTATGAAAGGTTCATATTTTAGTTTTGGGAGTTCCAAACAACAGGTTGGCAGTAGTGCAAGGCCAAAAACACTTTAATTTTTGCATTTTTTATTTATTTAAAGTGGTGTTTGTGAGCTTTTAAGGCTACAAAAGCAGCACCTAGTGCTTGTGGCAAAGAACGAGTCAATTTTGACGTCAACATGAAAACGCTTGGAACTCGTTTTTAAAAACGACTCTTTTCAGCGATTCAGAATCGCCTCTTTCTTTTGATACACAATAACTTGCAGGATGTTTTCAGTCACGTAGAGCTGTGTATAATACATGAAAGGTCATTTTGAAAAATCCATAACAGGGGCACTTGAAATAAATACAAAACATGAACTGCATGTTATATGTCTGCTGGGTTGATGAGGATAAATGTTTGAGACAGTAGAATACTAATACTGTACGCGATAGCTAAAGAGATGATTTTCAAACATTATTCTTTTCATTGTACTTGCTGTATAAACAGATGCGACTCTGTCCTTGTTCTGTGCTCTTTTTATTGATTTAGAAAGGACTCCAGCTCAGTGTCAGAAGAAAAGATGCATGCTTTGTTTCCCTCTCAGTGCATCTGAATCCTCAGTGTATCTTCGCAGTCTCAGGTAATCATTTTACTTGTGTTTTCTTTACTCTCTGAGCAGAAATCGACTATGACAAAGCTCAGCTCTTTCCACAGCTGACAGGCAATGTGTTTGGTTTTAATTGAGCCCCATTTTCTTCTGCTCAAATGGAAAGCACATGGAAAAAGCCATGCACCTGGATCTGATCAGCTACTGAGTCAAACAGCCACACACTCAAATCCCAGAGCCTGAAGACCGAAAAGAGAGATTCCTCAATCTTTTTTGATTAGATCTAAACGGAATGTTTTTATTGGTCATTATTTAGTCATTAGGCACAGATGTGCTATGTAGGGTATAAACCTTTATTACCTTTGACATAAGAGACAGTGTCAATCAAAGGGAGTTTTCAGTTTCAACCACCAGAGGGAGATCAGCACACTTGCACTTTTATTCATATCAGACATATATTCTGAGCACGCAAATTCAATTTCAGATGAGATATTTTACTTTTAAAGGTACAGTTCACTCAGAATGCACATTTTGCCATGCAGCCTACTCATGTTGTTCGATAACTGTATACATTTTTTTTCTTGCTGTGGAACAAAAATAAGGACATTTTGAGATTTTTTTTCCCCCATAGAAGAAAAAGATGTTGTTTTGGAGAAAAACAGTTGAGAATGTTCATTTTTGAGTGAAACTATCCCTTTAAATTACTATAATTGCTGTATCAGATACAACTAGATTTGCAATTCCTCACCAAAAAAAGCAGTGCTTAAAAAGCAATAAAAAAAGGAAAAGGCTAAAGTTTAGGTTTTAGCTTTGGTTTTGGTAAATAAACAGAACTGAACAGCATTTGGCATGTAAAAACAAACAAACAAAAATTGATTTTGGCTGCTCTGACGTACAAATAAATATAAATGTTTTTTTGCTTTTTGGTTTTTTTTTCTTCCACCTACTACTTCTACATACTATATATATATATATATATATATATATATATATATATTATATTATATATTATACTTTCCTCATAAAAATGTCCACAAATGCTGCTGTCCCACAGCGGGGAGCTATACTGTTGCACAAAGCCCTTCTTTATGCCTCAGTAGGAATCTGAGCAGGTGTGTGGAGTGACAGCTGTGGCCGGATCCAGATGTTTAGCAAATGGAATCCCATATATCTTGATGAAGGTGAAGGGAAAAAAATCTAGTGATGCATGAATTAGACACACACTGTAACACAGCCTCCATATTTATAGCTTTTCACATTCAAATTCAGCTTTAAGCAAAAGTTACCCTAAAAAAAAATATGTATTTTTCTTGTGCCACGAAATAATAATAATAAATAAATAAATGTCTTTTATATCTCTTTATTTATCCCAAATCTATAAGAAAAGACAGAATTGCGAGATATACTGTAAACACAGATGTGAGTTTATGTCTTGCAATTCTGTGTTTATATCTTTCTTACTGTGCAATAAAATATATATATATATATACTAAACAGTCCATATTCCAATTATTTTGGAGTCATTTGATGATTTCTTTGAAAACAGATTCCCATTTAAGCTATTTTTCCGTTGAGAATCTCCCACTCCTACAACTTTTGGAGAATGGAGAGTGAAAATAATCATTTAAAATACACGTTTTTTTTTCTGGGTAAAGTAGTATTGTATATGGACGTGTTCTCCTCAGGGACCAACACTCTTAAAAAATGAAGGTGCTTCTCGATGCCATAGAAGAAACCTTTTGTTTAAATGGTTCCATAAAGAACATCTGAAGAACCTTTCTGTTTCACAAAATGTTCTTCAGATTATAAATAAGTAAGAAAGAGATGGTTCTTTAAAGAATTACTGACTAAACGGTTCTTTGTGGAACCACAAATGCTTCTTGTGTGGAATTGCTGTGAAAAACCTTTAATGCACCTTTATTTTTAAGAGTGAAGAAAGCATCTGATGTAAATATGGAGAGGATATCATCATAACCTTGAGTGCACTGATGATACTTTTCCTCTTCTCCTTCCAGCTTCATTGTCCACATCTGGTTTGACCATCCACCCCCCAAACGCACCTCATCAATCCTGCGTGTCATCATTACCACAGTCTCTCTCATTGCCAAAGTAAGCTGTGACACACAGACGTGAAAATGATAAATGGATTTTTCCGGACAGGAAACGACGGCTGAGGAGACACCCTGCATACTCTCATCTCCAGAGCAATTTTTCATTCAGCTTCCCTCTGCCATGTCTCCCCAGCCCTGTCACGGCTCTATAGACGGCATACAGTAAAATCACATCAAGATACCACAAAAAGGTCTGCTTTTCCTGTTTTGTTCTTCTTGGTATGGTCTTAATCTCACGCTCGTGTGAGGCTCCTGCCGCCCATCAGCCACGGGCGGCATTCCTCTGCAGGGTGGACTCGATGTTGGTCAACACAAATAATAGTGAGAAAACTCCAAAACCGGCCATCCTCTCATTTCTTCTGTCTATATTTAAACTGCACATCGATTTGGGTGGAATGGTCAACAACCAGACTCCTCCACTGTCTGGAGGACATTCTCATCCACAAAGAGTCCAACTGCAGAGGTTTTCTACTTTAAAATACTAAAATCTACTCACCCTCATGGCATTCCAAACCGGTAATGCGTAGGTTCTGAAACACAAATTAAGATATTTTAATGAAACCTGAGAAGTTTCTGTTCCTCTACCGGAAGTCCATGCAACCAACGCTCAGAAGAGGTCATAGAAAGTTTATAGACTATAAAAAAATACTTTTGGGCTGAATAAGGCCACTATTAGACATACTATAGAGCAGTTTCAAGCTGAATTGAACTTATTTGAGCTTTTAACAGTTACTACATTGAACTGAACTAAGCCTGAAAGATTGATATTGTTATTTTCAAAGCATGTCTAAAATATAGCTGCTAGAGTTCTTACCAGCACAAGAAAATATGAAAAAAATGTGTTTTTCTTAAAAAAAAAAACAAATCTATTTTTTTTTATTTATTTATTATTGAACACTAGCTTGCTCTATTCTTTTTATATTTTATCTGGCTTCTTTTCATTTATTATATTATTAAGAAAACCTTATGTGTGCTACGCTAGGCTAACTGAGACTTGTTATATTTGCATATGATTGCTCTTATGTTGATTTTGATTGCTTCCATTGTCCTCATTTGTAAGTTGCTTTGGATAAAAGCGTACAATCCATTGCACTCTTTAAGGTTCCAAAAATCTGGAATCCACTCTTTGGCTCTTAAAACTTTTTGGTGGATGAGACACACTCTCTGTGTTTTAGATTTATAAAAAAAGACACTTCTTTTTAGCCAAGTATTCACATAATCCATCTCATGACCTTGTATTCTAGTTACATCTGATCGAATTCACATGAAAAGTCATTAACAGCAGCTTCGCTAATTATTCTGTTTTATTGTTTCTTTCAGGAAGCCCAAACCTGAAGTAACTAGGTAACTGTGCCTCCAGCCTCTTATGAAGAATTCAAATATCCTGCTTCCTGAGAAGAAATGACGCTTACCCCTGTGATGACTCCAACTTTGAATAGGCACTGCCAATTTTTCCTAACATTTTAATAATGGTGATCATAACATATAATTGTGTCATTGTGTAACGCTCACATGGAAGGAGGAAGAGACAGGCAGGTAAGTTTAAGGTGTTTATTAAAGTAAATGAATTAAAGTCT
>JAUCMS010000062.1:20461925-20480100 GCA_032357445.1 Enteromius radiatus
TAAAGAAAAACTTTTATTTTGGATGCGATTAATCGCGATTAATCATTGCCCAGCACTAATATATATATATATATAGTACTGGTGGTGTGGCTTCAGGAACAGTGTTGGGAACAACTGCTTTGTAGGGATTGAAGGATAGATATGTTATTATACAAGAAGGAATATTGGTGCACCTTACATCAGTACCTCTCATTATTTTACACTTTTGCTTGTGCATGATGTTTCATCCACACCTGTCAGTGTCAGTATAAACCCTTGAATAATTGCCATATTGATCAACGCATAACAAACCAAAATTATTGGGCACACCTTTAACACATTTTCTTAAATAACATGAATTAACAGGCATGGCTTACTCAAAATGAAATAATTTCTTTCTCAAAATCAATCTGTCATCACATTCTCTGTGTGTGCTTACACTGTGGTTACATACTACATACACATCTAGTTACACAGGTATTAGGGACACTTACTATAAAGTGGGACCCTAATGTCCACAAAGGAAAGCAGAAACCCATCACTTTGGTTTATTATAATCTTGCATATTTTAAAATCCTGCTGAAACCTGTTGCTTTTGTTGTTGTGTACAATTTCAGTTGGATGATGCTTCGTAAGTTTCCTTCCCCCCCCCCCCCCCAAAATCCTGGAAACATTTAACATCTAACTTAAAATGTTTTTATTTAAACAAATAAAAGTACAGTCTGACATTTGTTTATTTACAAACAAAAAACAAGCACATCAGTGTAGAATACATACAACAATTACAGAACATAGAGATACTCATATGGCAGGAAAGGGGTTAACTGAGACAGCTGACGTCAGTATTTGGGGGTTGGTAAATTTAAAGTAACAGAGAGATTATTAGTACCATCCATCTAGGATTCGTTAATGTAATATTAAATAAAGTTCTCAAATAATCAGCATTGGTAAATCTGATCTGTCACATGCAATCACATGATCATATATGACAGATCAATTTTATTTCACATACAATTGTTTATTAAAGCAGAACAGTGAGTAAAAAGGCTTTCTCATTTAATATTCACATAACGACAATAATCAATGAGTACAAAAATAATCTAATGTAATGTAATGGTGGATACATGTGCTGTTTATAATAACCATAGGCCTACATATATATTTCCCACCTCTGTAGTATAGGCTACCAAATGAATAAAATGTTTTAATATTGCATGTTTCAGCAACCATATTTTTACCAAAGAGTAGCTGATTGAGAATTTGATTTTTTTTTTTTTTTTTTTAAATCAGTAACCAGTATTTTGTGGACAAAATGCATTTAAATTTAGACCTAACACAGATAAATTCTCATTTGGGTGTAAAAATAGCTTTTTTTCAAATTCATTTTCTTTTTTCTTAATGCTTTAGAGTAGTCTTGATCAGATGCAAACACTTCAGTTGGGTGTTTGGGCCTATGCAGTCCTGTCCATTTGTTAATTTAATCCATCTATATTTTAATTCAGGTGGAATGAATGCGATGCACACACACACAAAACATTGTTCTCTATATGCTGATTTTTTATTTATTAATTTATTACAGTTTTTTTAAACAGATAATTACAATAACATGTATTTACAGTAACAATGAATTACAGTAAAACACATACAAAAATTTGAACTGTAAAGATAAAGCAGTTAAAAGACAAGCAAAGCAGTTTTTTATATTAAATTGCATTTATTTTGCATGGACTAACAATGTCCAAGCTCAATTTGTAAGGTGGACCCATTGCATGATTTAGTATTATTTTTGGAAAAATACCTTATTTGAGTGATTTTTAAAATGCATTTGGTATAAGTATTATTGTGTTTTCCACAATTCACACAAAAACATATATATGAACGTCCATTTGAACCCTTTTTTTTTATCTCCTGAGAGAAATAAACAAGATTAAGCTGGACTGTCAATCAGAGACCAGTCATTAAATCCTCTTGATATGTTCTTCTTTCTATAGCCTATAGAAATCACTAATTCTGTATCTACATACATTTCTGTACATATAATTAATGCTGACACATGGTCACAACGATGAGAAGAAAAATGTTTCTCAATACAAATTCCAGAATACAAACGTCACTACACCACTTTACAAGGTCAGATTTGGGAGATTAATTATATATTTTTTTATTTATTTTGAATTCTATCCCAAAGAGCTGTGCAGGGGACCTGTAGCTAAATCTCAAACATTCCGAAGTCAAAATAAAAATATAATTAGAATTTGTAATTTCAGTGTATTATTTAGGTAAATATAGACTATATACTACGCTATTTATAAAAGCACATTTCCTCTTTGAAGGGCACATACCTTTTAGCAAAACAAATTGAATAAAACAGTGTAAATACAGTCCGATTTTTTTTTACTTTGCAAATATTTTATATATTGTCATAAAATATCTTTGCGTAGCGTTTACGTGCATCCTTGTTTCAATTCTATCGGGCAATATTATTGATTTATCTGTCGCTGTGAGTTCGAGTAATTCTGATCCAAACACATTTTCCCCGTTTTCTTACCGACGTGTCCGGGAATCTGTATCATGTTTCTCCGTTCCAGGTCTGAAAGTATCGCACAACGAATGTTTAATCCTTCAACATATCGAACATTTCTTTCTGCACTCCTTCTCCTGTTCTCTGAGTATAGCTCCAGGGCCATAGAAGGTCCGCCTTTAGGAGCGCCTTGAAACAGTTCCTTCTTATCTGTTTTCATCATCTAACCTGGGACGCCTTGAAACCGCAGATCCAGTTATTTCTTTCTTTTTTCCAGATAGCCCAATGCGGACTGGCGAGCAGCCAATCAGAGTCTTGTTTACACTCCGTGAGTGACAATACGCTGGCAACGTGCCAACCAATCAAATCCCCCTCCATATGGAGCCTTTTTTTAAAAAGCGTGCTCATAAACCCACACACAGGCTATTAGCGTTAAATAAACTAACATACAGTGCAGTTTCAGTCAGTTATATACTTATAACACTTATAACATATAGCCTATCTAGATTTTTAAAGGATCTGCGGCATTTACGCTAAATAGTGTTTATAGTATTTTAATTTGTCACTGTAGTGATTGATTTTTTTAAATTAAAAAAATACATTATACATACTTGCTGGATGTTACTAAAGACAACGGCTGCATAGTAATCTTCTCCAGGTCGGAATCCTGTGCTCATTTGCAAAGGACTATTTACGGTTTAAACACATTGTAACCTGTCTTGAATATTCTGCTTGAATTTGCCGCTCGCCTCATTGCTCTTGCTCTCCACATCGAATTCCTATTGGTCACAGATTTCGACCAATCAGAGCGCGGAGTGTCCCCAGGCGAGCGACGCCAGCTCATTATCATTTGTGAATCGGACCAATCAGCGCGTGTGTTTACTCTCGCGGAGTTGAGAGGCACGATCGGCGCCTGACAAGAGAATCGCCGCTCCGAGACTCGATTCGCGACTTCAGTGGCCTAGAGAAGCCCGAGACCGGCGAGCGACAACCGCTTCAATCGTATGAGGGGAATTAGGACTGAACCACTGAAATATGCTTTTTAAAATAAGCGACATCATTGCTCTGAATATTTTTCTTGATTTCTAATTAAAATTATTTATTGTTATGCAAGGATATAACATACCAGTAAGTAATTCATTTATTTTTTATGTCATGGTTGTGTCGCCTAACGTCGAATAAAATCAAAAAGACCTTCAAAGAAAATAATGTTAACTAAATAGCACAAACAATTATGGTGCAACATACAAAGGGGCAATGGAAAGCCTATAAATCTAAAATAATTAATAAATATATGCACTTAATCACAGAGGCAGCTATACAGTCCGCATTTATTCGCTTAATTTAAATATTCTTATTTATATTTCTAAGGCATTTGTTTAATGGTCTAAGTAATTTTGCGAAATTATTCTTTCTCAGTTAAATCTTGTATGGCCTTGTTCAGTTTACTACTCAAATTACCAGTGGAATTTTCATGAATATAGTCTACTGTAATCAAGTACATGTTTAAAATTCCATCTGTTTTGATATAGTAGTGTTTGCGCTCTTCTGCTCACAATTTCTTATCTTCAAATGACTTCTTTGTTATTGTTAATTTGAAATATTTTCTCTAAAAATATTGCATCGCAGTCCATGATTTGAAACATGACAAGAAAAAAATAAATAAAAGAGAAACGTGCATCATCCAAATTTCCAGTTGTCCTTTTTTTTATCATATTCAGATCGGTGTTTTTCTTCGCTGATCAATACTTATTTGTAACGATCAATTCTGATTTATTTCGGATCGGCATGAGAGAGGCTCGTTTCACTGCTTGAGTCTGGGCAGCGCGTTCTCCCAGCCGAATAACATTACCGACAGACAAGCTATAACATAATGTGATTGGCTCTGTGAGTTTCTGCCTTCTATGAACACAAAATCTCCATTCGACTTGTGCTTTTCGGTCACTTTGATATATAAAGGCACATTTTCTAGCATTTCACTATGTGCATTGTCATGCGCGAGACAAAAACCACTGGCATTTGCATCGGGATTATGCAAAAATTTAACAACATTCACGATTCGGCTGCCGAAACAATGCATTTAAGTATTCAGTTGCATGCAAAAGCTGCCATTAAAACAAAGCATGAAGCGTGTGATTGAATGTTGTGTGCTCGAAATGGACGGCTGTTGTGGAGTGTCGGAGCTGCACGGTAATGGCTGACGGAGAGCAGCAGTCCTCACGCGGAGACAAAAGCTGCTTGCTGTAAGGCCACCTTGGTTTGTATGCATGGCCTGCTAGAGCGGAAAACACTGAATTTATTGCAGTTGTATATTTTCAGAAAATGCGTTAATTGTTAATACTCCGCGTATATTAATTAAGGAACCCACTGAATTAATTTATTTATTGTGTGACATTCTACATTTTCTTCAAATCTAGTCTACCAGAAAGAGGGAGCACAAAAGGCTTGTTGAAGAGAAACAAATGAATATTAGCACAATATTAGCTGGAACTCGACACTAGATATATTGAGTGCAAGGCTCTGTTAGATTTAATTGCTCCACATAAAAGCTAAAACAGGTCAACCAGATGAAAGGAAATTGCAGTTGTTTACATGCGCGTGCACACACACACACACACACACACACACACACACACTCACAGTCTTGTCTTTCAGTTTATTCTGATAGAAAAACAAAAAAGGACTCCTACAAAATTGGTTTCTGTTAACAAAGGGTATTTACTGGTTATAGGTTGTTGTCTTTTTGATTTAATCACAGTGGGTTGGTGTATATGCTATTTATTAAAAGTAAATTAATGCCATGTTTATTCAGTGCATGTATGGTCCCACTATATGTAAAGCAAAATATTGACATTGTATTGTATATCATATAAAATACCACAATTGTTGTTTTAATATTAGTTCATTTATATACATCTAATCAATATCATAGTTTTATTTTTCATTCACATAATGCACGTATCTAAAAACACCATATCATTTATTTGATCAGACTACATTATTGTGCAAATAGTCTTTTAAAGTCAATAAAACAGAGATTGGGTTTAAAGTTTTTCTCCGTTCTAGAAAAGGTGAGCATCTTTATCACGCATCCATACACCAAGGATCGGTCTCTATTAGGCCTATTCAATCACTGCCATCCATGGCCTTTTCACATCTCTTCAACGAACGCTTAAAAAAACTAATGCTGTTCTTCTGTAAATTAATGTGCATCAAAATTAGGTCTCAATACATATCGCCGTCTTCTTTTATGCGACGAAAACTGAGAGCATGAAGCAGATGCATGCCAGCTGTGCTGGTGTGCCATACCGAGATTATAACGTCTCTTCTGTCTTTCTTTGTAGAAAAGATGATTGAGGACTTCAACCTGAGCAGGGGAGGCGAGCTTTCCACTAAAGCAAACGCAGACGGATTACAGTATAAAGGCTTCATTTGATTTCCGCTTGATTTTGGATTATATCTGCTGTTTTTTTTGGAATGGAGGGTCGTGATTTCTCCACTCCAGCACATCTCCTTTCAGAGCGGGCCACTCTAGTGCATCGCGCCGCCTCTCGCATCTCCTCCTCCGGCCACGGCTCTGTGCAACATGCGCCTCATTTTCCAGCCGGGAAATATTATCCATCTCACTTACCGATGGCGGCGCATTCAGGTTTGTTGCTTTTTCTTTGATTCGCTGGCGTTTCTGTGAAAGCTCAATGAAGATTTGACACACTATTTCAAAGAACAGCGAATGTTAATGTTTAGATTAGGCCTGCATTTGATTAGATGTTGCTTACGTATGTTTAGATTTTTTTTAATGAGCTCTGAAAAACCTATAATGTAGCCTAACATCATAAACATTTGTATTCACAATTCAAGATCCACATAGCATCTCTAAAATCTGGGTAAAAATGTTTATTTATTTATTTTGTATTATTATTTTGTTCCTTTTGTGCTACATTGAAGCAACGTAGATAGATAAGCCTATATTGCCTTTTTGTTTGTTATATCCTTGCTGATTAAGTCCAGACTTAAGACGTAAAATCCTTGTGTCTACATGCACCGAATTATGGAGGTGTAAATGTGATTTTGATAAATATGGGATGAGCGCATCTCGATATAATATGAATTGTGACAGGCAACGGTTATGATGATATTGGGAATATAACAGCTAATGTTTTATTTAAGGTAGAATAGAATAGCCACTCAAATTACGATTTAAGAACATAATAAAAAAATGAACGCTTTGAAAGCTACCAGAATGTAGCCTACTTGACTTTTTTTTTTACTGTTTTATTTAAGCAGGCTATTATTTATTAGTTTTTACTTTCATTTTGCATTTGTAGTTATTTAATATTTGAGTATCACCGATGGAATACTTGAATAGAATACTTTGTTAACAAAATACAGTATTGCACTGTTACTGTAGTAATGAGTAATTAAGTTTATTCAAATACTATTTCCTTATGACCAAAGATCCACATGGATCCATTTTGCATTGTTCATGTTTAATGCAATACTTAGGTAATTTACCATCCAGAGACAATAATACATTTAAGCACTACTAAGGCCTTAATGTTCCAGGTCACATAATTATTGTCATTCAGTGCCTTGCATTTAGATGGTTTGAGAACAAACAGATTTCTAAAACCTATTAAAGATTATGAGTTAGCTATTTAGAATAATTATTGAGTTTATAGATTACTAAAACCCAATTTAGACTGCTAAAATGTATTAAAAAGACATTTGTCTTGTTCTTTTTGAATCAAATATGAAAAAATATCTACAATGAGGCATGTTCCAGCAGTTTCCATACACTCATGTACTCTTATATTTATAGTGGTAGATGTGTCCATTTGGTCTTGTGCAATGAGTATTTAGGCTAATGTTAGCTAAAGGGTGCAGGTGTGCTATTAACCGGATATGACAATGTCTTTTGGTTGTACACTCACAGCTTGCGCCACCATGCAGCCGTGCCCTTAACTGTCATCACTGTTCACTGATTGAGACAGGTGAAGTATTGTAGCGAGAGATAAAATTCGCAGAGCTCAGAGTTTTATAGCTTTGTCTGGAATTTTACTGTCTCAACAATGTCTCATGCTTGATTCATGTGGTGACATTCAACCTGTGTGTTATTACCAAACCACCACCACACACCTTCATTATAGATCAGGATGACAAAGGGCAATTTTACTAAGGTTGATAAAAAGCTCAGGTTTTTACATTGCAGTTTGTATCTAGCAGGACAAGTTAAAGAGGATGCACTTTAATGACTGATTTTAATGGACAAAATTATATGGGAGATTAAAAAAAAAAATCATTGACTGACAACTGTGTTATTTTACACGTCTTTGTAAAATAACACACACACACGCATGTTGGTTTTTGTGATTTATGGGGACTCTCCATAGGCATAATGGTTTTTATACTGTACAAACTGTATGTGGTATTGCCCTACACTGACCCTACACCTAAACCTACCCCTTACAGGAAACTATGTGCATTTTTAGATTAAAAAAACCCCCGCCATTTGGTATGTTTTTTAAGCCTTTTGAATTACGGGGACACTGAAAATGTCTATACTGTAATACCTATGTCATTATACAAATTTGTGTCCTCATAAACCACATAAACATGCACATCAGCCATTAAAGGCGAAATGTGTAATTTCTGTTTCCTGAACATTCCTCCTGTCTGCCATTTGGTGGACAAACAGATACCAATTGAGCTGATTCAGCTAAAACAATGTAATGCTTTGATAGCACAACAGTGTCAATCAACCTATTATCCAGCAATAAAATATTAACAAAATATCAAATGCCTAAATAAAAATAAAAATTCTACCACTAATGTATAAAACTTAACAAATACCACTGTTTATTTAATTAAGGCCAAGCTAAGAAAAACACCATGGTCATGCAAACCAAGCTGGACGGTCACCAAACCAGTTTTTCTCTCATTAAGTGAACGGACCGGTCAATAGCGTCCTGCAGGCGTAAAGGGGGTGTAGCTGCGTTAGTGGATTTGCGCTATCCCTCCAGGGACTGCCTCCCTCATGGCTTCACATGAATTCTTTACAAAGAACATGAATATTTCAGGGAATTGATGTACAAATGCATTCAAATGCAGGTTGGGATCCAGGCTCAGGGAAAGACCTTCTGTGGTGTCTTTCAGTGGCTTTATTATTCAGCTGCTATTGGACTCGGAGGCTTGTAGAGACAGAGGCTGCTGTTGCAATGCTCTCTTGGCTTTGAAACGGCGATGTTCCTCAAAGACTTATGAAATGTGGGCTCGTTTCGGAGAAAGCTCTCAATTTCACTTCTCCTTTTGGTTATTTCGGTTGTTCCTTTTGCTTTGATAGAAGTTGTTTGTGCTGATCTCTGGGAAATTTTACCTGTTACAGTTACAAATGAATCTCAGTTGAGCATTAAAAACGTGACGTTGTCATGGTTTCGTCTATAGAATCCTGTTCATTTGGAACTGAGGTGTTCCTGATTAGCATTGAGATTTGGAGCTTCTAGAGAGAGACCAGAATGTCATAGAAGAATCATTTTGGGTTCCTTGAAGAATTTCAGGGAACAGATTTAAAAAGAACTGTTCTAAGTGTAAAAAATGATCTTAAGAACCTTATTCTGCTATAAAGAACCTTTATGTGCACTTCCACAGTTCCATGGATGTTAAAGGTTCTTCATCGAACCTCCAACGCCAACAAGTGTGCAATGTTTTGGCTTGAGCCAATAAATGATCACTATAGCAAGTTTAAATCAGTTAAAGTTGTTTTTAAACTTTTCCAGCAACCCAAGGAACCACAATCACCCACAACACCTTACCATTGTTTTAAACAAATCTAGCTAGGCCTGTTTCTACTCTTTATGTGTCTGCTTTCATGACTGGTTTCTTAAGTTCCTTCAGGGATCCTTTCTAGAAATATTCAAATTTGAAAGCATTCTCATGTGTAAGCATATTGTTATTGAGGCTTGATGTTGCATTAAGCATTTGGTCTCCATTTCCTCCAAACCCTTGATTCTCCTGTTCTTCTTACCATGTCTTGTCTGGGGTGGGGGGGTGGGGGGAGGTTGAGCTGGCTTCCTTCCTGCAACCCCCCACACCACAAACACACACACACACACACACACACAGCCCAGGACCATTGTTTCCGATCACAGCTTTGTGTGTGTTTTACAGCATGTTGCTCAAAGATAAAAACACACCCTCCCTCCTCTTTTATTGTCTTGGAGGGGCAGAACGTCCCTGTCTGTTCCCTCATTCTTATATCCTGCCTGGATATCCCAGCAACCCCTCTCTGTTTACAGGTTAACCCTGCTGACTGCTGCTTACCCTTGTGTTTTGCCTTCCAGAGGGGAATAAATAACTGTACTGAGAGATTTTATTAAAGGGCTCGTTGCGTGAACGTCTCAGACGAGGGGGTAAGGGGATGTAAAGGCAGGCACAGGTGTTTAGTGGTGTTATGAAAGCGTGTCTGGTGTTTATGGCAGACCTGATGAAGGGGTTTGTAAGGAGATATGAGGTTGGCAAGCCATAAAGTCTCTCTCACTCCCAAAACTATCTGAAATTGCAGTTTTAGGACCCACATCAAGGGCTTCAATGATATTGTTAAAAACCATTTCTATTCTTATCCCGCTTGCTTTAAAAAACATAAAATCAAAATGCGCCCTTTTATGTAACGCACTTACCTGCTCGCTGTGTGAACAATTAATCAGAGCGCGTTAATAAAAAAGGACGTCTATGTATTAATCTTTCATCAAAATATATAATAACTAGCTCCACCTCTACAATAACCCTCCAGTGCTTCGATTCCACACAAAGTTTCCACAATCCAATCAGGTCTTGTTGTTTTAAGGGGTTTTAATGTTTCGTTTTGTGCATGGCTGGTGTGTGTTTGCTGAAGACATGATTAGACAGATATTCTCACGGCTGGCTTTTCTATAGAAAACACAACTTGGGGGTGTTTCAATTTTGGTTGCAAGTTTTGTCATTATACCAATAGAGTTCTAAGGAACTAACAACCATAGTTTGCTAACGATCCTTTTTGAGAAATGCACAGCATACAGGCCTGTAAATAATCATTCCAATTCAATGAAATACAATATTACAATATTATTATTAACATATTATTAACATATTGGCTGTTTATTAGTAATTATAAGGCACATGACCATATTTTATATCCCTACTCCTATACCCAATACCTAAACTTAACAACTACCCTACTAACTATTAATAAGCAGCAAATTAGGAGTTACTTGAGGCTATATTTATAGTTAATGGCGAGAACCGGACCTTAAAATAAACTGACCTTTATTTCTCACAGTGTAGTTTGGAATGTGAGTTTATAGTAATTGTAGCTGGCTCGATTGATACAAGAACAATGGAAGTCTGTGTAATGTTCATATGTAGTTTGATAAGCGTGTGTATGCGGCGTGGCACTGTGCCACACAGCCGTGGCGTCCCCCCGCGCTGCAGGTCAGGCGGGCACTGCAACCCTACACAAAGAAGACAAGCTGGGCGGGCAAACCGTCCTGTATCACGTAACCCGTATCACGTTTTCAAACCCTGCCGCATGTTTTACACTTCAGCAGAGGAAGCTCACACTTCCCTTAAAATACAGCAGCTTTCGAAGAATAAACAAGACAAGCAAAAGAGATGTTTAGTGGACCTGCAGGTGAAGGGAATGTCTCTCTCTCCCTCTGTCTGCCTCCTTCTCACCAGGCGGCCTCGGGCCAACCGCCGCGTGTGCTTGTGCTGCATGTGACAGCTGTTAGACATTATTAACGGCTCAAGCAGAAAATCCAGATTACTTGTTTTTAATTTCTGTTTTATTATTGTAATCTTTCAGAGAAAGAGCATAGGAAAGCATGTTGCGCTTTGGATGGAGGTGGATGGTGGGTCTGTGTGTTGAGAGGTGTTAACTGATCTCAATCGAGCCTCTGCCTCCGGATGAACCTCTGAGAGCTATCACTAGTTAACAATAGTTAATGCATTGATTAATGCAAGACATTTATAACAGTATTTCTTAATCTTTGTTAATGCTAGTAATAAAAATGTTCATACTGTTGCATATTAACATTTGATTTTAAAATGTAATTTATGTAAATGTTGAAATTTACTAAGATTAATATATGCTTTAGAACTATTGATCATTATTTGTGATGTAAACTAATGTAGTTATCTAATGTTAACAAACAAAGCAATATGATTAAAGTATTTTAAATTAGCAATTATTTCAATAACTTATACAAAGTTAAAGTAACTAACAGTCATTGTTATCCTCTGATAAAAACAAAAAATAAATAAGAAAACAAAGAAATAAATTAATGAAGCGATAAATAAATAATCAAGCAAGCCATTAATCAATCAGTGAATAATCAAAAATGTTTTGACAGTTGTATGTAATACTTATATTTTCCCGTTAATATTTGTGTTTTTATTCATAAAATATCTGTAATTGAACTTAACACACGTTTAATTAAACCAAGAGATACTGCACTATTATTTTTTTAGGATGTTACTGTTGGCTATATATTTGATCAGTTTGTTTTCATTATCTTTCATTAAAGTGAAACAACTTCTGCCGATATACCTATATCTATGTTGTAAGTCATCATTCAAATCCCACCCCATTTATTACCCATTATATATTTAGTTTTACTTGGAAATACATGACAATTAATCTAGTAAATGATCTTACACTCCCTAATACTTCATACACATTTTACTTACAGCTAATAGGAGGCAAGACACAAGACACCATATTGCTTTGTTTGTGTCAAGTCAAACCTGTTTCTTACTATCAGATCACACTCATGAATGAGAATTTGTCAGTAATTGGTTGTGTAAGTCATCAGAGCGACAGACTTCACTGATACACTGTACTGAGCAAGAGTTGTGCCATTAAATATACATGCTGCATTCTTTTCAAGGATGCGTCGGCCCTTTTGTGCAAAAAACAAAGATTAGCATCAGAAATTCCAATTTAATCAGTCTCGGGGGAGGCTGAACGCAGCTGCCTGTGTCTCAAATGCACAGCGACTTGTTGCACTCGGAGTGAGCGTATAGCATACATTGTCACTGTGCTGCTCGCAGACACACTTTTTGGAGAAGATTCTGGCTCAAATCTTTTTAATATAAGGACTCTACATTTGTCGAACTGTTATATATTGACATCTATTTTTATTCTAAATAGCCTGAGACCAATCCTGACGAGGAGAAACTGAAAAATCGTGTAGATATTGATATATAATGCATTACCTAGCATTTTTTATTATGTTGTAAGTCATCTGTATCCATCTTTGTATGCAGAAAATGTGCTTACTGTACATAGTATATATATATATATATATATACTGTATGCTACAGAAATAGTAACATTAGTATTGGAATAAGCATAGCCTTTGTCCTCAGTCTGCCCTAGTGCACACTTTGACCACTAGGGTACACTGCCTCCTCTTTCTCTCTGTCATTCTCTCTCTCTCTCTCTCTGATTGGTAAGTTTTTTTTTTCTGTCAGATTTGAGGTTAAAATGAAAGCACAGCGTCCTTCTGTTTTCAAGGAAAACAAAAGTGAGCAAATCTGAAATAAAGCCTAATTCATTCATTTACAGTATTATTGCAATACTATTTATTTATGTTCTGAAAAGCTTTAGACAGCAGAAATGACTTTAGCAAAGGTGAGCATCAATATTTCTGTTCATAGTGATGATTTGAACAAACTCCGAACACTAAACATTAAGTTTGATGTTTAACTCGCCTCACAGTGTTTGTGCTCCAAATGTGAATGATGCCTCAAATAACGCGACCCATTGAGGAGAAGTGCTGTGTTACTTTTATAACCATTCGAGTTTATGATTTTTACCTGGCTGATCATTATTTTCAAAATATAAGTTATATGTATGTGCTTTTATATGTACATAATTAATATGCAAAGTACACATCCATATATTATGTAAACAAAAACGATTAATCGATTAATACGATTATTTATGATTAATCGCTTAAATATACACAATACACACATATAAATAATGTAAACAAAAACTTTTATTTTGAATGCGATTAATCACAATTAATCGCTTGACAGCACAAATGTAAATACATGTAAATATTTTCAAAATATACACCGAATGTGTGTGTCTTTATATACGTAATAAATATACACAGCACACACATATAAATAATGTAAACAAAAACGTTTATTTTGGATGCGATTAATCACGATTAATCGTTCGACAGCACTAATCTGAATCGATAATGTTCTGCAGGAAATTTGAAATCATGTCTTCGTTTGAGACACTGAGCTTTTAGGATGTGTGCTAAAAGCACATCGTTTAGTGTGGAGACGGTTAAAGAGGTTAGTGCGAGGGATTAGAATTGTATAACATCTATCTAATATTAAAGAGACAGCTGCGGTGCAGGAGTTAATCCCGTGCTATGGGGCAGGAGCGATGATGATTCCTCTCTGGAGGCCGTGGAGAGATCCAGGCTGGATTTATGGCTCTGAGGGTGTATCGTGGCGGGAGCGGGCCCGCGCCGGGCCTGCCTGGACTGATCAACAAACACCCCCCACCCCTCCCCAAACTCACTGTGGCAGGTGTTTTCAGTAAACGGCTGTGAGTCCAGGCACGGAGCCCACTGTACGCTACGAGAGCCAGGTGTCAACACCTCCCTCTATCTATCTCTTCTTGATTATTTTACATACTTTACAAGATTGCCAAAACCATGCCAGTAAAATTTACTATATGGATAAACAAAAAGTACATTTTTATTTAATTAAACAAAAATGCTTAATGACAAATGCTCTTGTTGCTAATAAGCTGTTGGTTAATACTGGAAATGTTTTTTTTTCATAATGTTTTAAATACTGTTGTGGGGAATTCTTCTCATTTAAAGATGAAATCATCTCTGGCTAAAACAGATGGCAACAGTTACTGTGCTGAAGTTTTAAGAATCATTTAAATTGGCCCCTTCTTCAGAAAATGTAATATGTACTGGAAATCAAGTTTCAGTATGAATTCTGTCATTTACTCACCACCCACTTCTCCCAATCCTTTATGAGTTTCTGGTAACACTTATTAACTATCAACTTCAACATTTCCCTCAATAAATTCATAATTTCTGTTTATAAAGTAAATTTAGGTACTGAGTAGCATTAGGGATGTAGAATAAGGCATTAATATGTGCTTAATTAGCACTAAGAAATGACTAATATTCTAGTAATATGCATGCTAATAAGCAACTAATTAAGAGACCCTAAAATAAATTGTTACTGAGTCTTTCTTCTGTTAAACACAAAATAAGATACTTTGAAAAATGTTGGATTTGAATGGTTAATGAGCACCTTTGACTTCCATAGTAGAAAAAAAACAACACATTTTAAAATAAAAATGAGAAATAAGCACATTGCATGTGCTCATACCCTTCACTTAGTTTACACAAGTTCATATTTTCAATTCAAAATTAAATGCAACCTGATGTATAATATAAAAATAGTACATATCACTGTTGGTAGTTTAATATTTCTACTGTAAAACAGTTGAGAGATATTAAATCTTAAGGCACTTTCACTATTAAAATGGAAGCACTGCTCTGTAAATCACACTCAGATCACTGAAGCAGACTAAACATTTAACTTTTAACCTTTAGTCATCCTAAAAACAATCGGAGACCATAATAGAGTGCTCAGAGTGCCATCAAGAATATCAAATATTAAGGGCTGACAATTTGGCCATATCTGATCACTGCAGGCGACCGGCCCCTTTCAGTGTCAATGGGAATTATGGCCCTGCTGGAAACTATAAATATATATCTCTGACTCATATAAAAATATGTTGCTGAAAATTTTTTATGGTGGGTCCAGTAAAAAATACTGTTAGGCAAGTATAAGCACTGACTCAGCCCGGCCAGCAGCGAAATCCTTACTGTTAGAATAAAGCAGTGTGTCTTGGGCTGAAGTGACAGGTGAATTAATTGTTTGTGATGGTGTGATAAGGGTGTGCTTGTGTGTGAGGTGTGAACTAAGTCTAGTAATGATTACTCTGTGTGTAATTCTGGGGGTGGAGGTGGTTAATGCTGGTAGATGGAGGCGAGGTTGAGTTGGGATTTGGGGATGGGGGGGAGGGAGGGGTGTAGGATATCATCTGATTAATAGCTGGGAATGCTTTGAAGTGACACCCAAGCGCAGAGGCACACTGGGTAATGGTGCTAGTGCGTTTCACTTCTTAGTCTTTATTAGCCTGCATTCTTCCACCGCCATCTCTTCCCTCCGCAGGCGTCATTACTGTACAGTAATAATGGCGCTTTTATTCTTTCATCTTTTCACACGTCGCTGCCATTTTTCTCTGTCGGGCTCTGTAAAGCGGCCGATTGTCTCCCATTTTCTGGCTCTCAGTTAGAAGGACAATGTGAAAAGAGGAAAATGGGTGTCAAGCAAACAGCTGACTCTACACTTGGGTTATGTTTGGAAAAGCATTCTAACATACTAACATTAATATCGCAGTGCACACTATGGTGTGTACAGCATGCAGATGTTCTGTATGAAGCAGGTGCGCACAATTAACAACCAGGCACACTATATGAGAACTGTATCTTGCAAAGTGAATTAATATCATGTGAGGGCTGTTACATCTCTTTCTTGACTTGTTATTTGTTCTGACTACCAAGGGACAGATTCACAAAACATTCTTTAGAATGAAATAAGACCATAATATAAAAAGGAACACTCAATTTTAAGGGACAGTTCTCACTATTAGGGTAACTATTTGCTTATAAGCATGCAAGGTTGCACATTGGCTGTGTATTAGCATTTATAAAGCACATATTAATATCTTATTCTGCTTGAGCATATTTGAGACCCCTTAATTCGACACCATAACTTAGCTATGGTAATAACTATTAATAAGCAGCTATTAGGAGTTTACTAAGGAAAAAGTGACTGAAATTGCAATTTCCAAACTTCTTTTTTCAACTTTAGAAAGCTAAGAATATTTTGTATTCCAAAAAAAAAATATATATATATTGTCTTTTGTTTTACCATGATTGTTCTAAAGACACTTAAATTATTGAACTAATCAATATAATAATAATGTTCTTAATCATATTATATCATATTAATTAATAATCATAAAAAAACAGATAAGCCAAAAAAAAAAAAAAAAAAAAAATATATATATATATATATATATATATATATATATATTGTTTGCTTATCTGTTTTTTGTTATTTGTTTATTTTTTATGATTATCAATTAATATTATTTTTTTAAAAGTATATATATATATATATATATATACTTTACAAAAAAAAAAAATATATATATATATATTTTAAACAAAAATAACTTAAATTATGAAAATAATGTTCTTAAAAATTATTGTAAATAAATCATTTAAATATTTAACATCCATCTTGTCTTTAATCCCCAAAAGTAAGATGTTTAATCAATTAATTAAGTTGAATCAAATGCATCTATCTATCTGTCTCGTGTGTGTTTAAGAACATATTTGAGAACTCGAGGACTTCTTGGATTTTATCTTAAGAACTTTTTTCTAGAAAGCTGTTTCTGAGCCTTCAGTTTAAAATGTATGTGACATTTGATTAAAAAAGTCTCAGTTATTGTCAATTTCAGACACCATGTGACAGTTGTTATTAACATTTATCACTGCGTACTGCATACTGTTTCACTCCCTGTTTTAAAATAGCAGTGAGTAGCCTATACAGTGTTTCCTGTGCGGTATTCAGTAAGTATTCCTCTCCAAACATAAGCTTGGCTTTGGGAAGGACAGCCACTTGCTTTTGATCTGCTTGTGTTTGTCTGTTGCTTGGCTGTGAGTTGCGAATTATGTATTAGTCGCAGGACAGCGTGCTGTTTCCTGCGAGATGGCGATAATTGCAGAGAGGTCAGGCTATGATTACAGGCTGCCTGATGCTCTGATGCGTCTTCGTCTTTCCCTGGCCGTGTGTCAGTAGCTGCTCAAGTGGCTGAGAGCCTCTGGCCATTCCTTTGTAAAGATGGGTGTGTGTGTAGTGTTTTGTTCTTTTACATGCTGTTTCATCTCACTTTTCAGCTTGTTGTTGCGCTTAGTCTCATGTAGCCAGACCTTTGACTGAATGGTAAAGGTCTGGTCCTTACTGCAGCTTATTCTGGTAAAGAACCCCTCATTTAGACAGAAAGATTCATGTGACTGACATGGAAAATGAGCGATCAGTCACAGTTGGTTTTGCTTTTATTTGCTGTTTAATGGTAGATTTATCTGTGGTAGATTTTTACACAATAACATAACTGACAGTTTACAAATACTTTGAAATACTGTTCTCATTGTATCAACCTAGTTTTCAAAAATTATAGTAAATGCTTTTGTCATGATCAACATTTTAACCATGCTAACAAATTTATTGTAAGATATAAGTACATTTAATAATACACAGTAAAAAAAATGGGTAAAATTTCTGAAAAAAAAGAAAAAAAAAGCCAGCTGTGGTTGCCGGAATTTGACCACAAAAAATATGGTGACAACATTTTGGTTTTACGGTTTTAAGTTAAATTTACAGTTAAATACCGTTATTTCATTAACTGAAATAATGTTTAAATTAGTGCTGGGCAATTATTAATCGCGATTAATCGCATCCAAAATAAAAGTTTTTCTTTACATAATATATTTGTATATACTGTGTATATTTATT
>JAUCMS010000062.1:20506870-20534043 GCA_032357445.1 Enteromius radiatus
TTATTTTCTTATATTTGATATTATATCTAAATATATTTAATATGTAAACATAACATATTTTCATTAAATATATACATCATTAATCATTGCCCAGCACTGAATTTTATCTTTCTAGACGTTTCCACTAATATGATGAATTTATTTTTTCTTTTCCTTTTTTTCACAGCAGTCCCAGGGTATCCTCGCTTCTCAGGGAGTCTAGCCCACACCTTTCTTCCCATAAGCCATTTGGATCACCATGCCAACAGTGGGGTCCTTTATGGACAGCATCGTTTCTATGATACACAAAAAGGTGGGCAAAATGATATTCTGGAATTGACATCTCTGAGTATTTCGTAAACAGTTATAATGATGAAGTTGCAAGTTTTATATGCAGCTCTACTTCTCTGTTGTAGTCTCTAAATATGATAGTTCTGGCATAGTTCCATAAACTGACCCTCAAGGAAAGCTTAAGTTGGCACTAGTTTAAATGATTAACAACCCTATCTGATCTACTTTACAGAGAACTTCTATTTAAGAAGCCTTCCGTCCCAGCCCCCACTTATCTCAGCCAATCACAACATCCAGCCGATGTCAAGGACAGGATCCGGACAACCCCAGGGCTCATGCAGCAGGGACAGAGATGCAGGAAGTGGAATGAATCTACAAAAGAGTCTAAAAGAGCCTAGTTTAGAAAGAGGTGTCGTTTCAGCAGCAAAGGACAAAGACAGGCCTAGTAATAAACATGATTCTAAAGACCGACATCACCAACAACTACCCCATCATCACTCCCATCAACCTCAGCTTCACCCACAACATCCAGCCACTATGGAAGAGATGAACGGCAGGGGGCACAAAGCCACTCTTCCTATGGAGTATAAGGAACATCCACAGAGCATGGGAAAGCCTCTTAGTGCCTGTCTGCTCAATGGAAAGATGCTAAATGGGGACCATGGAACAGGGGCAAAAGGCTCCATGGCTACTTGTGGTGGGGATGGGGTGGGTAGAGGTAATGTAGGGTCCAATAATGTCCAAAACAGACATGTGGGTGGTGGGACTAACGGGCGCTGTGGTAAAGAGGTGATAAGTGGGGAGATGCGGATCAGTGAACAGCCTCCTACAGATTGTCTGGAGCGAGGTCAGGCACTGCAGCATTCTTTGCCCTACTCAGTGCCTCCTCCACTGCCCATGGCTGCTGGAGGGGGGCATCCAAGTGGCTTCCACTGTCTGCAGCTCCATCCTGGTCACCCCCATCACCCACACCAAAATCGGCACTCACACCATCACCCTGACTTTTTCTGCCCTCCACCGCCGGCCCCTATGGGAAATCCATCCTTACATGATAAAGGAATCAATAGTGGTGGCTGCAGAGACCCCAAAGTGACTGGGGCCACATTTATTCCATCTGTTAGCCACCTTGGGGAGAAAACCGGAGGCCCTTTCCAGATGGGCAGCTCTGAGTGCCAGGGGGTTGGGGGTGGAGGAAACAGTGTCAAGGACAAGGCCATGGAAAAGACTGGCAATGGGGGGCATCATGGTAACTGGCCAAGGAAACAACAGCATCAACCTCCGACCCAGCAGCAGCATCCCTACAGAAAAGCTGAAAAAGCACCTGACTGGATGCACAATCACAACCACCACCATCATCTGCAGCAACAACAACAGCAGCAACAGCAGCAGCAAAGTCATTCCCAGCAACACCAGACTGTGCGCTCCCGCAGTGCTGACTGCATCAATAGTATGGAAACAGACATGTTCAGATCTACACTGACTCAAGAGACAAAGACTGTTCATCCACTACCCAACCAAACCAACACCAATTCCCAGCCCTACAGAGACTGCTCACACTCCGGACCTCCGACCATTCCCTCACCTCTTGCTGGAAAGACCATGACCCAGCACACGGGTGGAGGAGGACATGGAAGCTGCTCTATGCAACGAGATGGACAGAAGGTTGCCCGAATTCGCCACCAACAGCACAGTAGGGCTGTTCCTGATACCCCTGGCACAGACATGGCCCAGGTTAATGGTAACCAGGAGATGAAGCGAAAGATGGAAATGTCTCCTTACGGCTACAACAACAATGTGCAGCATCACCCACATCAGCAGACATCAGTGCCACCTTGGGCCATGCAACCTCATCACATCCACTCTGAAGAGAACCAGCACAAAGCTTATATGGAACCTAACAGTGGAGCTGCCAACAACAGACCGCCCACACAACAGCAGCACCAGACGGCAGGAATGGGTCCTCCTCCTCCTCCCCCACTTCATCCAGCTCCTCCTCAAAACCAGCAGGAGGTCACACGCTCACAGGGAGAGAACAGTGCCATGAAGAACCTTCTGAAGTACAGCAACCAGCAGCCTCTCCTTCTGTCCCAGAAGAGCCCGTTTGGAGGGCTTGGGAACCTCAAAACAGCAGCTAATGGCACCAGCTGCTCTATACAGGGAGGCAAGCAGACCTTACCCTCCAGGAAAGGCCAAAGCCATGAAAGCGAGCGAGCCGATTGCGGTGGACGTGGCCGAGAGATAGGAGATGTCCCACATGTAGAGGGGGAGGTGCGACAGCCTCCGGTAGGGATTGCAGTTGCTGTGGCAAGACAGAGAGAACCTCCATGCCAAGCATCAGGCAGCCATCCCAGCAGCCGACAGGGGCGGGTGCACTCCACCATGAAAGGTAAGCTTGACCTTTGATCTGTCAGGGCCATCCTAAACAAACAATGTGCAGGGATGCAGAGTAGTTTGTTTATCGGTGACCTTTGGAAGACTTCGCTGATGAAACATAAATAGTAGAACTTGCCAAGGCCCAAAGTGGAAACAGCTTTTCCCTCTTACAGCTGAAAATGCCGGTGCAGGGGGAGAAATAGCACATGCCACTGTAGAAAAAGGCTGCTCAACAGCTGTTTGCATATTGAGTGCCAAAAACAGTGAAAGTTGCATTCGAGAGAAAATCCCTGATGTAAATTTGTTAACCATTTTGTAGGCACTCCACGCTCCATGTATCATTCAGATTCAACTGGAGAGGAGGAGAGGAAAAGGATGAGCGTAGAACACATGGGCCACCGGTGCCTAGAGAGAGAACGAGATGTGTATATCAGGTGAATGATCCACCCCTCACACACTACTTGTTTGCACTTGTAACACATGCTCAAGCTCTGACCTTCCACCTGTTTCTGATCTGTCTTTGCAGGGATAACAAGGAAAGGGTGGAATTTGCACACATCCATCCCTCAAACAGTTGCCACGGTGACCTCACCTCTCACATCATGGTGCCAGGTGGCACTTCCATGCAGTCAGGCCAATTAGGAGACCCAGCTGCACATACACACTCTGCTCACCACCACTGGATGCCACGCACAGGAAGTCCCTCCCTCTGGATGACAGGTCACTCCTACGGTCAGTAATGTTGAGTATAGAATGAGTCTTCAATGTTTTTCTTTTTGGTGTTTCTTTCTGCTAATAAATTTTGAAAATGATAAATGATACATTTTGTAGGTATCGGCCACACAGCTCTGCATCAGAATCTCCCTCCTGGGTTTTCTGCAGCCATGCCTGCCCCTCTTCAGCCAGTTCTACCCCTGCCCCAGGACCCCTCCGCCCAACTGGTGGTGCTGCCCAGTGAGCCTGCCACACATCCAGCTACTCACCTTGGTGAGTATACCATGGTGTTTTCTGCCTAGTATTCTCATTTCCTCCCATATCCTCAATTTATTTGCCCTGCTGAGCCTGACCCATTTGTCAGATTTAGAATTCATTCTTTTTGTGAGGCAGCAGCTCTCATGGGTTTCTACCTGAAGATTTTACTGTCAGGTTGCCAAGCCTGAAAAATTATGCTCTATAACAGTGATTCCACTCAAGTCTCAAGGATATAAGTTCACTTTAAACCAAGTCCACACTACACGCCTCAAACTTGTAACTGATGCTCTTCTAGTGTGATAATTTCCAAAACATGCTTTGTCTAGTTGCAGGCAATATAGTGGATTTTATAATTTCAGAATTGTTTGAAGTCTGGTTGACTGTTCTTCAGGTATATACGTACAACGACCCAAGGAATGAGAGAGCAGCTATGAATAACAACCAATAAAATTGCTAAGATGAAATAGCAGAAACTTGCAATAGGTGAACACACAATATACACACAATCGCACAAACGGTTTCTTGTCAACCACCTGCTCCACCCCCACATGTACTTGGTCAGGATGCTTTCACCACCCCCCTAAAAGCTATTACCATATGTGCTCTAAAGCACACTGACGTAAGAATACTGTACCTCCCAGCCTTATAAGTCTACAAAGGCCTATGCTCTGCAAACAGGCTGTGGAATCTAATTATCTTCATGTCTTCGAAGGCACACTTCCTTCCGTGCTCCACAGGAATTCCAGCTGAAAGGGGAAGTGCATCCACAAAAGCCTTCCCAAGGGAAACATTAGTTAAGCTGGGTTAATGTTCCAGAGCAAAGGTTCGTGATGCGTCAAGGCAAGCGCAGGGGAGGGAGAAGAGAGGTCAGGTTGAACATGCACATTAATGATGCTATGTGAAATGGGAAGAGTAGAAAAACACATCTGACTTGCAGAGGCAGGGGCTGAAGATGTGTCACTGTAGATGTGCACGGCTGGATTTCTGTTCCTGCCAGGGGAACGGCAGGAGTTTATCGCTGACATGGGAACTAAGAAGTCGCCTAGACTACATGCTGTATGGGTCCACTGTGGTTTTCAGAGAAGGGGGTTTTTCAAGGGAGTGAATATAGTTTGTCAAATGCCAAGCTTCTCATGCTAATATTTGTTCTAATGGGAACTAGTTCCTTTTCTTCACTTTCATCTTAATCAAATAATTATTATTGAGAGCATGTATCATTCTGTGCTCACATAGCTGCAAATTTGGTTTGGAGACTTCTAGTGTGAGAAAAATTGAGGGAGGAATGTAGTAAGTGTGAGAAAAAGAAAGTGGTGAACAGGGAGCAAGACACCGAAAAGAGCGTGGGAGTTCTGGTTGAAGGGTCTCTCTCTCCTGTGTACTCAGTGTAGGCCAGAGTTATTATAGATATAAAATTCTCACAAGGTTTTGCTTTTTGAAAAGATCACAGCGAATTATGTCATCATTTACATCATTAAAATGTTGGTTTAGTAACCAACATTTTTCAAAACATCATCTTTTGTGTTCAGCAGAAGATAAGAAGGAGCATAGGCTTAGAACAATGTAAGGGGGAGTAAATAATGGCAGACTTTGCAGTTTCTGAGTAAACCATGCTTACGACATATCACAACGCGCCATTGTTGTCTAACTGGGAAGTTATTTTTGATAAGAACGCTTCAACAGTAAGAAGCTGATTAAATTAAATAAATGAAACCAACAGTTGTAAGTACCTAGACATTTGTATCTATACCTTCTACTACTTCACTACTAGTTGTTGTTTTTTTATAGTCTTCATTAGAAAAAAATCCTCTGTATAAAAATAACTGTGTTTAATAAGATGTAGATAGATGTCATCTGTATATGTGTAAGAAGTTGTTATCATTTTTAAGTGTTTCAGAACAGGTAAAGGTGATGATCTCTACTGTATGTGAGACCCTATGTGATATAAATTAACATTCTATTGCCTAACAAGGCCTTCCACGTGATTCCACACATCTCTAACACTTCTATTTCTCTCATTAGATGTGATGGAGCAGCCTGGCCTATGGCCCCCAGTCTACAGGGCCCGAGGGGCCCACTCCCACATGCAGCATCCTGCTGTGTATCCTCGCTCGCAGTTTCTACGGCAACAAGAGCTTTATGCTCTCCAGCAACACCAGCAGCTGCAGCATCAGCAACACCCCAGCCATCACACGCCACCACCTCCATCACACAGAGTAGCAAACAATATAGAGCTGCAGCAGAGAGCCACAGCCGACCACAGCCAGGTACACAAAACATACACAACCCCCTCATATAACCATGGTTTAGAAGCAACTGGGCTTTTCAGCTGAGCTAATGCTTGACACCTGATACTGAGAGAGGATGCACTACTCTCTGTGGAACTAGACAGTCATTTTTGTGTGCAGGGGAGTAAACAACATTTGGAGCCAATAAATCATGAGTTTCATTTAAAAATCACCCTTTAAAACCACAACTGCTCCCTAGGATCCATAACTTCCTCCAAGGTCCAGTTACAATTTAGACATAACCAAATGCAGCCAACAATGGACTGTGGTAAGATTGGGCCAAGCACTGCTCTTTTTAATTGCAGGTCTAAATGAATAGATCTGAGTAGGGTCTAAATGAAAACCTGTGCCAAATTTCAATCACGTTGATCTGGAGATTGCATGACCTGGGGGACTTCAGAATATATGTCAGTTTCTTTAAATGAACCAAACTGCCCACATCTCATTATGGGATTTTCCTATTTAATTCTTTCAATGCCTAGGTGCAAAAGAAGCCAGAAGAACAGAGCATGGAGTTAGAAGACATTTTAAGTGACCCAAGGACTCCCAAACCTGCTAAGTGCTATGCCTATGGTCCATCCAACCGGGCCTCCTCACCTCCAAGGGGCTCCACTGCCCACTTGTCTCCTTGTTGCCAGTCCCCTTGTATGCGGCCTCACCCTAAAAGCACACCCTCGACTCCCTGTCCTGCCCCAAGTCCGGTAGCTGCAACACCCCGCTCACCAGCCATCAGCCCTTCTCCATCACAGATGCCCAAAACTGTTGAGTCCCAGGAAAAGAGAGTGGAAGGGCAGCCACCACAAGACTATCCTCAATCCATGGAGCCTGGTAAGTAGTTGTTCTCCTTGACATATGAATATTAGAATTGCAATGCAATGTTTTAACTTGTTGGCTTGGAAAAATGTTGTCTGTCTTTACGTTAAGAGGCGATCTAGGATTTGTGTAATGGTTCACTCAAGATTTGTCTCTTTGTCTTAAAGCTTAGGTGTCTGCTACAAGTCATCGTGTCTCAAAAACACATGAGCCACATGTTGGTTGTTATTCATGCTAAACCCCTCATGCAGAAACAATCAGGGCTTTTTTTAGACTCTGTGGCTCTGTGTGGGCGGCTATATAGGCAGAAACACGATTGACTAAGCTGCTGATAGATGCAGAAAATGGCTGCCAGCTCAGCTCCCCAGCGCCATCACATCAGTAATGATGGAGAAACACCTTTTCCAGACTCGCCCCACCCCCCAGCCCACACCCTCTTTATCATCATTAACACCTCACTAACTGTTACAGCGTGCCAGAGGGTACAGCAGTGTCAGAAAGAAAGCCCTGTTTTACCTCAGAATTACCCCCTTAACAGCTGCACTTCTTAAAGTTAAATCAAGATCAAGGCATAACGTCGCTGTCATGTGGAATGAAATGCGGTCTTGTTCGGAGCTCTGGTGCAAAGAGTATTAAATAAGCCACTTGTATAAGTTTGTCAGAAATAAAACTGTTATTTTTTTAAATGCTACATCTTTGTTTATGTTCCCTGTGACAGATCTGCCACCTGGATATACCTATCCAGAAATCAACATGGGATATAGGAATGTCTCCACCACTCAAGACGTACAGTTGGCAGAGCCTGCTGATCTGGAGGCTGTTCAGACCGAACCTGTTGAGCATCCTCCTCCAGCTCTCTCCAGCTTGGGAGAGGGCCTAGAATGTCATGCAATGGTGAGGCCACTTCAAGAACCACAAGAGCCAACAATGGACGTTGATGCCACCAGTCTAGTTCAAGATCAGCCCGAAGGTGTGTTTGTGCGAGGGGAGGATGTCGAAACAGTCATGGCCATGGGCTGCTGTGAACCCATAGAGGAGAATCAGGAGAAGGAGCATGCTGAGATAATTTGCACACCTGCTGAAGTTTCAGGCTGTGAAGTAGGACAGGTAACTACCCTATCGTCTGAGGAAATAATCCAACAAGAAGAACCGATTGCTACCTTTGAGGAAGAAGCAAGTGAAGATATACTTCCTCAAGAGAGTCAAGACATTGACTCACTGAAGGATCCAATACCAATACCAAAACAATGTGTCTCTGATTGTTCAGTCAACCAGCTGCCAGACACAACTTCCCAAGCAGATGTTGCAGTGGTTGCTGAGGAAGATGAAGAGAAAAACTGTGTGAAGGTTTCAACTCCAACAACAAATAGCTGTTCCCAGAGTCTCACGACAAGTTACTGGAGTTTGGAGCTCCTGATTGCAGCAGCTTTCTGTGGGGACTGTCCTCCTCCCTCTCCACCTTCCCCTTACCAATCCCAGAGATACTGTGGTCCACTCAACTCCACCTATCATGGCATGGAATTGCTGAGTGAGCTGGCTGATCTGGAATTGCAATGGTTTCACCAAAGTTGCGGTAAAACTCAAGGTATGTCATTGAAAAGTTTGCAGGGAGAAGAAAAAAAGTACTCCTTCAGGGCACTGGTTTCCGTGGTTTTCATTTAAAAATCTCTACTGTTTCTCTTTCCTGTAAGGACTATATATCTGTGTTGCATCTGTTATTTTCTCCTGCTGTTGAGCTTTCTGCAAACAGTGGTCGTGTTTGTCACTAAACAGTGAAAACGCGGTTTGTAATCACAAAAGCAGTTGGCGTTTTATTTCCCTTGTTAAAGCTTCAATCATATTAAGATGTTTTCTATTCTTTCAAGAGGATGTTAGCTGGAGCTAGTTTTAACTGTTTAACTAGTCCCAGGAGATCTACTAAAATGTTTAAGATACACATGCTCTCTGTTAAGCTAGTAGGTTTTGTTAAAAAACACATCATAGTTGTCTTGGTCATATATTCAGTGTTATCTGAATGTGGCCACCCTTCCTCCTGTGATATCTTACACAGCAATCTGCGGTCTGTTTCATGAGAACAATCTGATATTTGTAAATCAAGACATAAATCAGCCCTTCATTTCAGTGTTTTGCTAGCCTCTTTTTTGCTAGCATAGCTGCTACGCAATGAGCTAATATATGGCAGATTTCACAGTATGAGAGCTTTAATAAATTATTGTTGTGTTTCTTTTTTTCATCAAAAAAGAAGATCAGTGGATTTTTGATCTGCAGAGTCTTGCTACTTTGGCAGCAGCTCGTGCCCTTGAATTGGGTTCACAGGAAAGCAGCACCACAGATGCTGAGAAGCAGTTTCCTGCTCGAAGAACTCTCAACTTGCGTAGAAAATGCAGCTGGACGCCTCGCCATGAGCCGGTAACACACATTTTTTCTTATATGCTTTTCAAAGCTGCAGTCTGTAACTTTGTTTTGGTTGAAAATGATCAGCAATCAATATTTGAGCAAGTACTTAGCCAGCCAATGTTCAAAACTATTTGGTTGCTCCAGGTTTGCCCAGTGAAAGGTACCATGGACAGTATGGATGGGCAGGAGCTGGCGATGCGAGTGAGGTTAGCAGAGCTGCAACAGCGTTACAAAGAGAAGCAGAAAGAACTGGTGAAACTCCAGCGGAAGCATGATCACCAGTAAGCACTATATGCACCATCACAAAACTTTCATTCTTTACACATAACCTGTCAGAAAACACCCTTAAGTCCTTAAAATGTGCCCTCCTTGAAATGCAGTGTGTAATTTCATGTTAACCGTAAAACCCTATTACTAGAGCTGTGCTGCAATGGTTGCTAGTAGGTGTCCCTAGTTACGGTTGCCGTAGTAACGCTTATAAGCGTCAGTACCCCAAATGTCATTCTATGCTAAAAATAATCACTTGTCTGAAAATCTATAATTAGCCTATTTTTGCAATTATGCTATGTGCACACACTTCATAATGAAAACATGTTTATCAAAAGATAACCATGGTTTTCTTTAGGAAAGAGGAGACTCCTCGCAGTCCAGCACGTCGTGGCCCTGGTAGACCACGCAAGCGCAAATCCGTCCCTGGTCTTGGCTCTGGGGCCCTTAATGAACCCCAGAAAAAAGTAAAGTAAGTATCTCCTATTCCCTTGTTCTCTTAGCCGCTATCTCACACACACACACACACACAGCAGATAAGCCTCGCATATCAGCACAACCCAGCAGATGACTCCACAAACTATAAACAGGAAACAGGAGTACCCATCTGACCTCAGTGAGGAAGTCCAGTTATGCTTTATCTCTCCTAATCAGTACTAGGCCTGAATTGCATTACATGCATTTCGCAGCGCAAAACAAGCGGTCGGTCGTGGCTTAATATCTCCTTGCAAAAGTTCCACTGTGTTTTTGCTTGTTACAGGCTTAAAGACAGTATCCTAAATCTGTGTACATGTGTGTGTGCGCCTGTCGATAAACTTGTTCTGGGTCTGCCAATCGTTGATGTGAATGGCATGACTATCCTGCAGCAGCCAGGGGGGATTCAACAGGCAGAGGATGTAATTAGAGCTCTGTGAATTCTCCTCTAATCTATTTTATTGCCAGGAATGTGACAGATTCCTGTCGTTTAGCACTTGGGTCAGTGCAGGCCAGGAGAAGAGGAGGCCACGCTGACACACACACATTCTTACCCCGCAATTAATTAGTGTGTGAGTGTGCTGTTGTGGAAGACAGCTGCCTGTATAGACAGTAGCCCAACCCCCCCCCCTCCCCCAACACCCCCTAAAACCTCTTTCTATCTCTTTTTCTCATTGTGTTCTCGGCTGTCCCACTGTCATGTCACCTCCTCTCTGTTTCCGCCCGCCTGCCTCTGCCCTCGTGCCAACCAGCCACCAAAACGTGATTCCATATGACAGTGACACCCAGACGCACGGGCAGGCAGCCAGGGCCCCTCACCGAGGGCAGTGTGTTTGCGTGTGTGTATGTGTGTTTGTCTACAGTATATAAAGGCGGGCAGTGTGTCTTGTAGCATTTAACAGGCTAGCTCCTCATTGTGTACAACATCACACTAGATTGCATACTCACCCTTTGGCAAAACTGTTCATATCTATGTGCAGTGACATTTTAACGTAATTTTAATTTGAAATAACATTTAAATATTATTTTAAAAAAAATATAATACTTATTTAGTAGCTCCCCCTTTAAAGCATTACATTTGTGACGTTGAGTGTTCGGGTAAAACACATAATGATAAAAGACCTCTAGGATTTAAAGATAGAAGTATATTTAAACGAATGCATATTTATGCCACGTTAAAGATAAATCACATGGAATATTAGTGATACATACAACCACCAACACAACACACTTTGCCAGTCATCCAGGCATGCTTTTAATGGCACTCAGCAGATATTTTACTTTTAAAGTGTCAAGTAGCATGCAAAAATGCAAAGTAATATCATTTAGCAGACATGTCGCCACTGGCACAAGTGAACAAAGCCTAAACTGATGGTAAAGAACAGATTTAACAAGTAACTTCCCCTCAGGCCACCTAAGATTGTTTGTTTATCATGCATAATCTTCCTGCCAGCTAAAAGTGTATTTATTAATAAATCAAATAAAGATGCTATGTTAAGTTGAATCAGGTACTGTATGGAATCCCCTTGACTAATTGTGCTGTTTTGGTTTGTTGTTTGATAGTATAATACTGCTGTTTTTGCACTAGGGGTAACACAGTGCGACACTGCGTTGCATAATGAGAAGCTAATAACAGACAGGTTGACACAATCAGTGTTTTCTCTAGTGCAGGTGACTGCATTGAGGCATTGTCACTTGCTGCTTTCCATTTAGCCTTTTGAGATTGAGGGCAGTGGGTCAGTAGGTAATAACTCTAGTTCACATCCTGTGTGTATGTGGGTGTTTTTGTGTCTGACACTGTGTGTCTGTGCTTCAAATTCCTTACAGTGATTGTGTGTTTGTGTGTGTGTTTGAGAGAGCTCTGTTTAATTAGCCGCCGTGAGCATGCACCAAGGGGAGGGACCATGTCATGTTGTGTTTGTCAGTTGGTTGCGCGGTGGGGCCTACCTCACGGGGAAAGAACACACACTCCATTGCACCCTCTGTCCCCTTGCCTGTCAATCACAAACACATTCTGTATTTGTGTGCGCGTACAGTATACACATTAGTAGGCTATTTGAGTGTCAATAGACACAGATGCATCCCAGCACAATACACAGCCAGTCTCATTCTTTCCTTCCAGAAGGAAAAATCTCCAGAGATCACTTGAACATCCCAAGACAGCAATGAGATTAAAAGGAGATTTTTCCTATGAAAAAGAGCCCAGTACCTTACAGTATATGATGGTTAGGTGTGTTTTGAAGCATTGCTGCTGGTTTGAGCTGATTTAAGCTTTTCATGTGCTGGACCATCTTAAACCAACTCATGTAAGGACCATCTTAAACCAGCTCAAACCAGCAGCCATGCTTCAAAACAAACATAACCAGCAAATGTGCAGTTTTTTTCAAAGGGGTAATCTAAGAGATCTCAATAACGTCCCAAACTGAATTCTGATTTACCAAGATTCATTTCTTATCAAATTCTGTTTGCCTTGACCATATCCCTACACCTTAACCTAACCTTTAACCATGTAATCCCTAATATCAAAGGAAATGACAGATAGTTGATAACGATGTACAAGCACCAAACACTGATTGAAAGTGTTGTAAACTGGTTCTTCAAATCTTATTGGTTAATCCCAGTGTTGTTCCAGGATCAACAAAGGTTAATTCAGGAACATGTCGCACTTGGTAAAAAAACAGGTTCTGCGGTTACCAGTAGAGTTCATTGGAACTTATGACCATAAGATAGCTAACAACGCTTTAGGGAAATGCACCCCAGAACATTATTGTCCATAGTTGTGGATGCTAATATAGTTATAGTTATCTTAGCTGTTAAAGGTGTGAGGCGTAGTTGATACTGAAATGAAACACAACTAAGATCTCCTTTATGTCTCCTGAGCTTTGAAAGAGCAAAACAGCATTTTCCCTCGGGTCTACGTAAGCAGAAGCACATTACAGCAAACCAAATCTCAATTAGATTTCCACAAAGACAGCCTCTCTAGAGATGTCTACCGGCGATTAAACAGCTTATGTGACTGACGGCACACTAGCGCTCAGCCCTTTGCTGGAGGATGGAAGGTAATCTTTTTTTGTCTGTGCACCGTCGGTCTAGCGTTCGTTCGGTCTGTCGGGCAGGTTTCCAGGGAAATTCAAGGGCATTCTCTGCCAGCCAACATTTAGAGCCGAGGGGAACAAGCTGCCTCGCTGATATGGAAATGCAACGGCAAGGGCTCTGATATTCACCAAGAACAATAGCGTCAAACATGCAGTGCCCTCAAACGGCTCGCTCTGTCTTTTCAAAGCAGCCGGCCCCTTTTTTCTGTAGCAGGAATCTCCCCTGATAATTCGCGCTGGGCTTTTTATCCAGCAACTGCCCTCGAACAGTGGCGGGATGGCCCTCTGATCGCAGTTCCTCAAGCGTGAGGTGTGAAGACCATGAGCTTTTTTTTCTTCACTCTTTCGATACTCATCAGAGGAAGAGCAGGCAGCGATTTGAGCCCGCTGAGCGGCAGCTCAGCCCCGTTCTCTCTGTGATCTGTCTTTCTTGCCTTCTCTTTTCATACCGCCGCTGCCAGAGCTGTAGGGGTGTTTCGATCATGAATGACTCAGTGATTTTGAACAAGCGTTTTAAGTGAACAAATCATTCTCGTTCACTTCTGTTCTGGCTTTTTGAAGTGCCTGATTTCGAAATTGCTGCACAAAGCATTATAGTGCAGGAGGATTTCATTGGTTGGACCTACTAGGTGAATATGCTCATCACTAAATGAGACTGAACGATCTGTTACGATTTCATAAAACTTTATAAAAGGATAGTAAAAATTATTTTGCGAGCGAATTGTGAACAAATCTGTTGAGTGGATGATTCAATGGCTCACAAAAAAAGACAGCGATAATCATGTAAAGAATTCTGGGATGAATCAAAACATCCAACAGTTCTGAGTTGGATTGACTGTAACAGCCTCTGTTGTACTTTGATTGCCAGATTGGTGGGGGCGGGGCTAAGTCCACTAGCAGAGGAGCACCGGGGAGGTGGAGAATCGCAGAAGAAAAAGAAAAAATTGTCCAGTCGAGGATTTGGACGCCTTAGCACTACACAGGTCAGTGTCTACACAAGTCTTTTCTTCTCTTGCTTCCCTCAGCCAATCATCACTTCTGTATTTATTAATCAGCTCATGCTTTATTATTAACCCCTTGCTAAGCTTCACCGCCTTTGGTTGCTATTGATTGATATAGAGATGCAAACCAATTTTAGTTGCTTAGTGAGGGATTTAAAAATAGCCCAGAGTAAGTTTTAATGTTGATGATTCCCTCAGTATATTTGCTCATATTGTTCTCTCTTAGATGAAGTCACAGTGTTATCGGAAGAACAGCACCCTTGATCAACAAATAACTCAACTCAAGCAGAAGGTCTCAGGTGGACGACATTCATCCGGAGCTGTGTCAAGAGACCCAGAGTTTTCCTCAGCATCTAAGAGTCTGTACTCTGGCCATAGTAACTCTAAAAGAGATTCCACACAGCTCAGCACAGCCAATGAGTCTGAGAGCCTGAGCGACACAGGTAAATACTACCTACAGAACAAAACATACACACTTACTCAGAATAACAAGATAACCTAATAGTCGACCTAAATACATCCATTTTTACCAGTCAAACTATTTTTGTAGGTAAAATGAGTCAGAAATAGCCTTTTCTAAATATCTTAAATTGTGTTCTGAAGACAAACAAAGATTTTACTGGTTTGGAAAGACATTGGGGTAAGTGATTAATGGGGTGGAGTATACCTTTAAGGTAACAATTGCAGGTGTACTCTTTGGGTGCTTTGAATAACCAAAATGCACACTTCTAGAAATTGAAACTTTTTGACTAAATGATGGTGCGTAACCTTCACAAACTCAATCATGTCCTTGCAGTGTAATCAATGGCGGTTTTCTCTGATGTACTTGTGTATGCATGGTATTATTTCCAGCCACGAGTGGGGACAGCGGGACACAAGAGTGCTGGAAGAGGCACGATCCAGTGGCAGTTAAAAAAGATAGGAAGAAAAGTCCTGGATCAGCAGCTTGTTTGCAGCAGCCAGGGGCCAGGATCCCGCAGGGCAGGGTACAGGAAGTAGATGAGGACGGAGAGACGTCCCCCCCTGAGAGCGAGTCCTCTGAGCAAGGTGAGAGTCAGCCAGTTTGTGTCATCTTGGGAAAGTAAGAAAAGCTTAGTGAAACTTTCAAATGTGTCAAAATTATTCAACACCCTGAGTCTGTGTGCCAGCACCTGTCTTGGTCCCTGTTTCTCTTCTCTTTCACTCAAATGCAGTTCATCTCTTTAATAATTCTTAAATGAATGTGCCTGCCCTAAGCAGCCCTGAGAAAAGTTGTTATCTAGCAAAAGAGCGGTGTGTGTATATGGGAAAACATTTATGTGTGTTAGGTGCCGAACGCAACTTTGTGAGATTTGAGATGAGGATTTAGGGGTGGTTTAAAAAAGCACAGCACAAAATGCCTCCTTCACCATGTTCCTGTCAAGTAAAAAAAAAGGTTGCCAGGATCTTTAAAATGTGGCACTCGTGCAAAAGACACAAGAAGTGAGCACAATCATATCAGATGCATCTGCCTAGCAGGGAAAAAATGAAAAAATGGAATGAAAAATCATGTATTGCTTATCGGAATGATCGTAAATATGAGTTTCCGAGTCAGACATTGGAAATGAACGACCTCCGTAGTCGTATTTACAACTGGAAACTTGTGGAGTTGCAAGAGTTTGATTGATCCGACCCATAAACTTAAAATAAGGAGAGAAACATAGCATTAATACTGTAAATTTTTTTTTGCCATTACAGTCATGTATATATTTTTGTATATAAGTAACCATTTAATGCATATTGTATGTATTAAACACATAAAAAATGTTATTTATTTGACTGAAATTTAGGAATCGTCAGCCTGCCGAATATCTAGATAGCACTGTGAATGCTTAAGTTGTTACCAATGAACGGGACGCTACAAAATATCTTCTCAACAAGCAAGAATGACTAGGCCACAATGATTTCTGATCTTTCCGATGCATATGGCGTACAAATGTTTGCACAGTGAATGATTTCCAAATTAGATCAAGATGTAGTTGTACGGCAATCATTTCTTTATAGCGATTCCAAAATATTATGTTTGGATATTTATATTATAGTCAGATGTGAACAGCCGTTCTGAAATGTCATTTTCACGATACAGAGGAAGATGAAGAGGAAGGCAGTTATGGCAGTGAGGAAGGCCAAGACATCAAAGCACCGACGTTCAGAGATCTGCCATTTAGTCCGGCCATTACAGGCCCCTCCACTTTCTCCGTTGTTAAACTGGAAGCCAATCAGAAGGCGAAAATTAAGCGCGAACGACAAGAACTTTATGGTAAAGGCCATCAAAAAGCCCCAGTGATTGTTACACCTCACCTGCGCTGTTGATTCTAACTTGTATTGTTGTGAAACCCATTCAGGATCTCAGTTTCGGGCTGTAACAGACGGGGACGTGAAGGTAAAACGACGACCCCCCTGTAGATCCATCCCCATCACTGTCTCCAAACCACCAGGAGTCAGAAGACGACCAGGCAGGCCCAGACTGCAGGACAAACGCTGGCCTGGGATCACGAGCAGGCCGGGTCATTACAGAAAGAGTAGCAGTCTTCTATCGTTTCCCAGCAGCAGCAGCAGCAGCAGTGAGAGGCTCAAGAGAGCCACACGGAAGAGCTCCATGCTGAGAGCCACAGTAAGCAATTCTGTACATAGTTTAGGAAGACCACCTAGCACTAGAAAAACAAGGACTTGGCAGATCGGCTAAATTAAATGATTGTATGGTGATGACTCTTTAATTCGGGACAACTCTAGTAGTAACATATGCTCATGATTGTCTGCAGCTAATCTTTGAAGTTTTGTTTTTTACCTTACTTTAGAGGAGAACTTACTGGTCCAACGAGGCCCAGTCCCAAGACAGTGATGATAACGGCAGCACTCGGAGAACCAGACTTCGAGAGGTACACACAAACACAAGCATTCGCAATTTTGGGTACATTTAACACTTGTCTTCTCTTGCTGAGTAAGAAGCGACTTCATGTAAAGGTGATGTTCACGTGCTCTGACGTTTAGTCTGAAGAAGCGAGGACATTTTATTCTGAACGTGAAGAATGTAGAAAAGAGTTTTCCTCCATTTCCTTCAAGCGATTCAGTCTCTGTGCTGCTTCTGTGGTTCAGTCTAAAGGTCGAGCGGTCAGCCGTCTGATGGAGAGTTTTGCAGCAGATGAGGGCTTCCACCTGGGTGAGGATAGTAGCTTCTCAGAGGAGGATGAGAGGAAGGTGTCTTCGAATAGCAGAAGTGTTCCAGGTAAATGGATGCTTGTAGTGACTTTACCACAGCTGACAGGTGTTGTCAGGCGTGATGTGAAGTCTTTGGTGGTTATGTAAAACTGTATTTTGAGTTATTGCAATTCATCTCGCAGCTCCTCCGAACTGTGTTCTGACCAAAGAGCTCCTGACAGATGGACTCAAAGTTCTGATTTCCAAAGAAGATGAACTACTGTATGCTGCTCGTGTGCAACCCCTGGAGTCACCTGATGTGTAAGTGCACTTTATAATATACAGTTTATGGGAAGACCCAGGTGAAAGTTTTATTGTTTTTTTTTGTTTTTGTTTTTATTGTCAGACAGTGAATAATGGCTGACAATTGTTATTATTTATCATTTATTTTAGTGTAATGTTTATTAATTTTGTTATGTACTTGTAATTTTTCTAAATAGTTTTTAATTTATATTGATATAATGCAAATTTGAATGCTTCTACTTTATTCATTTCCTGTTTCTATTTAGTTTGACATTTTTTGATTATTAACATTTACATTTAAGTAGTTATATTTAAAGTTGTATTTCTTTTACCTTAAAAATTATATAATTAATAGTTCTGTCAAATAATTAATCATGATTAATCGCAAGTTTTTGTTTACATAATGCATGTGTGTACTGTGTATATTTATTATGTATATATATTTAAGAAAAGTTTTTTTCTTTTACTAAATATATATATTTATATGATTTATATGAATATAAATATTTATATGTGTAACTACATGTAAATATTTTCAAAATATATGCTATTTGTGTGTGTGTTTATATATACATAATATACACACACATACATTGTGCAAACAAAAACTTTTGGATGCAATTAATCACGATTAATCAACTGACAGGACTAAAAGTGAATGACAACAACACTGTTTGTAAATGGCAGGTGCACGTTCTGATGCATTACAGCTATCATAAACTCCTGTTGCTGTGTTTTGCACCAAGACACGTTGATTGACGTTGCCCCAAATGGGATTATGCTCACTACCACAGCTAAATAAGCAGTGATTATCACCCACTAGTTTCCCACAGTCCTTAGTTGGATGGAAAAGTCAGCCTGCATCACTTCCTCTAAGCCCTCTGTTCGGCAGTAAAAGTGTTGCTGAAGAGAATCAGTCACAGCAATGAAAGTGAGCCCTCCGTAGGAGATTGACACGGACAGCTAGGCATTACACACACACCACTGAAAATAACTCCTTTGTACTTTCTGCTCTCTCTCTCCAGCTACAGTATTGTTATCGACGGGGAGAGAGGAAACCGACCCAGAATCTACTCCCTGGAGCAACTCTTGCAGGAAGCTGTGAGTTTCCCACTTACAGCAAACAAACCTGCCTACGCTCTGAGCTTTGGCCTCTCAGGACCCACACACATCACCACATCCTCCAAAATCCCCTCTTCCATTAAAGAGCAGCACAGAACAATATCCTCTTTCCTGAGATCTCTATACACAATGCCATTTTCTAAAGTCCCGTTTCCAGCACACCTTTTGCCTCACTTTTCTTTAAATCACTTCAAGCTCTACCTCGTTCACACTTAGTCTCACCTACGAGACTGCACATACAGTATATCTATAAACATTAACACCTATGCTCTGTTCTCTGTTTTCATCCTGGTACCTATTTATAGTAAGAAATAAATGGCAAAGAAATATGTTTTTTTTATATAATTTTTTAATAGCTTTAATAGTTTAGATATAGCATTCATATAACATTTACAGAAAATAAAGTTGAGAGCCTGAGATCAATGTTTTCAGATATTGAAGCATCTCTTTTTACTGTCCATTTCTAGATTTTTATTCAGTTTTTTATTTTTTACCCTGTTCATAGAAAGTTAAAATTGGTGAGGAGCATCTGTCTCTATTTAGCTGCCAAAACACTATCCCATCTACCTTTCTCTAGCGCCTTGCACACAGCACGTCTTTATTCTGTGAGCACTGGGCCTTTCCAGCACCTTCATATTTTTTTCAATCTTACAGCAAACCTCTATAATGTGCCAGCAGGGCAAATCGATATTTCCCTCAACAGCTGACTGTACACTTAGGACTCGTTTGTGCAATTCAAATGTCCCATTTTATAACTGTTGGTCCATGTACATGTACGCAACTGATAGTAAAGGTACAATTTTGCATGTTGAAAATATATATGACCTCACATTATGTCATTGACGTTTTCACACTGCCTCCGAAAATTTTGTCCATAATAAAAAATTCAGATTGGGTTAAATTTTCAGCATTTTTTTGCATTTGGAGGAAGCATTGTGAGAGGAGTTTTGACATTTCAGAACCGCCGTACAAGCGAACGTCAAAATCTAGAATGGCGATTTCGACACTTCATCTCGCAGCTCAAAGTACAGTAAAGATTCTTTACATAGATCACACATCTTTACAAGACACTGTTCGATGGCTCCATTTAGTACTAGTTTTGCTAATTTACTTTTCAACAGATTAATTAGTACGCATCGGTTTCAAGGTTTCTGCCTGTGATACATTTTTAGGATAACGAATACGAAAAAACGCATATGAAAAATTCGGACTTACAGTGCAATGACTTTAAATGTGCTTTAAACAGTATCTTCAACATTTTGAACCCTAAGAATTGGTTCACCATTAACTTGCAAACCTATATGACTTTTCCTAACCATACAATCCTGCTTGAAAACAGTCATAACCAATTATATGGGTAAATGGCAATAAGATTACGTGTCCCAAAAGCTGCCCTGTCGCATTTAACTTCCACCTAGGTGTTTTTGAACACAAAGGATACATCTTCTGTGTACACCCACTAGGAGGGATATCCTCCCTCAACCTTAGTTATAATAACATTACAGTTAATCTAAGCCAATGCATTGTAATTACACAGTGTAAACCGCAGTGCATTATTGGCACCGGCTCCAGTTTTGCTTGTAACCTGTTTCCTTTGTGTGTTTGTGTTTGGAGAGATCAGTGGTGTTAACTCACTTGTTTTCGACATTTAACATTCTTCAGAAGGATCCCTTATTAATTTCAGCAACTTTATAGATGCTGCGTATCTTTAGTCTTTGGCTGCATCCATTGCATAAGACACGTTTTTTCACTGACATGCCCCCAACTCGGAAACTCATAGCTTAAAAACAATTACGAGTTTCCTATTCATAACAACGACTTTTTGATGCCGTTCATATGCTTTCAGCTCGTAAATACGATGTATCTGATATGACTTGAACCCACCATTAGTACATGTCTACATTTACAGTATGTATTATATTTTTTATACTGCATTTTCTTAGTGACCAATGGATTGTTACCTTCCTGAATTCTGATTGGTCAGGACTGTGTACATATTGAATTTGTCTTACTCCTACTCTTTCAAGCAGTCAGTCTATACTGTGTATTCACATACCACAGATACAATTTTCCTATACATACAACATATGTTAATGCAATACAGTTTAATATTAGAAAATTTGACACAAACAACAAATAGCCCAAACTGAGCATTTAAATAGTAATTACTAATTATCTGAAAGCATCAAATTATCCACTGTAAGGGCAAAGATGGTCATTCTTAATTGTTTGTAAAAAATCAATTTTTATGGTTGGGTCTCTGTCTCTCTCTCTCTCACACACACACACACACGCACACTTGTTATTCAGCTGTTTCATTGTGTAAACGGTCAACAGCAGCTGTCTCTAATTACACTGAACTTCCACTTTCCAGAGCGTTCCATTCCACCATGTACCTTTGACACCAATCTACGTGCACAACCTTCCAGCTTCACATCCCATCAGTCAGAGAGCGCCTGTTACCATAGCAACAGTAAATTAAAGAAACCTGAAAGGGGTTTGAGCTGAATGGGGGGATCTGGGTGCTCTGTTAGACAGAGAAACGCTGCAAACCTGCAATCACAGTCGCTCCATTCACACACTCCTCATTATTACTCAGCAAGTTAGTGTTTACCGCACCTCCGCTTCCGTGGCTTTCAGCCCTAACATGCTGGCATGAGATAAGTGCTGCTTTCATAAGGGCTTTACTGATTGACTTCTGTGTGTGTGTGTCATTTATCATCCTTGGAGTCCAAAACCACTTTCACTGGCATTGCCTGACAGAAGTTTGTTTCTGTGTGTGTTAGGTACTGGATGTACGCCCTGACACTGAAGCTGTGCTAAAAGAAGGGACTAGAGTGTGTGCTTACTGGAGTGAGCGCTCACGTTGTCTTTACCCAGGATATGTGCGAAGGGGTAAGGCATAGACATCATTTTCTATTTCCTTTCAATCAAAAAATCTGTTTTTTTCCCTGAAATATCACATATCAGGGTTAAAGCACTACTGTAAAACCTTTCAGTTAAATTAACTAGTTCTGGTCATCTTGTAGGAGGCGATGATTCTAAACCCGGTGGGGTTATGGTGGAGTTTGATGATGGAGATAGAGGGTGGATCTCTCTCTCCAATATTCGCTTTCTTCCTCCTGGTTACCAAATCCAATGTAGGTATCAACTTTTTTATAGTTCTTCTACCTCTCTTGACATTCTGATTAGCTCTGTTCTAAGCATCTTACCTTGCAGTGATTTGGGTGATGGTCCTCGAAAGGCATCTTAAATAAAGATTTAACCAGCAGAGAAATCTAGTCAACCCCTCATATCATTTGATATTAGCTAGCAATATTATACTAAATACAAATCTGTAATCTGTGTTTAATTACAAATGGTGCTTTAAAATGCTGCCTATAGGTTGGTAGTTCACTAGAACTTAGAACTGAGCTTCTATCATTGATTCTTACTTCACATATAGTTGACATGTATTGTAAATTAAAAAATTACATTACACCACCTCTTCTGGCCAGGTGATGATTTGAGTCCTGGACACATCTCTGAGGGGCAGCTTGACAAAAATAGCTCCATGCAAGAAAACAAGACTCTGAGTGAAAGGACAGCAAGAACGGACAGATTCAAAACTCAGGAGAAGCCTGTCAGAAGACCAGGTAAGACTTTCTACAATAAACCACCAGAGAACATATTTTACTCTTTGTGTCAAAACCCAGTAGGCTACCTATCTAGACGGCCATCCAAATGTGCTCTGATTCAAAAATTGATATGATAATTGATATGATACTTTTCTTTAAAGGGAGGCCTAAAGGTTCAGGGCTAAAGAAGTCTCTCTCAGACAGTGTAGCCAAGAGCTCAGCACCTGCTGTGACATGGCCATCATTGGCTGCACCCAGGAAGAGAATGCCTGTTAACTTTTTCCAACTGAATGGCTCAGCCTCGAAGAAGGCCTTGAAAGGCAGGGTGGCGGAAACATCTTCTCGACCTTCATCCTCCATGACCACACCAACCAAAGGCCTCTTTAGCAGTAGCTCCTTTGAGGTTGACTCCTTCAGCAGCATAGCTAATGGTTATTCAACCTTTGGAAGCCAGACATCTGGGATTTCACTGGAGGGCAAGAACAGTTCTTATAGTCAAAAGAAGAGGACGGAGGAGCCAGCACCATCTCGGGGCAAGAAAGCCGAATTTCTAGTCAAATTGGACCATGAAGGAGTAACATCTCCAATAACTAAAAACAGCAAGGCTCTCCTGTTGCTGGGAGCCTCGGGATTTGGCTCCAATGGGGTGGGTGGTTTGCCCAGGGCAGAGGCTTACTCACACCCAGTTCTGCTGGTCAAGGACAACAGGAAAGGAGATGGCTCCCGAGCAGAGCTCCTACTGAAAGGAGCAGCAGTCCAGAGGAAGCCCTCACCATCATTGCGCATGAACGAGTATGGAGACTTGAACATTGGCTGCCACAGGGACTGCCACAGCTCTTACTCAGACATGGATGAGGAAGAGGAAGAAGTGGAAAGGAGGACAGGCCGTGCTGCACTTGCTTCTGCCTCTGGAGGTTTGAGAACAGCCGGGCGTTTTCTCTCACGCATCTCAGTCTCCTCATCTTCCTCAGGTTCGTCCAGCTCTTCCAGCTCAGGCTCTCTGTCGAGTTCCAGTCTGTGCTCTTCTGAAAATGACTCATCTTACAGCTCGGAGGATGAGGAAAGCTCCACGCTGTTGCTCCAAAGCTGCTTGACCCCCCACCATTCTTTGCTCCAGACCCCTGAACCCACCGTGGGACCCACACGGCACTCTTTTGTGGCCAAAGCTGTGGCAGTGTCCAGTGCCAAAGGTGGGCATAGCAACCACAGTACTAACAGCAAGCCACAGAAGAGGAAAGAGTATCCCAGTTCACTCTCCAAAACCTCTAAAGATCTGGTTAAGAGGCAAAAGCTTCTAGCAGACCAGACCAAACCCAGAGTGTCACCCATCCTGCCATCTAGACAGCTGTGGAGGTGGTCAGGAAACCCCACGCAAGTGAGTCATTTTTAAAAAGACAATGGCTTTGAACATTAATTTAGTAATTGGTAATCTGTTTGATCCCAGAGTCAGCTTCAACCACAGTTTAAACATTTTAACACTTAAAGCATTTCTCTGAGTAATCCTGTTATGTTATCCTATTGTGGTTCAACTAGAGAGGCAACAGTGGGTAGTTAAGGGTTACACCACCCCAAAAGTAATTCATCACTTAACCCCCATGGCATTCCAAATCTCTAAAAGCTTTGTTCATCCTCGGAACACAATTTAAGATATTATAGATGAAAACCGGAAGGCTTTTGACTTTCCCATTGACTGCCATGTAATGAACACTGTCGACATGGGGGTAAATGTTTAATGACAAAATTTTCATTTCGGGGTGGAGTATGCCTTTAATTATAGTGCAGATAATAGCAGATGGGCCTTGGAAACACCATTGTCTTTTCACCTAAACTTCACTTTCTGCAAAAAATCTGAAGCTCTCTTTATCACATTAGCGCCGTGGACTGAAGGGAAAGGCCAGGAAGCTTTTCTACAAGGCCATAGCGCGTGGCAAGGATATGGTGCGAGTAGGAGACTGTGCTGTGTTCCTTTCAACTGGGCAGCCTCATCTGCCGTTAATCGGCCGCATTGAGAGTTTCTGGGAATCATGGCAGAGCAGCATGGTTGTGAAGGTCCAGTGGTTCTACCACCCTGAAGAGACAAAGCTTGGCAAGAGACATCGTGATGGCAAGGTAAGTATCCAAATATATGCAGGCCTGTCAGGACATTTACTGCTATAAATATTTAATCATAAATTAGCACCAAGGTAATAACTAATTAAAGCTAGAAGTGCTGTTCGATGTTTGTTCTCATGTCAAGTCAGATGTTGGTTTTGATAGTTACTATTGAAATGTTTTTCATTGTTTCCAGCATGCTCTCTACCAGTCATGCCATGAGGATGAAAACGACGTCCAGACAATCTCTCACAAGTGTCAGGTGGTCACACGGGAGGAATACGAGCGATTGACCCACAACAGGAAGTCTGATGGGAGCTATCATGACCTTTACTACCTGGCCGGCACTTACGACCCAACCAGTGGCCAACTGCTCACTGCAGACGGGATGTCCATACTTTGTTAGCACTGGACTTGCATGCCTGCGTATACTACTGAGTTGTCTTTGGTCCAAGTCAGAGATGTTGCACTGCAAATAAGAGGCTGGACTTTCTGACAAGAGGAGCAGGAAATAGACTCATACCACCCTCATACCCACAAAACTCGGTCTACTCTGGGGAGATATGTGCATGCTCCTCCTAGCGATACCTTACAGTACAGTAGATGCAGTTTGTCCATGGTCCTAATTCTCTTCAGAGGTTTTCTAATGGACATATTGTGGATCTAATTTTGTATGAACCGTTATCTGATCTTAGATCACCAAAGCAAAACTCTTGGTTTGGAGAACATGGCGGATGTTTATGAAGACTTGAGCCATGTTGTAGGCAGTGGCGGTGTGGGGCGATCTCCGCACGTCACTTTCATGATTCCAGGGATATTTAAGTACATATAGATCTAAATATATATTAAGTTCATTTATGTATATATAGGGAAGTATTTCCTATTAAGCCATACACTTCAGTACCTCTTAACATGTCTTTTTATTCAGGTGTATATTGTACAGAACAGGTTGCTGGTGGTTTTTTTTTTGGTGTTTTCTTTTTTGTTGTCTATATGTAAATATTCGAAATTATTTTATATAAGTGTAATGTACAGAGGCTTATCTTACCATGTTCTAATTGATTTATTTTTGTATAAGTGGGTGAAACAGTAGTTATTGGTTTCTGTGAGAGGGTGATCTGAGGATGTATGCATTGCACTGCACACGGCCTGCTGATACAGTGAGAGAGTCCCTGCCCTGCTTTCTCTTTCAGGGAGAGGGGTTACACAGGGCACCATCCTTTTATTGGCTGCACTTTGGGCATTTGTTCCTCTAATGTCTTTTTTATTTAATTTTTTTTTTGTTGCTTATGTTAGCAGACTCAAAACACTTTAATGTTAAAAGGTAAATCCATCCCAAAATGAAAATTAATCATTTCCAAATCCGTAAAAGTTTTGTTCTTCTTCAGAACCGGGAGGCTTGTGACAGTCCCATTGACTGCCAAGGGATGAACACTGTCATGGCCCAGAAAAGTATTAAAGTCAAATTGTTGTCAAATCTTCCATCAGTGGTTCGAATATGTATTTTATAAAGTGACGAGAATACTTTTTGTATGTAACAAAAACATTTATTCAACAATTTGTCTCCTCTGTTTCTCTCCACATCACCTTACTCTTGTCGCTTCATAAAATAAATATAGAACCACTGATGACAGATGGACTATTTTGACAATATCTTATGTAATTTTCTGGACATTTATTGTGTGCAGCTAATGGGACAGTCACAAGCCTCCCGGTTGTCATCCAAAACATCTTAAATTGTGTTCCAAAGTTGAACAAAGCTTTTACGGTTTGGAACGACAAGGACAGTTAATTTTGGGGTAGAGTAACCATTTAAAACAAAGGGGAAAAAAAGTATTGACACCTTAAAATGGTTCTACAGGTTTGACATTCAGTGGCTAAATTGAATCAGTTTTTTAAAAAAGTAAAATCGTGAAACTCAAAAGAATGTCCAGGTCATATTTTAGGACCATTTAAACTGATGCATTGTGACATTAAACACAATGTCATTCATTACCATAATACAGTAATGAAAATCAGAAGGTCTGCCTGGACTCAATGACTTTTTTGTTCTTGGCCTAATTTGTGCGATTCACCTTAAATACTGGTATATAATACTAGAAGGAACTCTGACATGTGTTATTACTGTATCTGATGCATTTTTCTGTTTCAAATGCATCCTGCACTGTATTTACATATTTCTTTGCTTAGATTTTACTGCATTTTTCAATTTAGCACCCATCAAAAGAGGTATTTCTAGTAATTGTGAAATACACCTGATTCTTTATCTTAGCATCCCATGGTCAGGATTGCTAGAGCACTAGGCACAGCTGGAGTTCATAAAGAAGTTGGCGTACAGTAAGACTGTACTCCATGCACTCATTTTTCACTGTGAGGGACAATCGCATTCATGCATGAAGGAGCATCCACTGTTTTGAAAGGCTCACACAATCATAGCATTCTTCTTTTGTGCCAAAAATAGTCATTTCTGATTATGCAATCTTCACTGTGCTGTACAAGTATTATGTTGTTGTTTTATCATTAGTGTTTATTTATTGCCAGTGTTACTGTTCCATTACAAAACCAATAGATCGTGATGAAGATGTCTTATTTGCCGGGATCTATTTGACCCAGAAGTGTCGTACGGCTCGAGCTACAGTCAGACCTTCACCTCTTGTCACCCCATTAACAACAGCTTCGGCCCTGCAGGGGAAGTGACGTTGTTCACTGACCCTCTCTGTTTCCTGACGTTCACCCCCATCCTTTCAGACATACAAATTAACTTCTAGCGTCTCCCCAATGCCACATTTGGCCTCGTCATTTGCTTATTGCAGAGAGCCTGAAAGAAAAAGCGTATGCGTTTGGAGCAGCACACTTTTCTTATGTACAGTATCTCACAAAAGTGAGTACACCCCTCACTTTTGTTGCCAGCAGTTCAGACATTAATGGCTGTGTGTT
>JAUCMS010000062.1:20545507-20559178 GCA_032357445.1 Enteromius radiatus
GAACATGACAATGAGTTCACTGTACTAAAATAGCCCCCACAGTCACCAGATCTCAACCCAATAGAGCATCTTTGGGATATGGTGGAACGGGAGATTCGTGCCCTGGATGTGCATCCCACAAATCTCCATCAACTGCAAGATGCTATCTTATCAATTTGGGCCAACATTTCTAAAGAATACTTTCATCACCTTGCTGAATCAATGCCACATAGAATTAAAGCAGTTCTGAAGGCGAAAGGGGGTCAAACACCGTATTAGTATGGTGTTCCTAATAATCCTTTAGGTGAGTGTGTGTGTGTGTATATATATATATATATATATATATATATATATATATACACACACATATTTATGTGTGTGTGTTTAGTTTATCTTTCTGCGGTGGACACACAGCATTTTCTGGTGGTGAAGCACATCCTTTGCATCTTTTTTTGGACTCTATTTGTGGTCATTGGTCATTTGCAGTCATTGTTTTCCATAATCTAATCCTTGGGATTAGAAAGGGGTGATTTGAATGCCCAATTGAAGAGTTTAAAGCACAAAGCGACAGGTGGCTTTCTGTATTTTCATATAACTCATCCTATAATCATTGAGGTACTGGGCTTTGACTTGCCTTCCCCACATGAGTCCAGAGGTTCAGTAGAGGGCACAGGCTACAATTAAGCGCTGCTTGAAGATTCCACTTCTGTAAAGAAAACAAAAAAAAATTCCTTTTGTATTCCACAGACAAAATGACTGCACAAAATACATGATGATGAGAAAATAAAGACAGAATTTAATAGGTTGCAGTGGGTAAATTCAAGAGCGCACACTGAAAGAAACACTTGATTTCCAAGCCAGTTCTGAATTTCCATTAAGTTTTGACCAGAAAGCTCCATGCAAATATGGAATTTGTAAAACCATAACAACTGGTCAGAAATCCATGAAAATAGCCTTTTGCCATTTTGCACATATGCACTTTTGAAGTTGTATGTTTTAGCAAAAGCAGAAAAGAAATTTTTCTTTTAGTGTTTGTTTCCTTTTTTGGTGTAAAAGGTGTGATACTAAGTCCAAGCAGGACAATACTTTTGAGCTGAGGTGGAACTGAAGACTGCAGGATGTTAGCTCTTTCAGGAGTAGGGTTGGAGAGCCCTGGGATAGAAGTTAAATTACATTCTTCTACGTATTTGAGTAGATATGTAATTGGATTTCATTCTGCATTTTGAATTTTCTTTAAAATCGTATCTTATAGCGAATAACACTAAAATAGGTCATATAGCCTACACATGACCTGTTTGTCTTGCATCATGACCATTGTACACTCTTGAAGGGATAGTTCACCCAAAAATGAAAACTTGCTGTTAATTTACTTACCCTCAGGTCATCTAGGATGTACAGTAAAGAAGATTTTTATCTGAAATTGTGGTCTTTGGTGATTCAAGACTTGAGTCAAGTCAGCAACTGCCCGTTTTTGAAAAAATAAGCATATCAAGGAGCACAAAATCAATACATGTGACTCCTATACTGCATAACTGGTAGTATAACTAGTATTTACAAATAGTGTGCTTATAAATATTTGTCGGCATAATATGATAACAAATAGTTGTAGTATCATGTAGTTTAACAGACTAATTTGAACAGCTAAAATAACTGGAAGTGAATGACCAGAAGCTTCACACATTCTAATACCCACACCTGTTCCTACATGAAAAATAATGCACATAATTCATAATTATTCATAATTCATCATCAAGAATTGGCTAAAAAGCACAACTCTTCCATCTTTGTCTGAACCTCTACCACTAATTTTCCTGTAGCCAGTTTGTATTTTTTGCATGCAATTAGGTGTGATATGGCAGATATGAACAAAAGACTACATGAACACAATATTATTTTTTTCCCTATTCATGAAAGTGATTCTGCTGCCATAAAGTGCATGTATACAAACAAATTCTGCAAAAAGATCAACACATATAAGCCATAATATGTGTATAAATATTTAGTCATTTGAAATGATCCTCAACTTTTTTATTTATATTTTTAGAACTGTGTAACCAGTGGATTACCCTAGATCGATCTCTTAATGATTTACATATACCTTAAAGGGTTACACCACGCCAAAATGAAAATTTTGTCATTGATATTGAAAATATAAAACCCCTGGTACACAAAAAATATTTATTTATTCATTCTCTTTTTTTTTTTACCCATAAAAGCGTGCCTTCATTGTTTGATCATCTCTCAGTAACTGATTTTTACACGAGCTGATCTATTTTGTTCAGAATTGACTCCAGCATCCCCTCAACTACTTTGTCAAAGTAAGATTTTTTTCATGCCACCATAAGTTCTTTCTTATTTTGACCTGCATTTTGTTAATTCATTTTGCTTTTCAAGTATAAATGTATCTTATTTTAACTACATTTTTATTTACGAAAAAGTATTGTGTAAGGAAAAGTATTTTTGCATTGCAATCTCAATACATGTCCATTGGTGCAGAGTGAGATGTTCATTCTCTAAAAACAGAGGAGCTGATGGTGGAGTGGAGAAAATGGTAAGAGTGCCAACATGGTGAGAGGCTTTATGCAAATGAAATGCAAACATTCTGGACAGGCCGCAATCGAGTTGCATGCAGTGTGGTCTATCATATGTTAAAATCTTTGTGGATATAGTGATTAAATCACATTGATATTTTCCTATATTTAAATCTGATTTCAAATGCAGTTTGGCTGGTTTAACAAAAGTTAATACTCCAGTTATCTAGATATAAAGTTTCTCCAATACAGACCTCTTATTTCCCATTAAAAAGCTCATACAGGTCAGACAGTCTACAGACCTTACATTCATGCTGTTGAAATACAAGCGGGAGACTGAAGGACTGTATAGCAGTGAATCATGAAATCAAGCTAAATATTAAGTCTTGTGTCTGTATTGTTTAAATACATTAACAGGTCAAAAAAAATCATAGGATTTTAGTGTAGCGTAAGGTCAGTAATACCCTTATAAGGATACAGATCGGCAGGTGCTGTGTGAGCGATCATACGTCATGATCATCTGAACCTGAGCTACTGGCTAAAGAATACATATTTGACTGGGAAATAAGGAAGGTCAAATAAGCAGTGTTTAAAGAACTCCTCAAAGAATGTGACGCTACCATATAAAAACAAGAAGTAAAGCACAAGTGTCAAAGCATATCAATAAATATATAATATTATTTGTCACTAGAGCAAATGTATATTTAATCTAAAAGGGATACTCCAAGAGAACAAACCAATGTGTAAAGAGAAAGTAGGAGTGAGACAAAAGTGGGGAAAGGTGGTGGTTGGGTTGGGACTGAAAACTGAGAGAGGGAGGGAGAGAGAGAGAGAGAGAGATCTGAAAAAGGACAAAAGGGAGGAGTCAGAGACGTGATGTGAATGATGTCAGAAGCTTGTTGGATTGAGGTGCTGTGCCCAGCTCAGTTTAATCCAGGCTGATTAGGAAGCAGCAGGCAGTCACCTTTGTGAATCCAGAGAAGCAGCCAAATGTAACCTAGTGTAGCCTGGGACTGCTGCTCAAACTAAAAAGGAAACTCACAAGGACAACAGCCTTAATCTGTAGTTGAGACTGGACAAGGGAAGAAACAGGCAAGAATTCAAAGTTCAGAGCAAGGAAGAAGCTTTAAATGACCTTTTGATAGCCTCAAGGGCATATTGTTATTTTTTTAGCATTTTTAATCTGCAACACAAAACATCTAAAGCAACTGGTCAGGATGTCCACAAATGGAATAAGTATGGCTCTAAAGCTCCAGTTCGGACTTATTAATTACGAAAATCATTACCTCACGGCAGAGGCATTTGGTTTCAAGGTAAATGCATCTGGAACTAGCATGAAGAAGAAACAGATCTGGACCCTGGAGCAAGACCAGGACAGCCAGGTGGTTTTCTTGCGCAGTCATCTCGGACGTTATCTTGCCACAGATAAAGATGGCAAGGTTAGTTGTGAAGAGGAAGTGCCAAACACATCCTGCCGTTTCTTGCTTGTGACACAGCCAGATGGACGCTGGGCTTTACAGTCTGAGCCATATTTGCGTTATTTTGGAGGCTCTGCAGAATATCTGTCCTGTTTTGCCAAGACCATTGGAGAATCTGAACAATGGGCCATGCATCTTGCCCTTCATCCACAGGCCAACCTGCTAAGTGTATCTCGCAAGCGCTATGCACGCTTGTCCACCGCAGACGACGAGCTCTGTATGGACAGCGACATCCCCTGGGGCGTTGACTCCCTGATCACTTTGGTCTATCTGGATGGCAAGTACAGTCTGAAGACCTGTGACAACCGCTTTCTCTGCAATGATGGTAAACTGGTAATGGATCATGGGCCTAACAATAGTTTTACCCTGGAACTCAAGTCTGGCAAGCTGGCCTTCAAGGACTCCGAGGGCAAGTTTCTCTCACCAACGGGCCCCACAGGCACCCTGAAGTCCGGCCGCTGTTCAAGGCCCGGTAAAGATGAGCTGTTTGAGCTGGAAGAGAGCCACCCACAAGTTGTTTTCCAGGCAGCCAACAACAGATATGTGTCTATTCGTCAAGGTAATCAATGATTGTGTATTTGTTGTTTAATAGTCATTGTTATCCAGCTCTGTACTTGAAGCCCCCCTGACACTTTTTGCATGTCTCCTTTGTCTGACACACCAATTTCACATCTTAGAGTCTCTACCAACAAGCTGTTGACCTGAATCAAGTGTGTTTGATAAAGAAGACAACGCTTGATTGAAGAGCAACATGTGTGGTGTTGTGGACCTCCTGGAACGTGGTTGGGAATCACCCAGTGGCTTCCAGCTGCGCTCCTTGAGATCTACCTACCTGCAGAGTTCAGTTTAAAACCTGCTCCAACACACTTACTTGGTCTGTAATAAACCAGTGCTCTTGACAATCTTATTTAGCTATTTAAAATGTGTTCGACCAAGGTTGAGTTTGTGGAACGATAGATCTCCTTGAACAGGATTAGGTACCTTATGAAAATTAACCATGAACTAACAACAAATTAAACCAAAAAAACAAAAAACATGGATATATAGTTAAACCATGGTAACCATAAATTAGCCATGGTTTTGCTAAACATACCATGGTTTAAACATGGTATTTGTAGTAAAACTGTGGTTATACAAATGGTAATTGATTCACCAAAGCTACACTTCTACTACAATAAAACCATGTTTTTTTTCCCTAGTCTAAAACAATGTGTTTTGATTGTGATAAAAATGTATTCTTGATGTGGTCAATCTACATTTGTACGATTTAGCTTTTTCCTCCCAAAAGTAATAGTTGTCTGCTGATAGTGCTTGTACTATAACACACTGTTGTTTGCTTTTTATGTAAGTTTAATGCAGGCAAACACACTCATCATAAAACATGCTTGGACTTCTGGAGATACTGGAGTAATTTCCTGGATGATGAATGTATGCATTTCAGAATCTCAGAAAAGTGTGAACATTTGCAGGTGTCTATAAATCTAACTGTGGGTGCATGGGGATCCAGTAACACCATTAAATCCTTTGTATGAAGCAACCAAATGAATGGGATTTGTCATATCCACTGTGAGTCCAGTTCAGATTAAAGCAACCACAAGTGATTTGCACAATTTGCATATTCTTCAGGTAAGTGAGCTGATCTTCAGAAATGAATTAGTGAAGTGAAGCGGATCAATAAAACCATAATTCATTGAGAGGGATCAGACTTAAATGAATGATCAGTTCACAGAATGCTAGGGAATCTAAACCACATTCTTGGAATATACTGTATCCCAGTGGTGCCCAATTTTTCTCATGGGGCAGTAGAGAATTACAGACAAGTGTGTTGAATCAGGTTTGGAAGAGAACTCTGCAGGACCTTCTCTGGTGCTGTTATAGTCACATTCATCAATCTTAAACTAAAGTGGGACTAAAGCAACCAAACAATTCTACAATTCCTCAAAGGTGTATACCAGGGGTGTCCAGTATTGCTACAGTAATTGCTCTCTATAGAGAGATCAGTTAAACATGCCTAAACAAATAAACAAAGTCTTTAGGTTGACTACAGGTAAGTGCATTGGAGATAAACTTTGCAGCATGTTGGCACTCCAGGACCAGGACTAGGACTCGACCCTGTATTGTATGTGATAATAGAGTTTGTTGGTAGTCCTAGAATAGCATAAAATGCACCTATTGAATCCATTGCCGCTTTTCAGACTGTTTCAGAATCAAGAGCAAGACATCGGTCTCTTAGAGTCATTGTGGACAAATAGGAGGCTGACATTTGATACAGAGGGGAAAAGGACAAGCCTTGAACATATCTATTAGCCATTATGTTGAATGCCTTTCAATCTCATAGCCAAATATTTGCAAGCTTTTAGCTGCTTTATAATGTAGTAGAATACATCATTAAATCACTAACAATAATGAATACCAAACAATGTAAATGGTTTTCCACAACCTGGCCATAGAAACTTTAGATACTGCATTACGTATGTAAACAACATCACAAGCTACAGCTGAAATTGTTAAAGGCTGCATCCGTTGGGCCAAGGCTGAATGTTTCTTGCACCACTTGATTATTAGGCTGCCTTATTCATTTGCTTTGCACCACTGTAGGAATTATAGCAGCAGGCTGCTGGGGTGAGTGTTAGGGATTACTCCAGTAAAAGGCTTAAGGGACAGTCAAGGGATATTTCTGAAACATCTCATTTGAATCTCAACCCACAAAATCTGGCCACTTTGACTAATTAGCATAGACATTATTTAGACCAGAGGTTCAGAGACAATGACAGAGATAAACCGGGTGATTACTGGTTTACTAAGACTATGACACATTGTAAAACAGAGCAATAAGAGGCAATTTCCAATATCGTATTGGCAAAATACTATTAATGAAATAGTGCAGGCAAAAATGCTTGTTTTTTGAAAAGCAATGAATAGGAGGCCAGGACCATCAGGGTGAGCGTGATTTCACCAAGTACAAGATGTTCCTGGATCAACATTCCAATCAACCAATCAGATATATAAGATACTTTTTCAGAAAATATTTGTTTTAGGCTTATGATCAGGGTTGGGTGCTTCTACACCCTTGCAAGACCAGGATGGGATGATTAATCAGCTTTAGCACATCTAAAGTCACATATCAGCTATCATTTCCCACTGATTTTAGGAATACATTTTGGGTAGGATTAGGTTTAGGGGTAGGGATTGGGATAAGTCTATATTTTTGGACAGTAATGTTGATCCAGGATGATGTCTTGGCAAAATCACGGCAGTCATACAATCAGCTGTCAGTTTGAGGGAAAAGTTTCATCAACCCAACAATGTTTATGTCATTTTGTAAAGGAAACGGACATGAGCCCCTGAGAAGTCATAAAAATGTCTTTGTTTCCAGGTGTTAGCATCTCAGCTAATCAGGATGATGAAACAGACATGGAGACATTTCAGATGGAGATTGATAAAGACACTAAGAAGTGTATGTTCAGAACTAATGGCGGAAATTATTGGACACTGGTTAATCATGGAGGGATTCTGTCCACGGCCACAGAAGCGTAAGTGTTTCCATTATTACTACAAATTACAGTACTTGTGATGCATTTCATTAATTAATGTTAATGTAAATGAGTAAACATCTTAATTGTGTGTTCTTGTAACTGACAGAGAAGAAAACACCATGTTTGACATCGAATGGCTGGGCAGGCGAGTTGCTTTGAGGGCAAACAACGGAAAATATGTTTGCACAAAGAAAAATGGCCAGCTTGCTGCTGTGAGCGATTCTTTGGGTGAGTGCAAAGTTATTTTCTGACTTTTACCACGTTATTACTGACCTGTCACTACTGAATACCCACTTAACATAAGTCAGATAAATCCTTGTGTTCGGCAGGGGAGGATGAGCAGTTTGTGCTAAAGCTGATTAATCGTCCAATCCTGGTCTTGCGTGGGGAGAACGGCTTTGTGTGTCACCACAAAACCTCCAATACACTGGACTGCAGCCGCTCGGTTTATGACATCTTCTCCTTGCTTTTCAGTGATGGTGCATACCAAATAAAAAGTGAGTCATATTGCTATTGAGTTATATTGATATTGCAGTGCCTTGCTTTAAATGATTTATCTACACTCCATATTGACAAAACAAAAACACAACTGTCACAACTTCATTAGGTTATAAAAATGATAAGTACATTGCATAAGTATTCAAACCCTTAACTAATATTTAACTGACGCACCTTTACAGTCTTTTATGTTTGATGCGACAAGCTTGTCTCATCAGCATTTGTCAATTATCTTCCATTCTTCTCCTCATCTCTTCACCTCTGTCAGGTTGGATGGGGGGGCAGATGCAGATTTTCAGGTTTCTCAAGAAAATTTGAATAGGTTAAATTCCAGGCTGTGCCACATTATTGCCCTGTTGAATGCTCTGGCCTGGGTTATCATTAAGGCCATTTCTATATTTTGGTTCATTGAGCTTTTCTTCTACTCTGATGAGTCCCTTGAGTCCCTGCCGTTGAAAAACAGCCCCACAGCATGAGGCTGCTACAGCACACTTTACTTTTGGGATGGTACTCTACAGGTGACAAGTAGAGCTGGTTTCCTTCAAACGGGATGCTTGGTTCATTTTTTTTTTTTTTTGCCTATTCCAAGTGTGTTTTCATGTGTCTTCACTGAGAAACACTGGGCATAAAGCCCAAATTGGCCCACAGTGTTGCAGTGATACTTGACCTTCTGTAAATTCCTGTACTGTAAGCTGTAACTCACCAGGGTTTCGCTGAGCAGCACACTAAATGTGTTTTCTTCCTACCACAGATGGAAAGGAAAAGTTCTGGTACGTCTCCAGCAGTGGCCTGGTCTGCACAGATGGAGACAAACCTGAGGAGTTCTTCTTTGAGTTTGCAGAGTATGGACGGGTTGGCATCAAGGGTCAAAATGGCAAGTACCTGCGTGGAGACCAGGGAGGCACACTAATGGGTGACGGGCTCAGTGTGGAGGCCTCATCTCTGTGGGAGCACTGAATGCTCTCCTCCTAACACCTGTTCAACTAATGACTTTCCAGCAACATGCTCTAAATTCACTTTCTTTCTTTAATGGTTTTTTTTTTTTTTTTGTGAGTATGTGGTTATCTCACAAATAGTTGTTGTGAGTATGTGGTAATATCTGTGGTTAATTTTTTTCTAATACTGTAGAGAACATTAGTATCATCCCTTTGCTTTCTAGGATACAATACAAATTTCACATTACTTTGTCAGTTTTAAAGACAAATACAAGAGTTGGTTATTGAGGCTGTTCTGTTGAAAGGAACACTACCTGAAGGTTCTTAGCATGTTATAAAATGAATGATATGTTTGACAAATATATTTGTCAGAAGCCTACAGCAGCAAGTGTATCTGGACTCCATAGTGTCTTGGTTTAGTGGTCCTGCCCTATCATAAAACACCTTCATTGGTCAAGTACCAACAGTTTTGGTGATGTCAGTCACTGACACTTTTAAATGCATAAACTTCTAACTTATAGGTTGTCAAATATTTAGCAAGGTTTTTACTATGGTGAATGTTTTCAGGTGTGTTTCTCTGGGTTTACTTTTGCATCTGTCCAAGAGTTATTAAACTGATGATTACATAAATACTTTGTCTTAATGTATTTACTAATTATTTATTTTGACAATAACAATTGCATAAATGGTCCCACTTTATATTAATTGGCCTCTGATGTCAAAACAGTTTTGCTGCTTTTGAGGTTGGACACGGGTAAGGTTAGATACAGGTTTAGTGGTATGATTAATTTTAGGGATGGGTCAAGAGTTTAATTATACATGTAATTACAGAAATGAATTACACATGTAATTACATGCAGGTATTCTTTTGATGAATACAAAACTTTATAAAAGTGCAATTACTTTACGTAAGTGCAATACATGTATGTACACAATAAGTGCATTGTATCAAATATTAACTTATGGTCACTTAATATAAATCAATACCGCATAAATACATCAGATTTTCCAGAAAATGTATTTCTGTAAAAAAAAAAAAAAATACAAACCAGATAGTCATGGAATTAATAAGAGATCAGTCTAAACAGTCCGCAGACTAAAGAGCGGTGGAGTGGGTTTTTAGACATGCATTGCCATTAGTTCATTATTTTCCAGTTGAGTGCTGTACCTTCTGCTAATTCACAATCACCATTCATTCATTCATTCATTCATTCTCCAAAGCACTTTGTTTAGAGTGGGGATGCTGGAGCCTATTACCCTGGACACAATCACTGTCATCAGGTCTGTCCTGTAAATGAACAGTAAATGAATAGCCTGTTGCCAGTAGTTTACTGATAATTTACTGTAATTTTGGTCATATCACCCACTTCTAAAGTGTTTATTCATTGAATCGCAATATTCAAAGGTCTCAAAGAATCTCAAAAGTCTGAATTTGATGGTCTAAAGTTGTACACCCTCTGCTACAGTATTTTCTGTACATAGAATAATAGAGTTTCTCTCATCGAAACTACTTATATTTAATCATAATAATAATAATAATAATAAAATAGAAGAACCTGCAGGCCAACTTCAACCTTCACAGTAAATTATAGTGCTTTGAGTTTCATTAGGACAACAAATGTGCTTTGACCACATCCTTTCCTCCTCTTCCTCTCCCACTACTAGAATTCATTTTACAAAACACATAATCACATGTGCTCCTATTTGTATTATCCTGAGATTCTGACTGGTGCATCTTCAATTTAGCTGATTAGCCTAATGTGTTCTCCCTATTTTCAATTGTTTTACTTTAATGATAGGTTAGAATTGTGATTTTTTTTAATTAAAAAAAATCAAAAGGATAAACAATGCAGATTTATTTTCATAGTCACCTTTGCTCAGATTTACCAAGGGTGCCTATATTAGTGGAGGGCAGTGTAGGTTGCTGTTGTTAGAGGTGTTAGTGAGGCTCACAATGTGGTTTGTGTGGGTCCCAACACCCCAGTATAGTGACAGGAACACTATACTGTAAAAAGAGCAGTCTTTCTCTGGTCATTAAAAATTCCATGGCACTTCTTGTAAAGAGAAGGGGTGTAACCCTGGTGTCCTGGTCAAATTCTCTCCACTGGCCCTCTTCAATCATGGCCTCCTAATAATCCCCATCCACTTGATCGGCTGTATGGCTCTCTCTCCTCTCCACCTGTAGCTGGTGTGTGGTGAACGCACTGGTGTCGTTGTCCTGTAGCTGCTGTCGCATCATCCAAGTGGATCCTGCACACTGCTGGAGGTTGAGGAGAGATCTCCTCACATGGTTGTAAAGTGTGTTGGGTGTAGAATACAACTGTTTGTCAGGATTTCAAAATAAAGCGGTATGATGAATAACACAAATATTAATTACAATATAAAATCAGAGTGCAGTTCATTTGAATTCACCATCAAATGATACTGGTCTTCTATGTTTCTTCCTTTGCTTGACCTTTCTCATCTTCATGCCACTGTTTGAGTCTTTACCGTGGTAAATGTGGGAACAATAAATTAAACATTAAGTGGACATTTAAATTAAATTATGCTTGGTCAATATTAAACAAGTATTAGATACAGTAAACTGTAAAACAATCGTCAGGCCGCTGGCGCCTCCTGTAGGTCTTTGCTGTAATGTACATTAGCTCCATTGTACATAATACATTGTGTATTTTTACAGCTTTGTTCAATAAAACCATGATTCCTCACTTTTATATTTTATTTTAACTAATTATTGTTGCATCATTGCTATATGTGTATTTTATGTCATTTCAAAGGTCATTATTCTCTTACATCTATTTTTATTAAAGTAAAAATAAAAAAAAACTTAAAATTCAAATTAATATTATTTTTTATAATGGTTAAATAAAATTGTATTAATCAAACAGACAGTCTAATTAATTTTTTTGCAGTTCTACCTTAAAATTCTGTTTCTGTGTTTTCTATTACTTTTGTGGATTCCATTTTAATAGTCCCAAATTTTAAAAAGGCTACTGCATATTTATATTATTCTACTAAATAAATTATGGAAATACTAATTTAAAAATGTTTTGTTTGTTAATAATATGAGATGGACATTTGTTTTTTGCACTCTGTTGTCTTTGTACTTTTACTTAGAAAAGAAAAAGAAAAAAGGATTTCATAGAAATTTTAGATTTCATTTTCAAAATATCCCCTTTGATGTCTGTATTTATAAATGATTCCCTTACATATGATTTTTTTTAAAGCACTACACTCATCTGTAACAAAAGCATATGGATTTTCATATTGTAATGTGCAAACAGTTTAAAGTCATACATTATTTTTGAGGTACTGTCAAGTACTCTTGACCTGTAGAACTGTCCTAGTGTTTATTAGCTTGGCAATCTTACTCCACCTGTGGCTAAACCGTGCCTAAAAAATGTAATTTAATTCCTTTTATGATAGAGAGTCCTTTGTGTTCAGAATTCATACCAGTCCATTCTCAAAGAGATCCTTCTCCTCTTCAGACCAGAGTTTGTGCTCCAGAATTATACCAGCGTCCTACAAAGATCTACACACACACACACACACACTAACACACTCAAAAGTAAGGTAAGGTTTCTTTTATTCTTTGGCGTTCACCAAGAGTAAAACAGACATACTGTGAAATATTATTAGAATTCAAAATAACTGTTTCATATAATAAAGTGCAGTTTATTCCTGTGACAGCAGAGTTCATTTCCAGCATTTACTTCAAAAGCTAAATATCTATAACAACGTAAACGTCTTTACAGTCAGTTTTTTTTTAATCAATTTGGTATGTTCTTGCTGGATTATTAGTGTTTAAAAATCTTACATACACCAAACTTTTGAACAATTGTGTAGGTGTTACATATTCATAAACATAAACTGATAAAACAAGGAGCTCACTGTTTGACTTCAATCTTCTCGTTGATTCATGTCACCTTGTGCTCTTTTACTGGCAAAATAATAAATTTTCTTTTAAGAAAAAGCACCAAATTATTTTAATAAATGATCACATCCACTTCTCATTATGGGACATGAAAATCAAACATAAAAAATGAGAAATAAAGAGTGTGACGTGTAAAGAGTGAAGGATACTGTTCCTCCAGCAGCATGCTCTCATTGGCCTGATGTATGATGTCATCGCTGATGGAGCACACACACAATAACAACAACAAATCATATCAATTTTCAGAGTACCTTTAGATATAATGTTAAAACAGTTTTATTGTTTTAGGATGAGCTTACCCTTAAAATCTGTATAATTTTAGCAGTATACTGCTGTTTGTCTTCGAAGCAGATTGTAAATGATCCTGGAGAATCTCAGCACTGCTCAGCTCCTTTTTAAGAAAACAGATAAATAAAAAAGATGTTAATTTCCTAATGTGTTTACAAAAATTAATTTACAAATGACAATTATGGAGTAGGTGATTACAGAAGATTTAAAAGTGCATTTTTTATAGTTAAAAATTCACAGCAGCTTAGATGAGATCTTATAAGGAAGCATCATTTCATTTGGAAAGCACCCATTGTCTGCTCACCCTTATGAAACCCCTACTTGTGTCTGTAAACAATCCCAAAGTCATTTTTCCCTTCATCTAACGCCGGTTTCACACTGCACGCGTCAGCAGGGCGTAAGCAGCGCCTGAGCGGCGCGCAGCGTTTGTGCTTTCATACTGGCAGCGTTTGCCGCGCGCAGCTGAACCGCGGCTTGTACTGCAGTAGACTA
>JAUCMS010000062.1:20575268-20590640 GCA_032357445.1 Enteromius radiatus
AGAAGTAGGAAACGATGGTATTTGAGACTCACAGTATGTTATGTCCATGTACTGAACTCTTATTATTCAACCATGCCGAGGTAAATTCAGTTTTACATTCTATGGCACCTTTAAGCAAATGTGCTACACAAGTCTTGAAAAGTGAAGCCATTGCATCTCGTTTGCCCCCAGGTGACTGACTGGCTTAGACAACCCTGTTACCTCATGAACAGTAGTGGGACATGAGACAAACTAAATAATCAAATTACACTTTAAATACATTTTTTACAAAGATGGTTTCTATCATTTTAGGTAGTTTTTATCATGCTGATGTAGGTTAAAGTGTGTGTCTTTCTAACAAATTATCTTTAAACTAATTTTTTGATGCTTTAAAAATGGGGTGTGGTGTCATGATTGTGAGCTTGTGATTGGATCTGCGAGAGTTTGTGCGAGACTTTGATTCCACAGCTCCAGCTCACGATCTCTACTGCGCAGACTGGATAATTGGATATTTAAAATTTTATTATATTTAAATTGGATAACTTGTAATCTGTAACTTCTTATATTTCCAAAGTTACCCTCCCAACACTGGATATGGGAACCTTTTAAAAGAAGGCATACATACTATACATGTAAACATATAGTTAACAAATCTGAAATGAGCATCAAGAACCACAGCGCAATGCCATAAATTCACTTTCTTTCCAATTTTGATTCTCAGTCTTGACCATCCAAGGGTGCTCTCACTGGTTCCATTGAACTCTTTTAGGAACTTGCGATTAGTTGCTTTTGGGAAATACAAGCCAGATCATCTGGACCATGTCAACATTCCAAAATCCACTGAGTTGCTATCATGTTATTGGCTGATTTAATATTTTCACTTACAAGCAGTGGAACAAGTGTTCCTAATAAAGTGGCCAATGGGTGTAATGTACAGTCATGGCCAAAAGTATCGACACCCTTGGTAAATATGATCAAAGAAGGCTGTGAAAATTATTCTGCATTGTTAATCCTTTTCTTTTATTTAAAAAATTCACAAACCTTTCATTATATAATAAGAATTTAATATAGGTGGAAAATATTAGAATATGAAATAAATATTTTTCTCTAATACACATTGGCTACAATTAACGGCACCCTTTTATTCAATACTTGACTTTCATTTGCCAGTTTAACAGCTCTAAATCTTCTCCTATAATACCAGACTTCAGAATCTCTCTAGCCCCTTTAGATTCCCAGCTCTATGATAGTGATTCTTCTCTTCAGTTCACCTCGCCCATTTTCTACAGAGTTCAAGTTGTGTATCTGAGAAAAAACTTTTATTTCATAATGATATTTCCCCCTATTATAAATTCTTATCCAATTAAATTTTAGATTTTTGTGATTTTTTTTTTTTTTTACAAAAAATCAAAAGAATTAACAATGCAGATTAATTTTCACAGCCTTCTTTGGTCATATTTTACCAAGGGTGCCAATATTTTTGGCTATGACTGTTTATAAATGTGAAACAAGATCAAAGAAAAATATCATACACAGATCATAACCACTTGCTTTACTCAGAAGGAGCCCCAGGGTCTTGCCGGAGTGATGATGTATCTCTAAGTTTATGAGTGTGCCGTAAGTGCCCATGCCTCTGTGTATGTCATTTCCTGTCAGAGTGGTGAGTAGCCAGGATGTCTTCACTCATGGCCTTGTACAGTTGCATTGATGTTTTACTCAGTACACTAAGACCTTGTGTATATACGAAACTTTTCTTCCTTCAATAGATAAAACCCATGACTGATAAAGTTAATGCATCAGCCATATCCTCTTACCACTGATGATTCAGTAGGGTTAGTTTAGACTAGGCAACATTTTTCCAATCTCCTATTGTTCAGTTTTGTTAAGCTTCTGCAAATTGTATCCTCAGTTTCCTGGAGTGGCACCTGGTGTGTTCTTCTGCTGCTGTAGTACATAAACTTCAAGGTATGACGCGTTGTGCGTTCAGAGATGCGTATTTTGATTTTACTGTTGCCTTTCTACCAGTTCAAATTAAATAACTATTCACTGAATAGTTTTCCTTTTTTTCTTTTTTTTTAAAAAAGAGGATTAGTTGTTTTTCATAAGATTCAGATTCAGTAAGTACAAAACGACTCTAATGTGATACTGCCTAACTATTTAATAAATAATAAATTACATAGTGTGAATATAAACAGCTGGAGGAACACGTTTCTTGAACCTGGAACAAATGAATGGAGAAAAAAAGAAACGTGGCATTAGTCTGAATCATTTAGGTTAGGATGCATTGTGATCATCGGAAGGGTTTCCTGATATATCAAATGAGTCACATTTCTCAGACTTCTTTGAATCATTGCAGAGAGAGAGAGAGAGAGAGAATGTGGCTACAACACCTTGCTTTCACATACGCTCACTCACTCACTCACTCGTGGCCAATGTGAGATTACCCACATCTTCATTCTTTCTCATAAAAGGCAGTGGGATTAAACTAAGAGCATATGGAGAATGCCTCCTCTTCTTAGATGTTTCTCCTAATGAAATCTGCTCAGTCTATGTTGCTCGGCCACAAACAACTTGACCCCGCCCACAAACACGTCATTTTACTGACGACTTCTATAATCTTCTCTAATCTTGCTCTTCGTAGATGGTTCAGTACCCAGTAGATCTGGTCCAGTACTTCACTGAAGTATGATAAATAACAGATGCTTATATTTCCAACAAGTGTTCGAAATGCAGAACTATGGAAATGGGCCTATCGTTTCTTAAACGCTTTACATGGTAGACCAATCACAGCAGACTGGGCCATCTAACCAATCAGAGCAGAGTAGGAACTGCTTTGAACGAATCGTTTGAGAATCGCTGGTAAATGACGTTATATTAAACGGATTTTTTGAGAAAACAAAAGCGTTTTTTTTTTTATTTTATCTTGCATGCATGTAAACCTATTGTTGCTGACTCCTAAAACAGCTTTAAAAATAGCATAAGAGGGGCATTTTAAATTAAACACAACAAGGAACTCCATGAGTTTTTAGTTTACTGAGTAATGAAAGCGCAACTTCTGAGTAATAGTTTTCCTCTGGGTGTCTCTACCAGCTGTACTCTCTCACATCATTATGACTGTCTTCCTGTGAGATATCCTACTGTTTCATTCAATGCTCTCGTCCTCACATGCCCTCCTAGTAGCCAGAGGCTAGGGTTAAAATACTGTATATCCCTTATCATTGCTCTCCAAGCCATTTGTGGCTTTGTCCTTACCTGACACTTGTCATGCTATCTGAGCTCGTTCTCCTCTGCTGAACTTCTGAACCACATGAAATATGTAAACACCTGTTGCCTGGCTCGTTTCTGATTCCTGGAAAACCGGCAGGACGTTATAGTAGATGAGGTCTCATAATGGCACTGAAAGACCTGCAGTGGTGGAAATACACATGCTCATAAGTTCACATACAATGGAAAGAAACCTGACCACAATAGTGGAAGTGATAAAGACTGAGAGAGTGTGCGGTGTGTAGTACAGTGCACATAGAGGGTCTTTTTTTGTTCTACTGATTGAGTCAAAGAGATTGTGAAACCATTAAAGAGGGGTCAGGACCACTCAAGACACACGTCTGATCAAGGTTTCCATGAGAGGAAATCTTAGTGTTTGTTTACTGTAAAGCACTGATGAGTGTGAGAAGACTTTACTCAGATGAATGTATGTTGTCTTACCATAATGCAAGCAGTGATGCAAAACATTTTGTATTTCTGATAAAATTATGTATGACAGTAACTGTTTATCTAGTTCATCTAAATGAGGACATGAAAAAGTCACTAATTGTGTTACTTTTTTTATTTAAAGTAATGCATTACAATTACTTTTGTGTTACTTTTTGTTTGTCTGGGCTTGCTTGTTTATTAATTTTTTTAAACGCATATTAACAACAAAAAAAAAAGTTATATTTTTGGTAGCTGTAAAGGTTCTTTCCCACTATATTGTACGTTTAATTAATAAGCCTTATGCTGAAGGAAGCACCTTTGCCTCAGCATCTCACACCCAGTTTCTCTTAACATGGGAACATGAGGGGTGTCTAAAGTTGTCTAAAGTTTTCTAAAATGTTAGGTTTGGATATGTAAATAAGTTATTATTTAAAGGGTTAGTTCACCCCAAAATGAAAATTCATTTCCAATACTGGTCAGACTTTCGTTCATCTTCAGAACTTAAGAAATTAAGATATTTTTGATGAAATTTGAGAGCTATCTCACCCTCCCATAGTCAGCAACACAACTGAAATGGTCAGAGATCCTGAAATGTAGTAGCCTGGCTTCTGCGACTATAAAGCTCATAGGAGCTTAGTCTGGCCAAGCTACCTTACTACCCACCTTCTGGGAGGCGGGCTTAACCTGCGTCCATCAGATGCCTCTGTATACTACTGGACGAATCTACAACCAATCAGACCACTCATTACGATGATGTATGCGTAGCGACGGAACCTGAAGACACCGTAACCAAAGAGCTACTTTCCTTTGGTTCCCATTTCTTTGGGAACGGAAATGCTCTAAAACGGCAGCTTTGCCAGACTGACTTTGCTCGTGAGATTGAATGTAGCATCACAGGAAGTATGGGCGGGCCAAGGCTAGAAACGTAGTAAAAACATCGGTAAAACAGTCCATGTGACATCACTGGCTTAAAAGTTTTGCGACGCTAGAAGAATACTTTTGTTTTGAGAGTATCACAAGACAAGCACACACTTTCCTTATAGCCGCAGATTATTTTAATGTGCGTGCTTTCCCCAGACATAAACATTTTGCCATGTACTATGTGTCCCTAGAACAATGTTTTAATGCAAAAATATAGTCTTGAACATATCTCTACACCTAAACCTGTCCTTGCCCATGAGCAATGCCTAAAATCAGAGGAAATGATAGATGACTGACATTGAGGTACAAGCAGCAAACACTGTTTGTGGAAGCCTAAACTTCACATAAACTATAAACTGGTTCTTCAAATCTGACTGGTTAATCACAATGTTGTCCCTGGGTCAACAAAGATGTTGAAAGATCAGGTTAGCGAAGGCTGGTTACATTACGTTAAAGCGCACATGTTTGTTGTAAACTGTGTTTATGCCTGCAGTGTCTTGGAGAAAGTCATTTAAATACAGTACATAACTAAATACTAACACTTTTGGAATTGAGCAAAAATTTTATTAAATGCTTTTTAAATACAATTCAATGGCTCGACTGGCTTGATCAGTTATTGATCAGGCATCACAAGCAGCTGACCTTTGGGGTCCAGATCACAGGAACTTACTGATGAGGCAATTGAAGGGCCGTGAAAGATATCGTGTGAAAGTGCCCACCTCTGTGGCGCAAAAGGGCAGTCACCATGTATCGTGTACATCATTTCTGAGAAAGAGGAAGTGCCTGGCTGTTGACACAGCAGCTGATCTATGAGAACCTTGGGTTGCTCTTGTGACTACAATTATTCTGCATTCCAAGTTAATAATGAGAACTTCCTGTGGTCTTACAAATTACAGCCAATCAGTTTTTTTGTTTGTTAAAACCTAAAGATTAGTGGGGTGTTAAGATGTACAGGCCTATCCATTTTTGAAACTGAGGTACCTGGAATTTGCATTTCACAGTAAAAGCCTTGTTGCTCAATTCTCTACATATTAATGCATTGAGAAATCAAACAAATAATGACATCAATGTTGTCATGTTATGCTGATTGGGAAACACTGTTACACCCGATATCTGATTTACTGGTAGTTTGTGTGCAATAATAAATTATTTCAACAAAAAAAAAAAAAAAGAAAAAATTGTTTTGTTACACTATGTACTATTATGTACTTTCTTCTGTGTGCAATTACTTTTTAACAAATGTAAGAAAGCTATTACTTAACGTATTCTATGTACAAAACTATGTGCAAACCCGTAGCTATATACACAAACTTGATTTCATGTGTCATTTGCATTCATATCAGAAGTTCATAATGCGTTTTTACTTGCTTATAGAATGTTTCTGGCATTCTAATGCACTCAACCTCAGTTTAGGTAATTATTTCTATTTATGAATGAGTTCATTGCCTTTTTTAATCTATTTATTGTTACTGAGGTGAACATTAAGTTAATTTTAGCCAAGATTTGTTTATGCCACATCAGTTTATTTTCCACTCTTTTTCTTATCCCCTTAAGATCTGAAATGACGAAGTTCCTAGTAATTTCACAGCCCATAGCAAAACATTTATTATGCATAATCAATTGCAAGTAGGGACAATTCTGGGGATTTTTAAGACTAGAAACTTTCCATGGGAATTAACGGGAATATATGGGAATTAATGGAAATGAACTGGAAAGTATAAAAATAGCAGGAACTAGGAACTTAAATGTAGCTGAGAAAAAAACTCTTGCAGCATAATCTTGGTTAAAACAACTAGATTTAATGCAATTTTAGTTCAATTTCTATACTGAAATTTGCTCAATCACATGAACACTGAAGGGTTATTAAGGCCACGCCCCCTCCATTTCATGCACAGACCATTTTTTTTTAAATCATGCACGCAAAATATTAATAAATATATGTAAAAATACACAAAAATAAATGTCCATCTTTTTTGCTGCTTCATGTTGCTTCAAAATTGTTGTGTCTTATTATTTGAATGTACTTGCTTTAATGTATTATCTTAATTATAAACAAACTGGTTTGTAGTGCAAGCTATGTTGTTGTTCTCCTCGTTATTTAGCGTATAATGAAACAGATGCCTCACCCATAGACTTACTTCCACATTGAACCAAAAGGTTCTTTAAAATAGGTATTTCTGCTGAATTTTGAACATCATTACTCCAATCTTCAGTGTCACATGATTCTTCAGAAATCCTTCTAATATACCTATTTCTTAACAATGAAACTAAATGTTTATTTTTATGTTTGTGTATGACACACTTTTATAAATTTCCCCAATTTTTTAATTAATTCCCATAATTTCCCCAGAATTCTCGTAAATTCCCATAAATTCCTTTCAATGTTCCGCCCCTTTGCAACCCTAATTGGGAGTGTTAAAAAGAAGAGCTTTCTGTCTTTACAGTATCTTTTTATCATTACCCTCGTTCATTTTCGCTCTCGTTCATGCACTGTTGATTGTTCAACATGACTTTGCAGTGACACAATACCTTCACATGGTATGCAAGTCAGCGTCTTCCCCACTTTTGTAATATTGGTCAACGTTCAGAGTATTCCACTGCTACAAGAGAACATATTAGCAGAATGCTATTACAGTACTTTTGGGAAATCTTACAAATCTTACTCAGCCTACATCTTGTCTTTTTTATTGGTTGCAGATGCAGATCTTTTAAGTACTTATGTGTAGGCCAGCTAAAGCAAAATTAGCTCCTCTGTTTTGTGCCATGACTGTGTTTCCATCCATGACAGAGACTAAAGGACAAGTTTGCAAGGAAAGTTCACCTCAAACTGAAAATTATCTAGAATACACAGCGTTTGTTTCTGGACAAGTTGAAGCTAGTTGCTAAAAGTCTGAGCTAGTTGACAGAGTTCATGGAAAATCACATAGTGCATGTTGGTCATATACTCCATCCAGTCTGAGGGTATCAAATACAGTATGTTAGATATTTTGTGCCATTTTAGAACATTTGTTTTTAACCGTCACGCATCGCCCAGTAACAAGGCACATGTTTCTGCTTGGATTAGCTGAGCTCCGAAACAATATAAAGGTGAAATATCATTAAAAATCTGACTTTTGTCCATGTATGAGTACTGCAATCAGGTTTCAGGTGCATCTATCAACCCAGAAACCGGGAAAAGGACAATTTTTGGTAAGCTTGTCGCTTCCCCTGTGAGGTAGAAAGCTTAACCGACTATTTTTGTAACTTGTGTGTTTTTAACATTGACAGTTTAAGTGCAGGAACGAGAGCTTAGTTTAGTACTACAGTGCCGTGTAACAGCTGCTTTCTGTGCGTTCGCTACTGATGTGTGAGCTCAGAAATAGGTTTATCAGTATTTTAAACTGATATGGCTTTAATAATCCAAACCAAACAGATGTTTTTTGGAAGAATATTTAAAGAGACATGCATGGAAACCGCCTTTTTCTGCTTCCACTCAGAATAGACATTTTCAAAATGATATGATAAGTTATCTGCTGGATATTTTGAGCTAAAATGTCACAGACACTAGGGACACCTGAGACTTATATTACATATTGCAAAAGAGGAGGCATAATAGGTCTCCTTTCTTCTTTCTCCTCGGCGTATGATGCCTAGTGTTTTCAAATCTGTTCAGATTTAAAAAGTAGCAGAGCGTATTCAGCCTTTGTTTGCCTTTATCCCAGAATTTCTGCAGAATCAGCATGCTGTTCATTTTCATACCTACTGGGAATTACTTGGAACATATCACACAGGTCGTACGGGTTACTTTTATCTTGCCAATTTGTATAATTGTAGTCATTAAAAACTGGAAAAACTGCCTGAAGATTCTTCAGAAATGACTTTAGTCTTTGGAATGACATGAAAGTGAGTATTGGATTTATTTTATTATTTTTAAGCTTCTAAGATTACAAGTAATAAAAGATTTCACTCAAATGTCAAAAGACTTAAGACTAAGTTATAACGTTTAAACATAATTTCTTTGGAAACGTGTTTCTTTAAAGTTTCCTCTTTTGTGTGTTTATATATGTATATCCATGACAACAGCAACTATACAACAATATCATATTTTCTGCAGGTGGGCAGCTGGTTTCCATGGATGCACCGAAGGCTGTGTTTGTACTGAGCTTTGTGCTGTGAGGTTTCCGTTGACGTCAGAGGCTCTGGCTGTAATCTGGAGTGGTCACCATGGTTGCAGTGTATTTTCCTTTTCTCCCTCCCTCTCTCTGGGAGTAGTTATTGCTTGTCTTTTCCAGTTGAAACGAGCAGGCGCGTTGCTGTCTCTCAGTCTTTCAGTTGATCTTTTTTGTTTTGTAGAGACTAATTTTGGGTCAGAACTATAATTAGGTATTTTAGAGAAAATTTAAACATGAAAAGTGGGAAAAGAAGAAGAAGAAGAAAAAAACTGTAACACTACAAATGGTTAGGACTTTAGAACTAGAAACAATCTATAAAATGTAAAAAAATATGTGCAAAATTAGGTCATAATTAAATTAAGAATGTATCTCTTTTGTTTGGTTATCATTCAGTTGTTCCACATACAGTAGATTAAAAAAAAAGGAAAATGGCAAATGATAAAGATTTAATGTGATTCATCTTCCTCAGACCTTTAAAGAAGCTTTACAAAATGGCAGAAATATAGATGAAACTACATCTACCATTGACATTTGAGAAGCAATACAGTGGAGAGGTATTGCTCAAAGCATCTATGCTAAACGCACATGAATGCTATATGTGGTTTTTTTTTACCTCTTTTATTTTATTTGAATAAGGTCGGATTTGAAGCACAACCTTTTATGTTGCAAAATTAAATATTAATGTATATTGCAGGAAAGGTTGAAAGTCTGTTTAATTATTCCATTTTTTAAGGAGCTGTGTTGACAGAGTCACTATAAATTAAATTATGTAATGGTTCTCACACTATACTCACCCTTTACATGAGAAACATGACAGATGGATTATCATAAGTCTTTGATAATCACCGTGAATCACCTTTTTACTTTATTTCACTATTTTACTTTAACTTCTTTGCTTTAAGCAGTTTTACAGTAAGCAGAAACTGCCCTGTCTACCTGTTTTGAAAATAAAACAAAGGGCATGAAATATTTTGACCTTTGTTTGTTTCTTCTGGTTTCATGAATGACATTTATAGCGGTGCCACATGCGTAGATATGAGCATTCAACCTTTTCTGTGAAACTAAAATAGACGGAAATTCCAGTCGGTCCAAACAAAATCATCTATTTATCTATAATCATAACGGAAACCTTCTTGTCTAAAATCATAATAATACCTGATTATGAAAATGTATGTTATGTTAACAGGTATACAGAAAGTCTAAAAAGATTTTGAATGAGAAGGAAAAAATACAACTTAAAAATGTCATTGAAGAAGATGTCGAGATATTGAAGTGGCATTTTAAATATGCTTTTCACAGAAAACATAATAGGTTTGCTCGTTAGATTTCTTATCACCACCTGCATTTGGTACAGAACAGATTTCAGTACCTTATAGTACCTTTCCTTCCTTCTTTCCTTCCCCCATTCATTCATTGATTTGTTCATTCCAGTACATATCTTAAGACATTTCACTTCTCAGTTAAATGTATCTTGATATAAGAATATTTAGATATTTGAACTGGAAGACAAGACAAAAATTCCAAGAAATGAGTCTTAGTTTGTACTGTTGCATGTTACAACTAAATGCTACATTTTGTTGTCTTAAATTACATGTATTATGTGAAATATGTGAATAACAGATGTGTTTTAATCAATTCATAAAATAAAAAAATCAGCACATTTTCGCAATTAGTAATTAGTAATCAAAAGCCTTGTAAATACACAAAAGAGTAGAAGAGTTGTGAGGTGTGGTCTGCTTATTACGTAATGGCAATGCATGACTTAGTTGTAATAAAGAACTGAATGTCCTCACTTCTAATTCTGTCCTGTCTGCACACGTAATTCACTTCAACCGCATGTTTCCAAGAGAACGCTAAACAGAATTTGTGCTTTTGAGAGCATAACTATTATAATACTTATGTGAAAAAAAAAAAAAAAAAAACTTTTGCGGTCGTCTGCCTGAAGTTATAATTAGTTCTTTTATTATAAATAGCAGTGTTCTGTCGGATGAGGAAGGAATCTATTGTGGCGGTTTCACTGGAGCATTGGGGATTCCTGCGAGTTCTTTATCTCGGCCTCAAACCAAAACAGCAGAACTCTAAAGAAGAACTAAAACACCTCAGGCGTTCAAACCGGTAGTTTTACCATCATTCCCAGCGAATTTCGGCTGAATCAAGGAAGAGGCTTACCAAGGAGGGCCTTTTGAGGAAAAACCCTGTTTAGATGTTTTCAATACAATTTGCCAAGTATACAAAATCTCAGAGCAAATTTGCATTCCAACTTCCACAGAAACTTTTACTGATAAAACAAGTTGCATAATCAAAGCCTACATGCTTATCTACCTGTTCTGATGTATTAATAGTCTTTCCATTGTTTTGTAACTCAGGCAAATTATTCCTTATTTAGCGTAATAAAACTTTAGAGTCAGTTTGTGGATAATGTGATCAGCCTTCAGTGCTTTCAACTTTGTTACGCTTCCAGATGTTGCAATGCTCATTTGGGTCTCCATATTAAGCAACGCTGATAGATATGCGCAGAGCTGTAATGTCATTTAAGATGGTTAGTAATCAAGATTAGTAACTTCCTGTATGAGAGCATTTGCTCCATTTCACAGAAGCCCTCTTTGAGACAGATAAGCTTACTTAGTAGGGAATTCAGTAATCTTAAATTCAGTGAAACAAACAAATAACGAAGAAAGGCATGTAAACTCATCTCAAAACGTTTAGTTTGCTGAGGATAGTGATTTTTGGCCAGAGGACATGTATGGAGCCATATATACCACAAAGTCTTGGGAATGGATCATTTGGACTAGTGATAGCCCTAGAGACTTCCCAAAGAAGCCTAGCAAGTGCTAGGAATTCCCCATATGTACACAGATGCCTTACTAGCAAATGTTTTTAATGGGCCGCTATGCAAGCTGTCAGCCATATTGGAAAAGCCAAAGTAGGTCAGTGAAGTTGAATTGTGCATCTTCAATACGTATACTTGTTTATCAAGTCAAGTCAGTCAAGTCACTTTTATTTATATAGCGCTTTTAACAATACAGATTGTAGCAAAGCACTGAACATTATCAAATAAGAGAACAGAGTGATGGTAATGAATAATGACGAGATAAAACTTTATTTATCAAATGCAGAGACGGTCTCTGTAATCAAACGACGATAATCACTAGAAATTTATGAACAGAAATGATCATTATGTAACTATATTAATTGAAAAGGTTACTCCACCCCAAAATAAACGTTTTGTCATTAATCACTTACCCTCATGCTATTCCAAACCTCCAAAAGCCAATTTGCCATAAAGCCATATCTTTTCTCTTTTTATTTACACTTCGCAAAAAAAAAAAAAACAGTGTATCCATGTGTCGCAGAAGACATGGACCAGCATACATTGTTTTCGTAAAGCGATTCTCTCCAAAATGGTGCTATGGTGATGTTATAGTGCCGAACTGTTGAATAAAGTCATTACTACACTATCATTTTGGCGTAATAACTTTTCTGCCGTACCATGGGTGAGCAGGTGCATTGATATTACGCCTGAAATGCTGGGTGATGTTTTCAGGCACTGTGTAATATCATTGCACCTGCTGCACTGATGGCACCCATGATTGGGGCAGTCGTGGCCTAATGGATAGGGAGTTGGATTGTGGGTTTGAGTCCCATGTCCAGCAGTGATTGTGGGTGGAGTGAATAACCAGCGCTCTCTCCACCTTCAATACCACAACTCAGGTGAGACCCTTGAGACCCCCCAACTGCTCCCTCACTTCTCACTGCTGTGTGTGTGCACTTGGGATGGGTTAAATGCAAAGCACAAGTACCTAGCATGGGAAACTATACCTGGCCAAAGGTCATGTCCTTTCCTTTTCCTTATTACACCGAAAGGAGAGTAAAGTTTCTAGCCATATCGGCCTTGAATACCACTTTTTTTTTTATTTTCCATCAATGTTAGTGCACAGTGTAACTATTAAAGAATGAAGCTGTAAATAGGAAATTATCTAAACTTTTTGGTCTTTTTTTGAGCGAGATGCTAACGGTCTAATCCGATTCAATGATCTATGCTAAGCTAAGCAAAAAGTGCTACCGCCAGACCCGGAAATCGGCTGAATGGATTAAAAAATGGTAAAACTCAGTTGTAAAATGTGCCTGTTTTAAAAAAAAAGAGGAGTGTTCCTTTAAGCTGAGCCACTGATGTCACATGGAGTGTTTTAATGATGGCCTTGCTACGTTACTGGACCTGGGATTTCAGTTGTGTTGCTGTCTATGCAGGGGCAGAGATCTCTCAGAATTCATCAAAAATAACTTAATTTGTGTCTGAAGATGAACGATGGTCTTACTGTTTGAAACGACACAAGGGTGGTTAATTAATGACAGAATTTTCATTGGGTGAACTCATTGAGAGCTCAGACCGTTACGTGTTTCGGTAGCATGTCCTCACACGCTTGGCGTTGGCATATAAGATATATTAAGCACAATGATGTATTGGTAGGTGTGTTTATTGCACTTGTATGAGCAGGAGTGAGACTTACCCTGTCTGCGCAGTATCACAGATACGCACCAAACAAGAATTTGCGTTGGAGTCTGTTTGTAACAGTGTGTGCTTTAACTTATATTCATGTTTGAGGAGAACCCTGTCACTATGTTTAAACACAGAGAGCACTTTCGAAATGTTGATGAAAAGCCTTTCGCAAAAGCATCTTCCCTGCATAAAGATTACATCACTTCCCTCTCATCATACAGGAAAAGTGCAGCCAGCTGCAAATGAGGTGCTTGTATGGGGCAGTCCACAGAAAACAAGAGCGACGTCTACATATTTTCATGCCGTAAGCACTCGTTATCTTTAGAGTCCATAAAGACGTCACTTTATTTTCATAGACATCTGAGATAAGTGTTCTGAGAAGTTATGGCATCTGTTGTAAAGTCAGGTTGGAAGTTAATAGCAAAAGTAATTCATATATATGTAAGAATATGTAAGTAGTTCTTTTTTATAGGGTATTTTTTGGTAAATTCCTTAATATTAATATTTCAGTAGTGTCAATGACTCATTGTAACGTCATACTTCTAAATAGCTGTGCTGGAATAATTGTATGCATCTTAGTTACTTCCTTCTCGAGGGGCTTTACTTTGTTCATTATTTATTTGTTTCACTGTAGATCTACAACTACCTCATTTTTTAAGAAAAGTACCCTGCCAAGGCAGCACGTTAAGCTCAGGGAAGACAAAGGCAAAGTAGTGAAAGCGAAAAACGAATGAGCAAGAGAAGGCGTGAGGTATTTGTGATGGTGCGTTACTGTTAAAGCTCACAGGGTTGCGCAATTACGAAGTTCTGTGGAATCACATGACCACTCGCTCGGCTACTAGGGAATTATACATTTGATTATAGAATACACTGGAAAAGCTGGCAGCTGGCTTGGAAATGTGATATTTACCTTATTAGAACTGATGAAAGGAGCTTTTGTGTTTTACCACAGCAATCTAAAATTAAAAAAAGACTGATAGAGCTCATACATACATAGGGTTAAAGATTTGAACACACCTCTCAACACTCAATAAAATAAATAGATTATTTATAGATTTGTTGCATCCTGTTTACTGTTGATTAATGAGCACTGTTCCTGTTAAATAAATACAATTCACAAAAAATTATATAATATTACAGTTCTCTGGAAGGCAGATTTATAATGACTAATACAAATGCACATGAGTTATATAATTTATTTTTGTCTATCAGAATGTTTTTTTCATGCAACATATTATCAACAAAGGTGTAGCAAACAAATACTGCCAGACCTGAAAGAATTCGCACCTAAACACCAGACTGTCGCTGAATTCTGGTAAATGCAGAAAGTTGAGTTCTGCACATGCGTGTGCAGCGGCAGCTGGTTTCACGCCTTTGTGTGGCTACAACGAAACTGTTTCCTGGTTAAGAGTCTCATAGTTCACATGTGTTGTGAGTGAGGTATGTTTTTTTCTCATTTTACTGTAAACGTCAGTATAGCAGGAAGAAGAAAAAGGCAAAGGGTTTTTAGTACACAATGTGCCTGTTTGTCAGAAACACCTAATTTCTCTGCGGTTGAAGCAGTTTTTCCCGTGCAAGCAAAACTCAACATTTCAAATTTGACTTCTTGTTTGCTAAACCCATGGGCCTGACCTCAAAACATTTGCATTTGTGTTTATTGCCAAGCTCAGTGATATTTCTTGAATGGTTGAAAGCACTTGAAATATATAGCATTTTAGACAACACTGGATGATTTGGTGCTGCGTGTTAGCAAAGCACAGGTTTGAACTTTAACATGCGTGGGCCACTGTAGTTATAATTAATAAACAGCAGCTTAACATCTGGCATTCTTCATGTTTTTGTTGTCGCTATTTTTATTGGAATGGTACAACATCATTCCTTTGACTTTGGCACTTGCTATGCCAACATGCACAAAATTGTTAAATTAACGGGGGGAAAAAAAGATTCAAAAGGTCCTAATTTTTTTATATCAACTTCAAATTCGGAACACAATTAGATTTTCTCAAAGTAACACATTTAGAGTAGAACTGTTTGGAATATATATATATATATATTATATATATATATATATATATATATATATATATATTAGTGCTGGGCAATGATTAATCGCGATTAATCGCATCCAAA
>JAUCMS010000062.1:20595321-20624861 GCA_032357445.1 Enteromius radiatus
GCAGTTTATACAGCTCTTAACATTTATTTTAATCTAGGACTAGTCTTAATCCCTGTACGGGAAACTGGCCCAATATGATATAACCTGTTTCTAAAAAAATCCAGTATACTTTTCATTACAGTTCATTTGGACATATTCCAAAATTGCCTAATAAATGCTAAAGTAAGTCATCCTGACTAATCCGTTTTCAAAAGTCAATAATAAGAGAAAACAATACAGAATGGCATGTGAGCAGTGAAGCTTGTTTACTGAAAACGCAGACTCTATTTCTCATTATGTCTTGAGGCAGAAATGCAAGCTAAAAATACCATGAAAATAAGGGTAGTCCGACTGACTGAGAAAAAGGAACAGAAAAACACATTCTGGGCTTTATTAGAAACTGGACAAAATATAGCTGCGTTACTGACTGTTCCATTAACACTCAGGGAAAACTGACCTGGACTTTCCGCAACGTTCTCAAGCAGATAGTTTGCATAAAAAGGAAAGAAAAATTATGTCATGGTTCTTATTTCAAAGTATTGTGGAATACAACAGAAACGCATTATCGGTATCAGTAATATCATCTTCATGAGAAGTTTTCCTGGATTCAGTTTTCCTGCTAACCCTCATATACATACAAATGCCTTCAATAAACTATCTGTTTTACTTGGCCGCGTCTTCTGTTGACACAGCTCATCACAGAAAGAGTGACTGGAATAATATGTTAATAGTAAGTCAGTGCATAGCATTTGCTCAGAGTAAATAATGCTCAGTGTTGATAATCGCTATAAGATCCAGGAAGAGTTTTTATTGTAAACAAGACTAGTTGGACTGCCTTTATCAAGTTTATCTCATAAAAGCACTCAGACAGTTGCAGAGCGAAGCAGATAAATAGGCCAGGAAAGATACGATTTTTTTTTTTGTGCTGGATATTTTTCACATTTGTGTCAAATGGTTCTGTCATTACTAGGAATTCCGCATTAAGGAGGAAATCTCGTCTTTCTGATTCGTCACAGCACTCTGGAAATCTGAATTATTTTCTCTTCTGCTTCCAGATTTCCCCTTCTGCAGTTTCACAAGTGAAGGGAGGTGATATTGCTGTGCAGTTTGTAAACTATCCAGAAACTATCCTGTTTCTACAAAAACAAGAGCACCGTTTTATCAGAAATGTATAAGCATATGCTGCATTCCTAGACAACGCTTCAGCAGTATGCTTACTGTAAAACAATAAAGAAAAAATGCTGCAGTCAAGTCTTATTGGTTTACTTCCTTCTGGAAATATTGCAGTTGTTCACTCCTCTTCCCATCTTTGTGTGCTCTGTAATCACATTTTGGAAAGTGGTTTACATATTCTATTATATATATATAATTTTGACTTGAAATGTTTTGAAGTTAAGTTTCACATGACAGTTATTTTGAAGTACATTTGATTACCACAGTAAATATTTTTTTTTCAAATGATAAATGAAACAGACTAATGGCATTTTCATCTGAACATATTATTTCATAACATTTATTTATTATCCAAAATATTAACACATCGACGCATACCATAATATCCAAAGTGACTTTATAGTACAATTCCTCGCAATGGTCACAGGGTATGCTGGAAAATAAAATAAATGATTAAATGACATTAAATTAAGGCAATTCTAACCATAATCACTCAAGCCGACACATTCAGTTAAATAAAACCTTTTAATGTTTAAAACAAATGTAGTCAGTTAAGACTATATTTTACTGTGTGCAGAAATTATGCTCACTGGGTTTGTTGTAAAATAAAATAAAATAATAAAAAAGTTTAAAATAAAATAAAATAACATAAAATAAAATTAATTAATAAAAAAGTTTAAAATAAAATAAATGTAAATTAAATTCTAATCATAATTATTCAGGCAGACAAATTCAGTTAAATAAAACATTTTATTTATGATCAGTTATGAAACCTCTGCAATATCTGCCAATGTGGATTCCTGTTAGGGTTTATATCGATGGGAAATATACTAATTATACTATAGCATTAACAGTATGTCTTTATGGCAAACTGTAATATAGATCAAATAAAGTCACTGACTTCTTTGTTTTAGATGTGTAACCTGCTCCCTGCAGGCAAATGAGAATACCCAGCAACCATTGCTTCCTTAAGCACAGTAACATTGTGCACTTTCATAAGTTAGGCCTTATAATCAAAATTTGCAAAATGTTTCATTGGAACTTGTTGGTTTTTGTCAACACTTCTGATAAGATCGCAGCAAGGTTTCCTGTGTACCATCTGTGCTTCATCATGATTCATGTCGGGGGGGGACCCTGTCTATGGTATGGTGGTGAGCTTCATTTTAGAAGAAAAGAGCCCGGTTCGTTTAAGCCATGTGATTTCTGATGATGCAATGCTTTCAGAAAGGCAAGAACAAAAGCTGACTGCAGAACGACAGACACCTGGGCTGGAAAAGAAAACACACCTACACATAAGCTCCTGTAATTGTGTGATTAATACACACTGTTTGTTCATCATCAGACAGCATTATTGGAACATGATAATAGTTGTCCTTTTTGTAAGGAAGTATGGTACAGTATGTGGAGAACGCTTATCGCTTTCCTTGTTTCCTTTTGGAAAAAGATGAAGAAGATTTCCTTTGGAAAAGAACACTGTAAATTTGTTTAGCAAATTATTTCAAAGTGTAGCACAGAAAAAATAAAGAAAGATATAATCAATGAAACATTGATAAATATACACACACATATTTGGACATATTTTGCCAGATCTACTGCCTTAACGTCTTGTTTTGGTTACCATGTATGATTATTTCCTGTTTCTCTGGATCCTTGCTTTTTGGACGGTTTGTTTGCTGGTTGGACTGATTGCTGTGGTTTTGATTCTTTTGCCTGTGACCTCGACTCCGATATCTGCCTCATGTTTTGGTATTTTGAACTACTCACTTCTGCAAATGGATTCTAACCCAGTGTCAGATATGTAAAAGCTTGTGTACACGTTGCATTGTGATACTCTCTAAAATGGCTGAAGATGTACAGTAAGTCAGGAGAGAGGAATACTAGTTAAATGATGTAATTTTAGTTTTCTTTGCACAAAAAAAGGTATTTTCATAGTGCGGCAAAACTGAAGTTGATCCACTGATGTCACATGAACTTTTTTACCAGTGTTTTTACCACGTTTCTGGATCTGGGATCATTTCAGTTGTATTGCTGTATATAGAGGATCAGATGGCTCTGATATCATCAAAAATATCTTAATTTGTGTTCAGAAGTTGAACGAAGGTCTTACGGGTTTGGAACGACACGAGGGTGAATAATTAATGACAGAATTTTCATTTTTGGGTGAGTGTTTGTTTGCGAGTCTTTCTGCTTTAAGTTTTGTCCTCAGCGAGTAAAATCCTTGCTCAATCAAGTTGAGATCAGAAGATGACTTGATCATTGCAGCATATTCCACTTTTTTTCTTTTCCTTCAAAAACTCCTGGGTTGTTTTTGCTGTATATTTCCATTTGTGCTGTAAAAAAATAGATCTGTAAATTAACAGAAAAAGTACTAGCAGCACATTGCACACAAATGTAAAATTCTAAATACTGGTAAAAAACCTGTAAAAATAAATAAAGAAAAATTTGGAGAGATTATTTAGGAGCAGCCAAATCAACAGTTTGAGTAAAAATAACGCACTGTAGTGAGCTCAGCACCATATAAAGGCCTGGACATTCACGGAGGTCAACATTGAGCAAGAATCCTCTCTATGATAAAGAAAAACCCCTTCACAACATCCAGTCAAGAGAAGAACATTCTTCACTATAAAGCGTGCGTATGCACAGATTTGATCTTAGAGGTTCGTAGATGTTCATAAAAACTGGCTTTAACATGGAAAAGTGCTTAGTGTCATGTCAGGGTCTGAGCAGGCGTACACACTTTTTAATGTCGGAGTATTGCAGGCTTTTGCTGCTGCGCTAAATTATGATGATTGGTGATATTATATATTAATGCATTAGGAGTCGTTTACAAGGTGGAGAGCTGAAGCCATTCATTTGCGCAAAAGTTAATTTGCGATTCATAGTTAAGATCGGCATATGTGTGGCTTATGTTCGTGCGTTCATTCTATGAATTCAAGAGATGATCGTAATTCAGGTGGCTTTTTTTTTTTAAATGAGGCCACAGGATTCAGGAGGTAGTGCACCTGCTTAACTCATGTAGAAATAACAAAGGATAGCCCACATCTGTCCAGCTTGAGTCAACTGTCCATTTAGTTATGAAGGTCTTCCCAGAAGTGAGCTAAACCTGACAAAACCTCCCAAGAACTCCTTTAAGGTCCTTATTTAACATTATACAAATGCATGTAGTCAGTCATTTAATTATCTTCTGAACCGCAGTGCTGCTTTAGTCTTATTACTAGCACTCTGTGGTACAGTGTTCATTTGATTAACTCATCTAGGCTGGCCCTCATGGAAACAAAAAACTGACAAAACTGACTGGGCAATAGTGGAGCAACCACCCATCTGGGCCCCACATGAGTTTGCTGCCTGGGTAAACAGAGATATTCCGTGGAATATGCACATGCCAACACTACATAGAAAACCGTGCAGTAATCCTCTACATTTGCTGACTATAAACAATTATGCTGCCTCAATTTGCTATATTATAGCTTAGCAACATGCTAATGCCAAACAACTGATTGCGAGGCTTAACAAGCACTATATGAATGACACGGAGAATGGCATGGCAGACCCTGGGTGGTCTGAAACTCTCTGCCTGGACTCTCTCAGATCTTCTCATTCCATGGTTTCTGGCTGAAGTCTGACTTCCACCATGCCTATTTTTTTCAGTCCAGTGAGAACAGTAAAGCAGTGTTTAGCAAGAAGTCATTTAACAGTTAACCACTCCAGCCTGTGCTCGATGGTTGCCCTGCTGTCTGTGCACCTTTAGTTCAAGCCAAGTTCCTTTATTCTTATGAATATCTATTGACCCTAAATACCAGAGAGCTGGAGCAGGCTGAGGCCTGTTATCTCGTGCCACTTCCTTGTCGATCCCTTCATTTGAAATAAGAGTTCCGGCCAACAGGAAACTCTACTGGAAGCACGCCAAATCTCTCAGTCACAAGGGTTCAGGAGAAACACAGAACAATCTGTTCCGACAATACAGGCTTAAAACAATCTGTTCAGCCTGATCGTGACCCTTTATGGAGTTGAGAGAAGAAGTATTTGCTCAGTACTAAAGGAACATTTCAGTTTCTTTCCCAAAAATTACACAATATAATTTGACTTTGACTGTTTTAGGCAGCTGTGGCAGAGATTGTATCTAAAGTTAATCTTCACAAGAAAATGTGCTTACATATTTTTACCAAGGTTAACCGAATTTACATGATCAGAAACAGATGATAGACAGACAGATTGGTAAGAAAGATAGTACACCTAGTAACTTTTTTTATATGATGAAACCAGGGATACCAGAATAATTTGTAACTTACAACTTACGAAATAATTAAATATTTGTTGAAATAATGTAATCTAAATGCTTTTAAAAAAGCAAGCTATATATTACTGTCAGTGATGAAACCAACTGAAATAAAGCATTTACTGTAAAGAAAAACTAGTTACATCAACTTTAAATTAGTTTAGTTTCAAAATGTTTAGTTAACTTTTGTTAGATTTGAGTTCTAGAAACTAAAATGACCCCATGGTTTACTCCCCTGAAAGAATCCTAAGTGTATGTGACTTACAAATCAGATGAATACAGTCTGAGTTATATAAAACAAATAATAATAAGAAGAAAACGTTCTGGCTCTTCCAAGCTTTATATTGGCAGTGAATAGGGGTTGATATTCAATAGTCTAATACAAGTCCAATAATGTGCCTCCATTCATCATAAAAAGTGCTCCACAAGGCTCTTGAGGTTAAAGGGATAGTTCACCCAAAGATTAAATTTCTGTCATTAATTACTCACCATCATGTCATTCCTCTCATAACTTGGTAAACTTACTGTTGAACCACTGATGTCACATGGACTGTTGCAATGTCCTACATTTCTGGGAACATTTCAGTCTATGGAGGCTCTTGGATTGCTCCCGGCATGTGAACAAAAACAGCAATCTCATTGGTCGGCCAGTTTTAACGCAGCGCATCAAACCATAGAAACAAGGCCTTTTTTGGGTTTTTTTTAATGATGCTTTGACGCGTTGCGTTTTACACTTTGGTGTGCACACTCACATTGGCGCCCTTTGTTTAGTCACGAGGTGTTAAATGTTGGCGTTATTCGCACGTGAGGTTCACTCCTTTCGTGTGGGTGAGTAATTAATTAGCATTTCGTGGTGAACTAACCCTTCAACAAAGACTTTGTGTAAGAAAATATCCATATTTACAATTTAAAAAAACATAATCACCAGCTTCCACTAACTGTCGTAACTGAGAGCGTTGTTTGAGCAGATACAATGTGAGCAGATGTACAAAATGAGTATTTGTAAAGAAAAATCTGTTTCCATAGAAATCAAGAGGTTTTCCTATATGCTGAAACAAAAACTTAATTCTCGTGAGACTAGCAATCCTCGTGAACAACTGTACAATAATAAAAGTTGTAAATATGGATATTTTTCTTACACAAATGCTTGGCTTAGAATCTGGAGGCCTTTATTAACCCCCTGGAGCCATGTTTTAGGATGGATAGATGCACTTTATTGAGCTTCAAAATCCATTATAAAGCTTGGCATTTTTAACTCTGAATGTATTTGTCTGAAAGAAGAAAGTCATGTACAAGGTTTAGTTGCAATCATTTTTACAGTGTTGTATGTTTTATTGACTTTTTAAAAAGTCATCTCTCCTCAGTTGTTCAAGGTTACATAGTGATATATAATATTTTGGCTTTATAGGTTATAAGAGTTTTCCATGAACTCACGGTTATATGTAGGTTTATAGGTTAGGTGTATTTAAACAGCAGGTAATGTAGGTCAAAACAGAGCAATATTCTTTGCCATTAAGTCATTTCTCATCACATAAAGTACAGATATCTGCAATAAGGAAGGGAGATGTCAATGAGGAACATTCAATTCCTTCTGCGAAGCAGGAGGTCAAGGTTTGCCAGGCTCCAAAAACCATTGCATATTATTTAAGCATTTTATGGCTCTGAAAACTAGACATAACCTCTATTTTGATAAATGGGAATGCTAGCAGGTAGCTCTCTGCAGGTATTGTAGACCCAAGTCTTAGCTTTGCAAACCATTTTTTTAATGCCCGGGGTTTCCAAGAAATCCTAGAAGCATCTTTATTGTTATTCCCACAATGCATCCGGTGTAGAATAAAACACTTTTGTGAGTTCAGTCTACAATATCTCTACAGCAGTCTCTCTCTCTGTGTGTGTGTGTGTGTGTGTGTGTGTGATCCACTGTTGCTGAATCAGGCAGGAGTGTGTGAGAGAGCGGTAGCGGGAGGAGCTCCTCTCTTCTGGGAAACAGGCTGTAGTTAATTGGCGGCCTGTGAGTTCGCACATGGATCTATTTAGCATAGGGGACGAGGAATCCCGCAAGCTGACATATCTGTCCCCATGAGACGTGAAATTCATGCTCGTCTCACAGACCTCGACTGCTGGGCATTTCCAGTATGCTGGCATGATTAACGTACACTGGCTGCAGTTCAGTTTCTCATTCCTGTACGAGGAAACCTTCACACTGAGTTTGGGGGCTAGTGATGCGGTTTAAAGTGGGCAGGATATACCGCATGTACTTGTTTTACCTCCATTATTTCTGCTGCCTGTTGAGTGAAGTATCACTGTTACAGTAACACATTACAGTAGTTTCACTTGTTAACATGCATTAGCTAATATCAGCTTGCAACATATATATATATATAAGTATATATAAGCATGCATACAGGTATACATTAAATATACAGTTTTAACATATTTGCTACAAATTATATTATAGAAAATGTATTATATAGATATTATATTATACTAGGTATTTTAATAAACATATGTTTGTACATCCAGAGGCTATATGGTAATATCACTCTAGATATAGAGAGTTAGTTGTCTATTTTTACTAGGTTAACATGTTGCAAACCTGTTACAAACATCATAGATGGTCATTATACTGCTGAAAGAGCCAATAACAGCAACATTTAAATAATGTAAAATTTATTTAAAGAATTGTATAATTATTTGACATATTATTGGAACTTTATATTTTGTACGATTGTCATTTTATGTATTTTTTTTTTCCTTCTCAGAGGAAACAACCCTTTTAAAATTATACCTTATTAATTTAGCGCATATGCAATACCAGCCCAGTCTCACGGCAACTCGTACATATTTTAAGAGGTGCTAATTTATACAAATTTGTACGACCTCACTCGTATGAATTCAAGCGATATTTGCCATTTTACGAGTTGCCAACTCTTATGAATTTGTACAAACGACCTACACCTAACCCCGCCTCTAAACTGGAGTTTAGACAAATCGTGTACGAGTGAAGTCGTACGAATTTGAATAAATTAGCACGAATTTCCCACCTCGTACAAATAAGTATGAATTGGTCGTGAGACTGTGTTGGCAATAAATATATTATATTAGCTATAAAAATCCCCTTGTGAAATTTGCTTATGTACATAACATAACATAAATATTATCCATTATTTCAAGATTTTAACTATATACATGTAAATTTTAACAATAAATCTATATCTACCTACCTATATGTGTGTGTGTGTGTGTGTGTGTGTTTGTGTTTATATATACACATATAGGAAAACATAGAGATATTTTCTATATATGCTGTTGTCATAATTAATTTAGTGACCGTATACTATATATTTACAATATATTTTCCATTTGCTTAAATATATATTGTTAATCTATAAAGACTGTTTCAAAGCAGCTCTAAAGTTATAAAGTTTTTTTTTTTTCTTTTCCTTTTCTTTTTTTTTCTAAGACAGCACAGCTTCCTTAACCTTCTCGAAGGAAACACCTGCTACACATTTCCTTCACAGTTATCATAACATCTGCACTGCAGAACAATCACAACCTTGTTACAGTTAAACATAATGTGACAAAGACTTATTTATGAGTTCTTGCTCGTTCATTTATCTGGAAGTCAGTATGTTGTGTATTTACCTCCTCACAGTATATCAGAGAAGACATTGAATACTGAACGGCGGATACGGTTACTGTTCAGACTGTTCTAGTACATCTATTGTTCAGATTCAGGTTTGAAACAGAACAATAGGCCTGGAAAAAAAAGGCCTTTTACTGAAGGCACACTGTGCTGTGTTCATGAGCTCACACTTCCCCAAATCCACGTGTAAAATTACCAAAACAAAACAGCATTCCTTCTGCTTTCATTTTACATGCTGCGCACTCTCTCTGTCACACACACACACACACACACTTGTTCTGTACTCTTTCTGTTTCTGGAAAATGTCAAATTTCTACAAAGCCCATCTAACGCCCCTCTGTTCTTCTGGAGAGCTGACAAGAGTGTGCAGATTTACAATAAGAGGGTGTCATGAGGAAATGTCAGCCTTGGGAGAACTGATAAGAAGTCCATAAAATTATTTAAATATATATGACACAGTTTTCTGTAAAGTGTGTTGCAAGTGTTTTGAGAAAGTAATCTAGCACCAAGAAATGTGTCACAGATGCCATACATTTTTATATGAGTGCTGTAACAATGAACTCCCTTGCCAATGAGTGTAAGTCTGGATTTTATCCAATTATAATGCTTTTTTTCCCTTTTTTGGTTAATGTATGACTAACCAGCATTTGCTGTTATTACTTCATGCAGCTGTGTGGCGTGAATTACCACTGAAAATAATGCATCATCTACAAAAAGAACAGTATTACTCTATGTGTCAAAACATATGATTGGTCTGAAAAGCAGAAATGAGACATGCTTATCTATACAAAATTAGCTATCTGAGACAAAAGGGTGAGATGACTGTAAGGTTTGTTGTCACAGACATAATTATAGTTATATATGTATTTTAACATTTAACCTGGCACAATGACCCTCCATATAAAGTGCATTACTGCAAAAAAAAAAAATAAAATACACTTTTTATAATTATATATTAATATTTAGTTCTACTTTAGGCAACAAATCACACTATTAAATAGTTGTTTATTAGCATGCATATTACTAGCATTATGAAACTGAGAATTATCATAATAAGCTATCCACTGATGTGTGGTTTGTTACACATTTAGAAAATAGGTACAACAATTAGAAAATCTGCGATCTGAGTCCAAATAAATCTAAATATTAAGAAAATTGCATTTAAAGTTGCCAAAATCAAGTTATTAGCAATGCATAATACTAATAAATACATAATTTTACAAAGCATCTTCATGGAAATTGTTAATTTTTGACCCATACAATGTATTGTTGGCTATTGCTACAAATATACCCATGCTACTTATGACTGATTTTGTGCTCCAGGGTCACATATTAATGTTTTAGATTTTAGATCCCTTAATCCCATATACCTAAATTTAGAATTGGTCCGAAGGTGTCACCAGTTTATTAAATTGTTTATTAGCGTTTCGGGTAAGCAATACACATAATCAGATTAGTTTTATTTTAAGTACCTAACTTTACTTTTAAACGTACAAAGAAATATAGTTGCTTTTACCTCACTGACATCTCTTCTGCGCAGAGGCCTTTCCTTCAGATTGATGCTTATTCATTTCACTATTGTTGGGAAAACAATAAGCAAGCTCAAAAAGAAAAAGAACAAAAAAACACCCAAAAGTACCATAACACATTACTTTCTGTAGAGTTAACGAAGTAATTAGCTACTTTTTAAATGGCTTTCCCCAAAAAACGCGATAATCCAAAACAATTAGGATCAGCCTGATAGTATAAATCCCATTTTAACAAACAAATTACTTCAACAAATGAATAAACAATAATCAGTAGTTAATAGTTTGTCATTTTATGCAGTAGCGAAAACATTTCAAGCTTTTAAACGTGAAACCGGAAGGTTTTGTTTACACAGATCCTCACCGAAAACCCTACATCGTTACCTCTCTAGCAGGAGCTCTAGCCAAAATGTCGTTATGCTGCCACCTACTGGTATTCCTCAGATATTGCGTCCTTCAGTTTTGTGCTTTTCCAAACATTATAGTCAGTAAATGGCACTCTATTTAGATCTCAGTGTGTATGTAATTGAATCAGTCAAAAAAAGCAAAAGACAACCACAGCTGCGATAATATCTTTATTTCAGCATGATCTGGCTACCACTACAATGGTATCGACCTCCAGAACATAAAAATAAAAAAGAAAGAAAATGGCACTCGACTAGTACAATACTGCTACATACAGTACACACATTTATAAAATGGAAACCAATAATCTCTATACACTAAAGTATGTACATCTTTGATAAATTAAACCAATACTGCTTAGATTTACGATTTCGCTTGAAGAATAAGATGGACGATGGAAACCCAAGAAAAGGAAGGTGACTGGAGAAACGCAAGCAGGCACTGGAGCATCCGGAGGACTTCTGATTCAACTGCCATTGACAGTCTTACATTAAACTTGTTATTATAGGCACATTTATTCATTTTATTAAAAGCATTTTACGTGAATGCCCAAACACTCTAGGTTAAATGACCTCACGTAAAAAACAAACAAAAAAAAACCCACATTAAAATATGCTAATTACCGTCCTGTCTGTCTGAGAGGTAGTACCAATGCATGTTATCCTGGTAATATTGACATCCCATAATCCCTAGCTGGCCACCATCCAGTGTTTCTGCCCAACTGCCGATATTCAAAGCACTGCAGCAGCTTCTGTGCGAAAAACACACACATTGCCAAAAAAAAAAAAAAACAAAAAAAAAAAAAACAAATGCCCGTGAAGTCGTTTACCGTTTAGGGGCAACTCAATCTGCTGACGAATATAGGGTGATTTCCCACCCTCCCTACAAAGTTGGTTTTCCTTTGCAAATGAAAGAAGTCTCTTGGAAAATGTTTTGATAATTAAATACACAAATAAACCTCTGAGGACCAAGCCGCTTGTGCACGATTAAAAAAAAAAAGTAAAAATACACTTATTGCCTGTACATATCATCAGCACGAAGGAAATCTTCCTTTTCTGATGCGCGTAGGAACTTTCCTTTGGTTTTTCCACATTCTGTCAGACCTGCTGATTTCAGAGAACGCAAGAGAGAGTGCGCGTGTGCAAGAGACGAGAGCTATAGAAAGAGGACCGAGAGAGAGAGAGAGAGCATATTTTGGTTAAGCGTGAGGAAAAATGTTCTCTTTGGGGGTTTGGAGGAAGCAGCAGCAAGTAAAAAGCCTTGCTTCCGACACACACACACACACACACACACACACACATACACACATGCACACTTGAGCTGAGCAAGAAGATGTTTGAAAAGAGGCGCAGAGTCCCTGTGGTTGGTTTCTGAAGCTGGGCTTGTTTTTCCTCTCTGCATGGCTCAGCTGTCTCCACGAGGGGGAGCCCTGAATCTGTAACTCCAGCGTCCTGAGCAGCTCAGTGTCTCTTCATAGAGGAGACCTTCTTCTTCCTCGCTGCCAGCATCTCATAGAAAGGATCTCTACTGATCGCCGCTCTAGAGAAGGAGAGGAGGAATATTAGGAGGACTGCTTTTCTAATGTTAAAGCTAAAACTTAGGGTTAGGGTTAAATAACACTTAAAGGGTTAGCTCACCCCAAAATGAACACTTTTAAGTCAAATTATTGATTTCAATTACAGTATTAGATAAGAACAAGCTTGCTCTAATTTGAGCTAAATAAAGACAGCATTGTCTTCTGTGCATTATAGCTGGGCTGAACTCCCTTAACTTAACTTTACAATATCGACACTATTACTGAATTAAATCTAATCAACACTGAACTGAATAACAACACCATTGTCTTCTATAAAGCAGTTTTACAGGTTAAACTGAAAACTAAATTTTGCTACATTAATACAGTTTTTTTTCCTGTTTATTACTGTGAAGCTGCTTTGAAAGAACTTAACATTTACTTATATAGCTAATATTATATAGTAAAGAATAATGTGCAGTCTTTTTCCTAAAAAAGTGCAAATAATGACAGATTCTCAGTATTTTCTTTGCAATAAATGTAACTGGTAGATAGATGCTATTTATAGGCTACTTAGATTACATTAGATTATAAAACAGCATGCAATAATAACATTGAGAGTATATATATATATATATATATATATATATAATTATTAACTGGTTACAGCCTTAAAGGGACAGCAATGCCCTCCCTTACCCTACCTATGAGGCAATTTTTTTATTTTCCCTACATTTTTACTGAAAATAGACACTTTTCCGATCTGATGAGAAAAGAGGGAAGAAAGAGCTCGGGAAAAGGTGGATTGAAACTAAGGCGCAATGTTTGTGGACGAGTTTGTGTAAACAGCCTCTGCCAACAAGATGAGCTATTTTCACTTTCGTGTAAACAGACACAGTGAAACATAAATATCACAACTCAAATATTGACTTGTTTCATCATGTCAAAATAAAATCAGAGTGGAGTCACACGAGAGACACAAAACTAGCTCTACTTAAGTGATACAGAGTTCAGACTCCAGAATGATTGACCCAACAGAATGAAAACAGAGATTTGGTAAGTATCTATTTAACAATTATCTGCATCGGAGCACAAATTAATATCGCGTTACCATAAATGAACTGTATTTAAAGCAGAATATCTACTGAAGAGTAGCACTCACTTGATGCTGTTCATCCACTCGTCTTTCTCCTCGGTGGTGGGAGCGGAGATGCGGTAGAAGGTGTGATTTCCTTCCACTACCCGTCCGTCCGCCTCGGTCTTACATGCCTTGATCACCTGGTCCTTATTGTCAGGGATGAAGAGCTCAAAGCAGTTCTGAGAAACACATGCAGACAATCACACATCTGACCACAAGGGGGAGGCATTGTCAACTCTCCCTACATTCTCAGGAAACGGATGTTTTACCGGCTTCTTGTCCTCCACTTCACGGATGCTGAGGTTTTCCAGTGGGATGATGCCTCTTGGTTCTTTATCCTGCATGTAAAGAGGCACATTATTTCTCAGTTATAACAATTCATTATGAACCATATAATAAAGCCTTAAAGAAAAGGTTAAAAATCTGTATGAATTTCTTTGTTCTGCTGAACACAAAGGAAGATATTTAAGTTTGTAACCAGACTGTTTTGGGTCACCACTGACTTCCATAGGTGAAAAACTAAATTCTATGGAAGTCAATGGTGACCCAAAAGACTCTCAAAATATCTTCCTTTGAAATTCATACAGATTTGGAACTACTCGAGGGTGAGTAAATGACGACACAATTTTCATTTTTGGGTCAACTGTTGCAATTCTCACTTTTTTCTTGGAATTGCGTGATATAAATTCGCAATTGTGATTTTGAGCCCAATTTTGAGGGGAAAAAATGCTGTTTTCTCAGAATTGTGACTAACTATATGTCACAATAGCGAGCTTATTTCTCAGAATTACACGTTTACTTCACGCAATTTTGACTTTATCTCGCAATTGTGTGTCTACTTCTCAGAATTGCACATTTACATCACACAGTTCTGATGTTCTGATGCTAGCTTTCAATTGCGAGAAACAAACTGTTGCAATTACAATTTTTTTATATTTTACTTCAGATATCAGACACAAAAAAGCCATAAATCTTTCTCCCTAGCATGAGATGGGATTTCTTCAGTACTTACAGTAGTGTACTCAAAGTAGTAAAGGCAGTTATCTGTGAGAATGAACCACCGTCTTTTCCAGGTTTTGACGCGTCCCCCTGAGGAACAAAAGCTGAGTGTTAGTTTTCTGCGTGATGAGTCGTCAGACGTCACAGATCTGTGCAGCTGAAGAGTTGAGCGGCAGAAGAGCAGACAGACAGATGAACAGACAATGAGAGCTCTTCTACAGCGACTCCATGTCCAGTAAGGCCCAAGCACAGCATTCCTTACCAGCACCACACCATGCTCAAAACAACTCCACGAGTCCACCTTCACAACTATCGCACATCACCTGAACTGCCATTCCTCTAAACACCACCCACAAACTCCTCCTAGAAGACCAGCCAAAGCTAAAAATTCGTTTAAACAGCAATAACCTCTAGAACTAGTCGATGTTTGCTTTCCAGAAACATGTGAAATACCAACCTGGTCTCACAAAAATATGTACCTGTCATTTTTATTTACCTTACTGCACGTTTTGCCACAGTTTCAAAGAGAAATGTCCACTGAGTGGCGCTAAAACACAGGTTCAATGTGTGAACCCTTAAAAATTGTATTACGCTGATATAGGTATGTATTGTGGTGGTTCAGAATTGAAATATCTGTGGACTGTCGCAAAAATGTAATGCTCTATCATATTGGAAATATGCCAAACACCAAATCCAACCCTAAACCTACCCGATAGTGTTAACATACGACATTCATGAAAACCCATATATATGTGTGAAGCTGGATAAGTGTGATGCTAACGTTAAAAAGAATCAGTTTTCAAATGTCTCAGCATATTAATATTGTTTTGAAGTCATAACATGACTTCAAGTAATTGTGCGAAAATGACACTTTATTAATCGTAAAGTTGTGTGAAAAGGAATAAAAGATGTCAGTTGGGAATAAAATGCTGTTTTACTGCCTCTAGTGTTCATTTCTTTTGGAAACTGCAGCGATATGTACTTATTGGTACATATTTTGTGTCTCGCTAAAAAGTGCCCCCAGGTACGTTTATGCCATGAGACCAGGTAGTAAAATACGCACAGGTCATCATTTCCCGAAACGGTCTTCACCTCATTTCTTGTCCTCTCTTTTATATTTTAGAATTAGCAAAAAGTCAAAATATTAATAAAATGTAGACTTAAACGAGATCAAACCCTGTTTGTTAATGAGTTTTTGGTCTGAAATAATCTAAAGATTATTTGCAAGCTAAATATATGCTTACATTTTATACATTTTTTTAAAAACCCACTTGTGGCTGTTAAAGCTATTACTATTTACTATTTTGAAACCAAACAGGTAAACTCATGGTGCATGGTTATGGCCTATGTTTAACTTTTTAATTCTTGTGATTGTATTTAAGCTTTAAAACATTGTTCATTTGTGGAGATTATCTTATTTTCTACACTAACCCGAAAGCTAATTGAAAACACCAACTGGCTTTTTTCACAGTAACCAGGGTGATGCAAACTACTGATTGGCCTACAAAACCACGTCAACACTGCAGCACTCTTTCAGTCCTAATTAAGTTAAGCACCTAATTAACTTACAGACTATGTTAGTAATCTGCTGTGACAGACTCTGACGGCAGGTCAGTGCGGTACATTCTTAAGCTCACATTCCTAGGACGTTTTCCCACGTCCATCTCTATAGGGACTGCAAGGTATACACTGCGCTCAGTGATCCGAGGATGACCTCTGACCTGCGCCACCCTTGTTTCCTCCACAGGGAAACCTGATCACACCGGCAACCACTTTTAACTGTGTATAAGTGTGGTTGATGTCTGTAGACATCTTTAAATAATTATAATATTTAAGAGAAAGTCTATTTTTTAGACTCTGCAGTGGATTTTCTAATGTGCTGTACAAGTACCATAGGAAGTCTCTCAGTGAATATGAGCTCATAAAAGCTGCATTATAGAACCAGTAGCAAATAGAGAACAGATTTTAAATTGTAATCATATTTCACAATATTGTATGATATATTTTACTGTACACAATATTTTGCTGCTTCTGCTGAGATCCAGTGTGAATGCACATTGGACCAAGATTAAAGATGCACACACACACACAAAAAAACTTTTTAAATATTATTTTTTACAGCAGTAAAAAAATCATATGGGCCTATAATTGCATGTTTTTCTGTAAAGCATTAAAAATCAGCATCAGCACAAAATTCATGCTCATGACAGGCCTAATGTTGTTTTAAATTAGTTTTCTATGCAATTCAGCACCGCACACAAGCAGGTCATGTCAACCACCCCAAAGCATTTGAAGCATTTCTGCTGAACAGGAAATGATCCTCCTGCACTCAGACTGCCACTGTATTCTAGTACTGGCGTGAGCGACAAACAAAACAAACACGAATCAGAGCACTGCAGCAGGTGCGAGGTTTCTGAGCAAGCTGATTGGCTGATTAATAATCACTCCAGCTGCGGGCGTACAGCAGAAACCCCGTCCAGAAACACCTCCGAGAAGGAGCAGATTTGTGGAGGGGGTGTGAAGAGCCATGACTGACTGATTGATCGACAGATGCTGATACAGGGCTGGGTGAGTGATGGGCGTGCCTAGTCAGGTCTCTGACAACAATAAGGCTCCATCTTGATTTATACTAATGTATATGCTTATCTCAGATTATTGACTTCATATTATGGTTTGATTTTGGTTTCACAAACCCATCCTCACCCAGCATCCTAGCGGTGAGTCTGATCTGACCGCTCACACACACACACACACACACACATACTTTCCTCAGCGCTGCAATCCAGCATCACACACACACACACACACACACACACATCTATACTTTACATACAGCATGAAGAACAGGAGTCTTTGGTCCAGATGCAGTTTTCTGACTCAGTCTAATCAGACCAAACACCACTTCCTGTGCGCTCCAGATATTTAACCATTGTTTGAATATCATTTTAAAAGGTTCACACAGTTCACAGAGAAATAAAAATGCTATCATCATTTTGTTCCAAACCCATATGAATTCAAGAGAATATAAAAGAAGATGTTTAGAAGTATGTCCAAGCTGCTCTTTTCCAACTTCTTATATGACCAAAGTTTTATGTGCATCTTTATTTTATGATAACAATATTATTTTGTCTAAAAAATATAGTTTTTTTGTTTTTTGAAATATGTTGTCATCATTTTAGATATTTATTTATATTTAGAAATATCACAATAATCGATAATTCTCTGTAAAAACTAATACTAAAAAAATAGTAGCCTAACTAATGCTCTTAAAAGCTAAAAAGTAAATAGAAAGTAAGAAAATATGAACAATTAAAATAATTTAGGTCTATCTTTATCACATAAACAGTATTTTATATTTATATTTAAAATAACTACATGTATTTATATATGTAAACATAATATACACACGCATATGTTTGTATTTATATATAAATAATAAAAATACACAGTACACACTTACATGTTGTGTAAACAAAAACTTTTATTTTTGGAATTGATTAACTGTATGGCAGCAATGATTCTCTATAAAACCTATAAAAAATACTCATTCAAGAGCAGCAAGTAATTTTCTATTTGCCTTTTGTTTGTTTAATTATCATTACACAGACAGCAGCATGTGTTAGAATGCTGTCACTTTAAGACCTAATGCACAAATCTAATATGTTTTCTACCAACTGTTCATTTTTACTTAAATTGCACAAACATCTGAGAGATGATTTTCTTTTTGCGTGCTTCGGGTTTGTTTAAACAGAAACGTCACGCAGAAACTGCGCAAGTACTGATTTTTCTTCTGCAGTTTACAGTGCTTTAAAGGTTTTCATTGGTGAGTTTAAAATACTGCAGCAAGTTTTTCTTACGTTATTTTAGAATGTTTACACTTATTGTTTCCATGGTGACACATTATGCTTGTAATGTTTTGAGGGACAGATGCTGTGTCATATGAGTTTGGGACAACATGAGGGTGAGTAAATGATGACAGAATTTTCATTCATGGATTATCTATGCCTTTAATCTTATGTGCTGATCCCTTTAATCTTTTTTGCTGTTTTCACTGGTGTTTGCTGGGCTCCGTTCAGACTGAAAGGAAGCAGAAAATACTGCAGCTCCCAAAGTGGAAATGACACAGAGAGAACGTTTCGAACACCACAGCAAACAGAGAGGTGCTCTTCAATATGGTGGTGGTCACAAAATCAAAAACCAAGCACCCGCCACCACGCAGAGACAGGGCGGCACGAGGACAAAACTCGCTGATTCGATGAACAAAACGAGCGATCAGACAAACGAATGAAGGAACATGTAAAAACTACAGTAAAAAAATAATGGAAAGACAAACCCCATGGAAAAAAAAAAAATAAACCTAGAGTGGCTAATAACAGAAAAAGGGGGACAGGAAGCAAGGCTGATCACCAAAAGCACCTGAGAGCGAGAGATGAGCGATTGTTTGGGAAGAACAGGTTTACATACCTCCTGAGGGAAAGACAACAGCCAAAATCATGGGAACAAACAAACAAACGAGGAAGAAAAGGAAACAAAAAAAAATAAATTAAATAGGAAATCATACTCCCCACACGCTGCCTCTCTGATCAAAGGAAGAACGTGTGCATTTCCTGTTGCTGTGAATTACGGAGGACCATTTCGAAGTAAAACAGGGGACAAAAGTACAAACACACACTGGAAAGAATTCAATTCACAAAATCTAACACAGCTTTCCTGTTTATTTCAATGAAGAGTGAAAATGTTTTTGCTTTCATCCATTTTAAGCATGGTCTGTAATAATATGCTACAGTAACATACTAATGCATTTACTTTGTTTTGATGCTTATACTGTAATATCACTGATGTATATGTATGATTCATATTTGTGTAAAGTATATGTTATTTTACTTAATTACAATATGAGAGGGACAATGGTCAACTTTGGTGACTTTGGCTTTTAAAGTTAAATATTGTATTTTTGTTGCGTATTGTCATTTCAAACAATAACAGATGAGCTCTCTGTGAAATCCATGTATCATTTATGCTTTCTATGAAGTCTTTTTAATGTTCTGAAGCTGAGGTTCTCAACCAGGTGGTTTTGAAGAATTATAAAAGTATGATTTATAGGCCTAAAAAAATTATTACAATTTTCTACATTTCATGAATACACAATTATAGAAAAATCACTCATATGTGTGTTTTACGCTAATTGGCATTTTACATGGATTTACATTTATATAATTCGTTTAAATAACAACCTGTTGTCTTACTGTAACTGAAAACTGAAGGAGCAGGAACAGTGATAGCGCTCGGATTCCTAAAATACAGTCGTATTATGTGTAATTATAAAAGAATATGTTCAATCTAAAGTAGTTGATCCTGAAGTGTGATTACCTTCATACGATGTGAGGAGATATTCATCCATCAAGAGAGGAGAGCGAAATATGTGCTACTTTATAATATTATGTGTAAAAGTGTTGTAATGGTCATAGAAATGGGCTTACAGGAAGTGTGTGTAAACCCTACACCTCACACTCAGTTCATGTGTCCCATCAGCACATCTCTTTTCCAATAAAAACAAATCCATATTTTACTCATGTAGTCCCACTCACCCAGTTTGAGCAGCCAGCCCTCTCTGTCTGGGTTGAAGAAAGTGTGTGTCAAGTCATTTCCGTCATCTTCAGGGATTTTGAAGGGCTCGTTCTTGATGCTCTCGTATAGATTCTGCAAGTCAAAGCAAAAGACTATGAAGTTCAAAAGATAAACAAGCTATGCATATCCTTATTCGTGCAAAAAAACGTGCAAATTGAAGTTTTTCCGTAACACGATCCGTAATTATTTTTATATATACATTTTCAATTTTCATATTAGAAACATGTTTGAGAAACGCACATTATATTCCAACCAAGAACAATATAGTTCCAAAGAAACATCTACACAATCCCTATTATTGTAAACAGGGTAATTAAAGCTCTATTCTGAACAAGGCAAGCTAAGACATGCTTTTTTCACTTCCTGCTATTCTGTTTTGTTTGCATTACTCTGCATTTATAGTGATTTAATCACATCATTCATTTTCATTTACATCCCTAATGACAAGAAAGGCAGCCAAATGAAGAGAAATGAGAGAAGGGCGAATTAGAAGATGTAGGACAATAACCTTTTGAATATTATGGTTTGGTAAGGACAAGCACAGATATACAGTACATAACCATTACATATAAAAGATAGAAAAGGTACGGGTGTACATAATACATCAGAGACACGTGGAGAAAAAAAAAATATAACGCATAAACCAAACAATATAAATACATCTACAGACAAAAAAGAAGTGAGAAGAGACCAACCCTGAGCAGGTCTTCTGGTAGGTCTCCTCCATCATTAATTCCTCTGTTCATGGAGATGAAACGCTCTACCGTGGGCTTGTCCTTTACATTTGGGTTGTGAAGGCTGGTGTTTAACATGATGATGGCGAAGGACAAAATGTAGCATGTGTCTGCAAAAACACCACAGTCTTCATCAGAACCACTTAAAATGACATTCAGCATCTTTCCATCACTGTTATTTAAATATTTCATGCTCATGTAAGTCGAATGATTGCTAATAACATGATTGTGAAGTTACTGAGGGCAAACATGACATGGGCATCCAGGGAGAGCGTCTAATACATACACAGCAAACAGACCAAAAAAAGAACTTCAAGGGTGTGCAGGTTAGCAAGGTGTAAATATTGTGTGTAAACTTGCTAGCATTTACACACAATACAACTTTCAATGCCCTTTGCCTGGACATTTCTGTTGGAAATATAGGCTACTGGTAAATCTAATTTATTTAGAGAAGAATGCATCTGTCCAAAATCAATATTTCAAACTCTCAATTTGTGAGCATTATTGTGAAAAGCAGCACTGGTAAAACACAGCTCATGTTTCTTGGAAATGCTATAAATGCATGATCGAACACTGAACACAAACCCACCTGTGGACTGAAAGACTCCCGGGTTGCATTGGCAGTAGCGCTGGGCAAACGCCTCCATCATTCTGTCGATCTTCTGTGCCTCTCCAGGAAGTCTGAAACTCCAGAGAAACTGCCTGTGTGGAGACAAACATCATAATGAGATTTAAACACATTATATATACCAGGACATTCAAGGTGAGATGTGTGCATCAGGATAAAAAATACAAACCAAGAGATTAAATTACATATACTGTAAGTCTTGCTAAATACACTGGTTTTGTTTACAACGATATGTCAGTGTACTGCTTTTTATACAGCTACCCGTTCTCATGGCATAAACGCACCTTGGTGCACTTTTTAGTAGGACACAAATACGTACCAATAAGTACATATCACTGCAGTTTCCAAAAGAAATGAACACTAGAGGCAGTAAAACTCTGACACTTTTAATTCCTTTTCACACAAATGTAGAGTTTCGAAAACTGATGCTTTTGAATGTTAGCATCACACATACCCAGCTTCATATCTATGGGTTTTCATAAACGGTAGGTTCGTTTGGTAGCTCACGGAGTACAGAGATGTTGGGAAGGTACATATTATGCACAGAGGTACATATTTTTATGAGACCAGGTTGAGTAAGTAAGTAGTTTTACCTGAGAGCCTGAACCAGGTTCAAATCTGTAAATTCATGCAGCTCCACAAAAGCATGAAGGACTTGGATATTGAAGTCATCCCTGTTGAGCAAAGCAAAGCAAGTAGTAAGTTACATTCAGCAGACTCTTTCATCCAAAGCAACTTAAAGTACACTTAAAAAAGAAAATTCTAGACTAAATTACAACTCTTCATCATGATTTCTCTCTTCAAATGATCGCATTACTTTTATGACGTCTTAATGAACCTTTTGATTTGGTAGAATTCATTTTCAACAAAGGGATATAAATCACTAAGAAAATATCTCCTAATAAAAATAATGTCTCCTGCATGAGACTTCTTCAAGACAAAGTGGATGTGAGATCATTCGGCACTGCACCATTTGTCAAAGCCTGGCCATTTAACCTCTACAAGCGGAGGATGTGATATCCCTCATGGGGCTGATGGCGATCTTGTCCTCTCTACACCCTTTCCCGGTGATCTGGTGACAGTGCACTCACTGAACAAAGCACTGCAGACCCCTCCCTGCCAGAGGAGCTGAAGAGCTCAGAGATACAATCTGATCTGTGTCGTAGAGCCCTGCTCTCCATTTCCTGACTTTTCCAGCAGACACACCCAGAACGAAGCAGTAGAGAAAACAAGGAAGCGGTGGGAACGAAAACCAAGATGAGACAAAGAGGGAGAAAAAAAAAAAAGGAATTCTTGCGCAGATGCAACCAAGTCTCTAGGTGTTGCCCGGTGAATAACAAGCTGAATTTTAGTCCTGTTTGAGTCAACATTCCTTTAATATGAAGAGTCAAATAAGCTTAGAGTCAGGATGAAAGGCTAATCAAAGACAGATGCAGATAGGATTTACAGAACAATCCACATTATCCTGTATCCATGTGCAAATTACAGTAAGAAGATGACACAGATTTCCAGGAATTTAGCACAAAGACCGACTGACAGACTTTAAAGTGCCCTTATTATGGGTTATGAAGGTTCATATTTTGGTTTTGGGAGTCCCAAACAACATGCTGACACGCATGCAAGGTCAAAAAACTCTTTGTTTATGCATACTCTGCATTCGTTTTTTTACCTGATTTGTTCAAAGACTCCCAAGCGATTTGTTAAATGATTCATTTTTCCCTCCAGTGATTGGTCGATTGGTCGCAGTGTTTGGGTTTATATTTTCTTAATAAATTATCAAATGCAATGGGTAAGCTATATTTATTCAAATTACATTTAGCTAATGCAAATATGCAACACCAAAAACCACGAAAGCACTTCACAGTCACATTCACCATTGAATGCATGCATTTTTCAACAGGAATTTGTGTGATCGGTAATATTTCGTAGGAGGAAAACATTTCCCCACACAGATTTTTCATCATGAATTCACCGCGCTGACCAGCAGAATGCTGTTTGGGAAGAAGCTGACTTCAGTGGGAGTGGAGCTTTGTGTGCATCTCTGCACCACTGACAGTGGACACAATGGACCTTTGAGACAGCGAAAATTAGCTAATTTCAAAGGTTGATAGACTCCAGCTAATTCTACCTACCTAAACCCTAAAAAAAGAACTTGAACTGGGCAAGCAGCACTATTACTACTGGGTTCCATCATCTTATTTTTGAGTGAATAGCTCTTTATTTGACCCAATCCACATACTCACCTCTCTCCCAGATAGTCTCCAATTGCAGTTTTGTTAAGGCCTTCACCCTTGTAAAGGAAGCGAGCAATATCTTCACTGGTGTTCTTCAGAAGGTCATTTTCAATGAGGAACTGAATCCCCTACAAAAACACATGCATTCAAAGTGTTTACAAGTGTTTAGAAATGATACAGAATCCATGTAGTGAATGTGCTTTAATAGACTGCTCAATCACCTTTTTGGGGTCCATGTTGAATTTCTTGCGGCCCATTGCCACTTGTTTGTTCCTCTGCATGTTTTTCCTGCAGCGACAATAATGATATATAAACATAAATTCCTTTTTCATAAGGTTTATTTCATATATATCCATACTAACATCCTCCAAAAGACACTTTCACACTGCAGTAACCTTTTCATAGTTCCTAGAACTACTGGAGAAGTAGAAGCTTTCACACCACAGGAACTAGGAACGGTTTCAGGAAGTAATTCAGCTTCTACTTCAGAGTAGGATATAAAACAGTTCTATAGGAACTATCAGTGTATGCTGATTGGCCAAACACATATGAACATTTAAAAAAAAGCCATGTAACAATATTTACTCCACGAACATGGAAAATAGTGTTAACCACACTTAGCAGTTGTTTGCAGCAGTTTGTTCTTTTCCTAGCCTCAATAATACCACTGCAAGTCGTCATTTGGGATTTAGGGCCAGATGGAAACCATTTTGGCTTCAAGATTGTATTATCAGGATTCACTAAAGATGCGCAGTGAAGAATTAGCGCTGAAAAGGCGTGGACACAGCTTCTGTTCCACAGTTCCTGGCTGCTGCAACCAGGAAAAAAATGGCCAGAGGGAGAAATTATTTCTCTTATTTGTTTTGTTTTTTAAGCACTGGAATCATTTTTGAAACTCTGCACTCTTTTCCTTACAAAACACTTTCTAAAATGCGCTGTCGGTTTTCTGGAAATTCATTATTGTGCTTAATTTTGCAGAATTGTACATTGCGTAGCTAGATGCTAAGATGTTAGTCAGATTTGACCTCACGTATGACTCACAAAGTGAGTGGAAGTGGGTGCATATGAGTAGTCTGTCAAGGGACGCCCACTCACCTCTCCTCTGTGGAACCCAGGTTCTCGATCTCACTAGTCACTTCGGCTATCTCATCTTTCAGACGCTGTGGGGAGAGGACATGAGACGGTTCGAATCAAAAGAGACTACAGAGATAACACCACTACTACAGTGGTTGATAAAGATGAGAAATGAAACAAAAAGACATGCACATTCTGTTGTGTTGTCAGTAAAACAACCCATTTACAATAACCATGTCCTACAAAGAATGATGAAAGTTTCAACAGCAAGTAATTTTCTGTTTTCGAAGAAAGCGAAATTCAGCACAGAATCAAACATTCGAGGTTGGCTTCTCCTATCTTACCGTTTAAACACTTATCTGTGCATGAAGACAATGTGTAAAGGTCTACTAGAAGAGAGTGCTGTGGCGGTCTCTGCGTGAGTCCTGTCCCACCTCACCAAGGCCTGACATTAACGGCTCAAATCTAATTCCAGTGAATGAATCGTTTGCTCTAGACTGCTCTGTTTGAAATAAATGTCATAAAAGGCGGACAACTGGAGAATGGCCCCAGAGTAAAGACTAGAGACATCCAAATTGGATTATTTTATGTTTATAGAGATAAAAGGAGTTAGGATACAGGCCCAATTCTTTTGCCAAGAGTTTAGTGACGGTCTGGAGCCAGACTGGTCCTGAGGTCACACAATGAAGAGGTTTCCCTCCTCCTATTCATTTTTCCTGTTTAACCACCAACTGTACCCTGGTGAAATTCGCTCTCAAGTGCTTGTTCTTGTCTGTTTATACGTATAAAAAAAATTCATGAGCAAGGTTTTCCCAGACGTTTGTCTTCCCAACTCAAGAACAGAACCACTTCACTGTCAGAAGAACTTAACATGTAGAAATGTGTTTTCTTCAATTTGTTAAACTTCAAGAATATAAACATTCCCATGGAAAAAATGAATTTTAATTAAGTACAGTATGTTGTATACTGGAGGTCAGCGCCATGACAGATTGAATCGATTTGATTGTGTCATAGTAAAAAAGCTGAAAATGATTCGCATTTAGCTCATGCATGAGCGTCCTTTCCTAAACAATTCCACCCTGTTCCTGTCAGCTTGAGTCATTTCCCATTTGGACAAATTGTGTTCATATTTAGTGAATTACTTGTCAGATTCTACATGATCACCATATATATCACATATTGCCAAATGAACTGGGATAACCCCTTCTAATGAAATCCACGTGACTTGTGTGCTTCTAATTTTATAGCAACAGTTGGACAGGAACCCTTTCTATTCTAATATGACAATATCTCTGTGTATAAGGTAGTTGTACTAAGGTAGTTGTTAAGTTTAGTTATTGTATAGGGTTATATGCAGAATATATGCTTTATAAGTACTAATAAACAGCCAATATACTAATTATGTGCTTGCTAATAAGCAACTAGTTAAATAGTGAGAATTGGTCCTTATACTGAAGTGCTAGCAGACATTCAATGATTTAATAATTAGATCCTTCAAACCTTGAAAGCAAACAGCCTCTACTAGACATGCAGCTAAAACACTAAGAGCTGGAGCTGAATGAGTGATTCACCCCAGTTCTTTATTACCTGAATGTCGTCCAGCAGCTCCAGCTTTCGCCGGCGGATGTTTTCCAGCTCTTTCTGCTCCTCAGGCGTGAGGTCGTCAGGCACTGGGGACAACAAAACAGAATACATGAATAAAGCTGTTTTTTTTCTGTCAGCCAAACAACAACCAGGCCTGGTTTCCTTTTTCACGGTTTAACCTTGTGATGCATTATGATATCAGAATTGGATGAAGAACAGGATGACAAGTGTAAGCTCCTTCAAATATGCAAGAGAGAGTAAAAAAAAAAACACAAGAGTGTAAATAAACTGATCCCCAAATACCTGCAGGTGTCCTCAAGAAGCTCAGACAGATCCAAATGACAATGCACAAATCAATATAAACACAAACTTGCATAAACGATGCCTTCAGCATCACAGAAATGGGCTTGCTGCTCTCTAGCCAGATGCCACAGTGTCCTCACAAACTTTCATTCGCCATGTGACTGCTAGATCTCACTCACAGTATCCTCCTGTAGCCATGGCAATCCATCACTGTTTCAACCCCCATCTGTGAGGGTGCCGAAAAATCACAGCAGATAATCACACTACAAATGAAACTATAGGGATCATGCAGGGAAACTGATTTTTCCTACTTTAACAAATAAAACTCTTTATGTGGGCTTTCATCACAGTCCATCAAACTCATTAAGAAGAGCTTTAAACTGCAAAATAATCCTGCGATGGTGATAAATAACATATTTATAATAATTCAATTAATTACTGAAACAGACAAAAAACATATACAGAAGGAACTACTCCATTAAGTAAAAAAGAATGTCCTCATACTGGGTTGACACACTCTAAAAACCTCAAAAACATTGGAATAATGACCCTAAAAACACCATCACCACACCATCGTCAAAAAAGCATGTAACACTAATACTGCACAAAATCAATGAAAGCTGATTTAAAAAGAAACCATGTAAAAACCCTTGTAAGTTCTCAAAGTCAGTGGGAAAGACATGGTGAACCACTTCACATAGTCTGTGCTCTGTCTCCTGTACTGACGCGGTCTGATGATGGAAAAACCCTCAAAATCATGCAACGTCACAGTTCTGCTTTTTTCAGCAATGAACAATGAAACGAGGTGAAGAGAGAGCTGAGCGTTTGCTTTGCTCCAAAAAAAAACCCACATGAGGAGCATGAATTCACAGTAACGCCACAGGAGGACGGTTCCCACACAGGTTCTTTCCCTCCACTGCCTAAACATCTCCTGGAGTTTTTTTTTTTTTTTTTTTTCCTTGGCACAAACACCTCGGACTTCCTCACTAGGGGCTGTGAGATGCAAATGCATGAGTTCCTGTAGATACGCCTTTACAAATTTTATTACTTGACGGTAATAAAAAAAGGGATTTAGCATAGCTCCAAAACTGATAAATGGGTCAATCTCAAATTTTAGTGCTGCAGGATCAGAAATGGAGTAATCTGACTGAAAGAGTCAGGCTGTTAATCAGAATCACCCACACATTCTACAACATCCCACACACATGAACCTACACACACAGCTAAAGTGTCAAGAGCCACAAACAAAACCAGTCATTTCGCTCTTTCTGTCTCTATCCATCTTATTTTGCTATGAAAAATTAAACCATTTTCTGTCAATGTGCAAGACAAGTATTTTCTTGACTAATAATTTTCCAATGTTACCGACTAATACACAGTAATTATTCTATTACCTCATCTTTTTTCAAGTAGTGCTAAAAAGTCTTTGTTTAGACCTTTAAAGGGTCAGTTCATCCAAAAATGAAAATTCTGTTATTAATTACTCACCCTCGTGTCGTTCCAAACACATAAGACCTTCATTCATCTTCAGAACACAAATGAAGATATTTTTGATGATATCAGAGAGCCATCTGTCCCTCCACAGACAGCAATACAACTGAAATGATCTCAGATCCAGAAACAATGGTAAAACCACAGGTAAAAATGTCCATGTGACATCAGTGGATCAACTTCAGTTTTGCTGATCATGTCAAATACACTAAAGCTTGTGTATACAGTGAGTTGAGATGAGGGACATATGGCTCTCTGATATCTTAAAAAATATTTTAAGCTGTGTTCCACAGATGAACGAAGGTCTTATGGGTTTGGAACCACATGAAGGTGAAAAAAAAAATATTAATTTGATGAAATGTTCATTTTGGGGTTAACTAACCCTTTAATTTCAATAAAATGGTTAAAACATTGTATGTATAAACATTTTTAACACAATATTTTCAACATAAAAACTGAAAATATAAACATAATAATAAACAGCAACTTTATTATTTAGGAGAATAATTGTTAATCCTGATTATTATTTTTAATACATGTGCATTTAGTATCATATTTCAGCATCATTGTTATTATTTTGGTAGCCAATGTTTTTTTAGGTATTCATTAGAAGCCAGATAAACACCGGTCTGTATTAAGAAAGCATAGATAAAAAGAAACGTTATGGCCGAAAAGCATTTTCAATAGTGGTCCCAGACTTTTGGAACCCACTGTAGCCTGTATTCTCAGACCTGTTTAAAATAATATGAATATAAAACATAAAATAATCAAACTAAACCAATTTGTCCCAAAGCGCCAAAAGCGGCATCTCTCATCCCGTGTCTCACACACCAATGTTCTGGATTTGTGAAACGCAGCTCAGCTGGTTTGATCAGGGTATTATCCAGAACATGCTCTTCTGCTTATTCACTGACCTGGTTTATCATGCGCTTTTCGTTGACATATTTAGTGTGCATGCTCACATCTCTCCTCTGAGTTCTGGCTGCTGACAGCAGCAAGAGTTTTTATTGACCTGTTTGTGTGGTTCTTATTTAAAGCCGAAACACTGAAGAGTGTTTTGCTCTGATTAGTCGCTAAAGCAGCTCTGGAGTTGTTCAGAGTGAATGGAAGGGTGAAGACCTTCCTAATGGGCAGTAGGGGTGGCACGGTTCACAAAACCCACGGTTCGGTTTGTATCACGGTTTTAGGGTCACGGTTTTCGGTTCTGTA